>VXBO01001863.1:157468-175307 GCA_013400135.1 Rhinoptilus africanus | reverse complement strand
AAATATGCCAATGAATTGCCTAGCTTCTTTGGAAAATGTTTTCTAATAAGATTCCTATGACTTTGTGAAAACATAGAGCAGCATAAGCAACAGGAGGTGCCTAGGAAAAAAAAATATCCATAGTACAAGAGTGGAGTGATGGTTACCTAGAATGCTTTCCAGCCTGTGCTAAATCACAGCTTGTAAAGTAAGATGAGACTGAAAATTAAACTTTTTTTAAAAGTTAGGGCCCAGGTTTTATTTACAGTACTTCCTTGTGCGGATATTAAAAATGTGTATATAACGTGCAGAGTTCTGAGCTGTGGCGGTTAACTGGCTACTGTTATTCTTCGTTCTATTTTTTGGTAAGTAAATCCAAATTTGTACCAGGATGCATAAACCAATATTTTAATTATTTTATTTCTAATATAGTTTCATACATGTGTTTTTCAAAATGGAGACATATATTCATGCTGACTTAATGTCAAATTTGTAAAGTTTAAGCAGATTCAGATTTGGTTTTCCTGAAGTTTAAATTTTACTGTTGTCTCAGCTTTTTTTTTTTAGTAGAAAATACAGCTTTATTGAAAGACATAGGTCAAAAAATACAGAGCTGTACAATGGAAAGTGTTTTCAAATATCTTTACTCTTAAGATATTCACATTATTCTTTTTCCTTTGTAAGAGTCAATGGATTCTTTTGTTTCATTGGGTTATTAACCAGCATCACAAACAAGTTATAAAGAACTTAAAATGTTACAAGGTAAAATGAAAGAAAAAAAAAACAAACCAGATTTTTTTTTATATGTCTGGTCTTGCTTTATGTACAGAGATGTGTGTTCAGGTTTGTAAGTTTACAATACTGAACTCTGTTTTCTGATTTTATTTCTGCTTTTTGGTATTAAAGTTGATGTGAGCTGTGCACTTAATGCTCCACTGGAAAGTTCTACATTGATCCTTTGTAGTAACTAGGCTTGTGTGAGAGCATGCCCAGGGAAGGAAAGAAACAATTTTTAGCTACTGAAGTTAAGATGTTTGTGCTCACTGGTGAAGCTGAAAGATACCCAGATACTCTTTACTGAAACAGACTTCTTGCTATGCCAGCTTTTATTGTGTCCACAGCAGAAAATGATGATGATGATGAATCAGTTTGATGATCAGTGCCAAACGTTCTGTATTTTCTAGATTTATTTTGAAAAGTACAGTTTGTTGGTTTTTTTTTTTTTAAATGTTCTCATCACCTGCATAACCTTGGCTTCTTGGCTTCCAGAGATGGCTTGCCAGAAATCTGGGTGAGCATATGAATTCTACCAGTTACTGCAGCCCGGGAGCTCTGGGCTTCCTGATACCTTGTCAAATAATTTTCCTCAGAGATCAGGAGAGAAAGCAGGTGAGTCGGGACCCAGCCGATGTATCAGTGATGTTAACACAATCTCACAAACTGTTTAAATCTATATAAATTAGCACTTTCAAGAGAAAACTGTGCTCAAGCTGCAGACGAATTATATTTTTTTTCCTGATAGTATTAATGGGCCCATATTGCATGAAATTAACTCTTAATTTTTTTCTGCTCAAGATACGTAATATGTACTTATATAAATACTAAGTATGTAGAGCTTTGGGCTCCTATCTCTACAATACCCTTCTTTTCCTCCAATATAATCTTTCTGGCTTTGGTTTGTTGGGTTTTTTCTCCCAAAGGGATACTATTTGGGGTCATACTGATTTATGTAGCACTGATTGAAAGCTGAAAAAATTGTGCACCTCTGTTGTAGTCCTTTTACACTGGACTTCCCTGGTCATCAGTCACCTTGGGAACTTTAACGCATGTATTTTAAATCTGGCTGCTCCTTCAGCTCAGTTGCTTCCTTCTACAGTTATTTCACTCTCTTCAGATCCACTTACAGGCTCCAACTACTCTCTTTGGAGGTCAAGCGATGATGGTGGCGAGGCTCAGAGCACTGTCCTTCATTTGAGGCTGTTCTTATGGGCCTGTATTTTATACTAAGATGGGAGATGAGAATTTAGTTTTTGGTGTTTGTCTGGGAATCACCAACCAGAGAGAAGAGGTTTTTGGAAGACCTGGTCCAGCTTTATTTACAAAACAGAGACCAATAGCTAATGATTCGAGGAAAGACAAATAGCTAACTCTGTGCTTAGTGTTTTATTCATAGAGTTCTCTTCTTATATAGAAAAAAAAGAGTCCGTCCTTGACTCCTTCAGCAATGTTTCAAAAGAAATCATTGTTTTAGCATACATAGAGGTAAAAGACAAATGTTGGCTAGATGAATGGGGCTGGTTTTATGGATCTTTTTTTTTTCCTTTTCTATTTCAAAGACAAGTCCTGCTTGTCACTCTGCCGTTGAATTTTGCAGAAAGATCAGCTTTCGCAGATCACAGATTAAATCTAACAACACTGGAGTTGTTCAAGGCGAACATGAAAATTAATAACCTGTGAAGGTTACAGGCCCTCTTGTTACTGAAAATCAGATAGTTAACCTGTGTTCCTGAATTTTTACTGTAGATCACAGGAACATAAATAAAATTACTTTCAGAGGTCATCTTATTCTAAAGGAAGGACAGCTAAAATAATGCATATGTATATATGTGAAAAATACATTCTACGGAGTATATAGTATCTCAAAATCGACCCTCTTGCACGTATGATAGCTTTGCCCTCAGGTCTTTATTCAGTTTAACCTTGGATGTTTGTATAATCACCAGGACTCAAAGTATAGACACTTTTGACTAATGCAGGGTCTAGTGATAACAGCGAATGTCTTTGTCTATATCTGGAATATTATGTTACAGCTCCTGTAACTCTTTGAACAGGTAAGGTGAAAGATGTGGAAAATCTGAAAAACAATGGGCCATAAATGATAGAGGGACGTTAATAATTAAATGCATTACACATCTAAAAAAAAAAAATCCAGTACAGCAATTCTTAATGATATCTTTCATGGACCATATAAGTCGATGAATTTCAAGTTCAACCATTTGTGCTAAACAAGGTTAAAATGGCTAAAAGACTGACTATATTTTAATGTGCTATAAAGGAATTAAAAGCCTCCAGCAGTCCATAAAATATCATCCTTCAGTTCTGAATGCAATGCCCATTACCACTGAAAGATTTAGTCAATCATAGGGCAATAACTAACTCTGTAGGGCTGCTGTAATTGCTAATGTGATTGTATAAATTAGGTTTATCCACTTTTAATTCTAGTGTTGCTTATTCCTTTAGTAAGAAATAAAGTCTCTTAATTCTTTAAAGAAGTACTATATTTTATACCATTATATTTACTTCATTCATTTAATATAGAGTTAGATTGTCTAATTACTGGTGACATGTGGTATCCAGTATTTAGTTTATTGAAAGGAAAATGCCTCATTCATTTACTTGGCTTATCTACATATTTCCAAATAATTGACAATAAAAAGTGATTACTTTTATATATCTCATTCTAGTATTGCAGTTAACCCCTTGACAGTCAGGATTTTGCTGATACATGATTTTCACTGTGTTGAACTGTTTCAACACTCTGAACTCACCAATGTATTTATCTGTCCTCCCAATAGTATTTTAATCAGGCAAACCCCATCAGCAGTAATATAGCCAAAGTATTTGATTACGTCTGTGCTGAAAGAGAATGTGGGGTTTTTTTGTTGAAATAAATGTTTTTAGAATTGGATTTTAAGTCTTAGATTCAGATGAGTTACCATTTTCTGAGTGAGGCAAATTGTGTTATCAAAGAAAGATCTACCATTTGGTGTCACAGCCATTACATCCTTCACTGGTAAAAGAGATGACTGCAGTGCCGCATATAGAGGTTGCAAAAATGTGTTTGCATTCTTCAGGTCAGGGGTACCAGCTAACTGCCTGCAGCTGAAAAGCTGTGTGGGGGCCAATGGGCTCCTGTAGATGAAAGTCCAGAAAGGATAAAAAGCATTGCAATAGCAGAGGGAACACAAAGGTGGAACTAGGTGATCCACCGTCCTTCCCCTTCCTCCCCTCTGATCACATCTTTTTCTCTCTTGTCCTTTGTGCAGAACATGATGCTTGCCTTTAGAAAGAGGAGTGCTTTTCAATTCCAGTTCTTTCTAATTGTCTCTCTTTATCATCAGAAACTGGCATACTAGACAGGCAGAAAAGAAAGGATTTTGCTTGCAAGTTCGTTAGGAACAGCAGCAAGTGGGGAGGAGGCAGTCTGAAAAAGTGAGAAAAGTTGCTTTTGTGTTTTGTTTTTAATTATTTTCTTGAAAAAAATCACTTTGGCTGCTTGGCACCTCATTGTGAGCAGTAGCAGAGGAACAGCAGCTGTCAGGCTTAGGAGGCAGCTATGGCATTGATACTCTTGCTTTCATGTTTCGGGAGTTATCTTTGCAACTATAAATGACAGAACCTCTTTTTCATATCATTTAAAAGAAAAGCAAGGATTCTGTAGACATTGATGGGAATCATGTGGGAAGTATCGCTACTTACCATGAAAATATGACTTTGTTAAGATTAGGATAAGAAATGGATGAGTTATTTTGAACAGAAAAAAAATGGGGTTTATTTCTTTTATTGTTATTAATGAATGTGTTTTTGATAAACATTGTCAGATTTGGAATGGCAGGTCATCTGTTCCTGATATAGTAGGCTTTATACAGAATGAAGATTCACATTAAGAGTAAAGGATAAAATCATAGAATCACCAAATCACAGAACAGTTTGGGTTGAAAGGGCCCTTTAAAGGTCATCTAGTCCAACCCTCCTGCAATGAGCAGGGACACCCTCAACTAGATCAGGTAGCTCAGAGCCCCGTCCCACTTGGCCTTGAATGTTTCCAGGATGGGGTATCTACCATCTCTCTGGGCAACTCGTTCCAGTGTTTCACCACCTTTGCTGTAAACAATTTCTTCCTTATATCTAGTCTGAAGATAAAAATCAGGTATGCCAAAGAGGAAAATGTCATATCTTGGTGTTAGAACCTGTGGATGGTAAGCATGATGTACAGCACGTGAATCTTCTTACAGCATGATGAAGATTGGAGCTGTGCCTTAAAACAGTTGCAAGAGTAAGTAGCAATGCTTACTGTACCAGAAGCAGGAAGGCAGGAATAAGAATTTTGCCAAGTGATACTAAACTGAGAGTTAATGACAATAAGGACATCTTAAAGGTGAGAAGAACAAAGAGGAAAAAGACAAACTACACATTCTAGAATCATGGATAAACAGAAGGACTTAGTGAAAGTAGTTACCACTTATTAGTGAAGTACAAAAATAATGAATGAAACTAATGTTTATTACATGCAGAATGTATGCTTGTGTCTATTAAGAAATGTGGAAGAATAAATTACAAATAAATGGAATCTAAACCATATTTTTTCATAATGTGAATATAAAGCTACAGTTGAATGCATCCTCCTAAATCTAAGAGCAGAAGGAGAGTGGGAACAGAAGAACATGATTAATCTTTAACAGTAAACTTTTTTCTTGTCACTCTGAATGTCTTGAATCAAAGGCAACCATGCGTCAGATGTTGAGTTTGTACTAAGTAAATGATTAAAATGTGTGATTTGATGAAATCAGGGACAACTACCCATTACTGATATCTGGTCACACAAAAAGTCTCTTTTCATTCATCTTTAACATTGAATGGCTAACAGCACCCACCCCACCCCCCGCCCCGATTCTCTTAGCCAACTTTGAATTTTAAAAAATTACTTAGTTTTAAAATAAAAAGGAAAGGAATGTTTTGGAATTACCTGTCTTTAAAAGTAGGATAGATCCCATTGACTAGTATACTCTATTGCTTTAATTATATTTAAGA
The DNA here is from genome assembly GCA_013400135.1 of Rhinoptilus africanus. Lineage (NCBI taxonomy): Eukaryota > Metazoa > Chordata > Aves > Charadriiformes > Glareolidae > Rhinoptilus > Rhinoptilus africanus. Next base: position 169,517 of record VXBO01001863.1, on the reverse strand, counting down.
TTTTACTTTTGACAAACAAACTTAGAGCAGTCATAATTTCATTTCTGCCTGAAAACTATAACATGAATTGACAGTTACCTTTTAGCATAGGTTGAATTATTATTGCCATCAGAAAATGAAGTACAGGAAAGAGCCCTGCAGAGACATGGGTTCATCTAGGCAGTGTCAACGAAATACTAGGGTTTAAATCCTATATTGCAGCGATTTAGGGATTGATCAGCTTTGTGTAGGAATGACTTTGCATCCCCTTGACTTACCCCAGATGGGTGGATTTTGCAGTGTCTTTCCTTCCAAAACAAGAAACCATGTGAGAGAGTCAGTAAGCAAGATATGAAGCCATGATCATATCTGTAATCCCTAAATGTTTGAGATTTGTTTCTGGCAAGTCAACCTATCCTTGGTGCAATTGCACCAGGTGATGCTGTCAGACTAAATGCCATGAAATGATGACACCACGGGGTGTTATAATGAACACACCTGGAGTACTGCTTCCAACTCTGGAGCCCTCAGCACAGGAAAGACATGGATCTCTTGGAGTGGGTCCAGAGGAGGGCTACAAAAATGATCAGAGGGATGGAGCACCTCTGCTATGAGGAAAGGATGAGAGAATTGCGGCTGTTCAACCTGGAGAAGAAAAGGTTCTGGGGAGACCTTATTGTGGCCATTCAGTACTTAAAGGGGGCTTATAAGAAAGATAGAGACAGACTTTTTAGCAGGGCCTGTAGCAATAGGACAAGAGGCAATGGTTTTAAACTAGAAGAGGATAGATTTCGATTAGATATAAGGAAGAATTTTGTTTTATGATGAGGATGGTGTAACACTGGACCAGGTTGCCCAAGGAGGTGATAGATGCCCTGTCCCTCAAAACATTCAAGGTCAGGTTGGATGGGGCTCTGAGCAACCTGATCCAGAGGAAGAAGTTCCTTCTCATGCAGGGCGAGGTGGACTACATGACCTCTAAAGATCCTTTCCAACCTCAACCACTGTATGATTTTATGATTCAATGAATGATAACAAGCAGTAAAGCTTTCTGAAGCAGAAATGTGCATTTCTAAAACAGCACCTAAAACCTGAAGATTTTAGCTTGAGTTTTTTATATCCTGCAAGACATGTTGAACGTGTAGCTTGTGACTGTATCTCATGCCACCACACGTTAAGGCTAATTAACAAAAGATGCATTATATTTTTATGTGATAAAGTTTGTTTGGGGGAAAAAAACAACCCTTATTGTTGTCTCTCATAATGACCTCTGTCTTCCTGTAAGCCAGGAGAAACGTGAAAAAAGGACAAAACACTAACCAACAAAACCCTTCCTGCAGAGTCTGTGTAACAAAAATGAAACATAATTGTATGTGTGAATTGAAGGAAATTGAACTCTCTACTGCATATAAAGGGCTGAAGCCCATCTATGGTGTTAGGGTAAATTAATTCTAGCCTTTTTCTCTTTTCTTCTTTCTGCATTACTGAGTACTTCAGAGTCAGTGTCGAAAGCTATGTCGGCCCAATAAAATATTTTTGTGTATTTCAAAGCTAACACAAAATTATATAGCCTATTTCTTGTCTCCAAATTCATGGAGATATACTTAGAAATACTGTTTTGCCCAAGAGGTTAACTGCATGCTGTGAGAATCTATATTCATGCTGAAGTTGCCAGAAATTTGTTTTGTAAGAAGAAAATGTGCTGCAGCACATGCTGTTGGTTTTCTGTCTATCTTAGTGTGGAGAGAGAGTGAAGCCAGGATAAATTCTCTGGCTTACTTATAAAAGTGCATTGTGGAAGCAAACCTTAAAATTGTGGATGCACCATGAAGTAGAGAACAAGTTCTGTGTACTGCAGTAAAGGGCTTGACTGTGGTGTGTATCTCTTCTGTTTTCTTAAATTGCTTTTATAGGATATTCATTATTACCTTAATAGCTTGCTGTGCTTAAGAAAATTTTCTTAATTAATAATGGGTAGGGATCTATCCTTTGCTTTTGGTAACCTGAAATGCATACCACAATAGAAACAGCAATTAAAACATCTCTGCTACAATTTTCTGCATTCAGTATCATTTATTTATGTTTTTCCTCTTAGTAGTAGAGCTTTAACAGCCTCTCTATTGCTGCTTTTGTAATACATGTCATTGTTTCACTAAACAACAGCGGGAATGGGGTTGAACAAAAAAATTTAAGCATCTGTACATATGTATCAGGTGTCCTCTTCAAGTTTCATACAGATTTCTTAACTAAACAAAACCACAGCAAGAAAGGGCTGTAATAATAGCATTTATACACTGGAATGCATTTCTTTCTATTTGTGAGGTAATAGACCATAGGTCTATTTAAATTAATAAAAGAATCCACTCTGTTCCTTATGTGATAGGTAAATCTCTTTTTTCAAACTTCAAATTTCAAAGATTTGAAGGTCTTTCTGCTGAACCCCATGACTATGGCATGTGAATAGGAAAGGGGGCATCACAGATTGAGTAGGAGGAGTGCATGCCGAGGCAGAGTCCTCTCCTATAATCAGTAACTACAGGGATTCTGATTTCATGTTAGTATCAGCTTTTAATTTGCTTTCACCATGTACCTACTGGCAGCATCGACTGGCAAAGCCCACTGTGCCTGGCCCAGCAGCCGTGGTGTCTCCTGCAGCCCTTGGAGTGCTGTCAGCTGACTGTAATGCTGGGAACAGGATGGGTTACAAAGTCCAGCATGCAATGTGTCGTCATGTCTTCTTATAGGTGGTTAATTCCAGCTCTCTATAGAATAAGCAGCTGTTATCTCTCTGCAACACGAAGAGGTGACGGTTGGCGACTGCTGTATAGGACTTGAAGCAGTGATGATTGAGTTTACTGCTTATGCTGTTTCTTGATCTCTCTCATGATTTTACTGAAGTCATTTTGGACCCCTGGTTTCCTAGCTGTGAAAATTAATAGTAGTATTTTGCATATTAGTTGGAGGTTTCTTTTCCTTGCATACGATAAGCTGTTGATTTCTCCACACTATGGAAGTTTTTCCGGTTCTTTTCAAAATTGTAAGAATGGTGTCATATGTGGTGGCATCATCATGGCTTACTAAAGAAACTTAAAACCTTTTAGAGAGATGGGTGAAAACAAGACATTTTCTCCAGCATAAGTAAAAGAAAACCTATTAAGGTCAAAATCTGAAGTTGCGGTATTATTGTGGTGTCTGTGATGCAATGGCTCTGGCTTCAGCACATGGGAAGCTGCACCTGGGAAATGGTGCTCCTCACGGACAGTTTTAGTTAGTATAAAAGGATGTGGATGATGGACTCAATACTGTGATATTGTTTTTTTAGATGGACTTCTCTCCTAGGTCACGATTTTTGTTGTCTTAAATGGCGTGATGCTTGCTGAATGAGCTCATGGAATTTTAAATTTCGGTGTAATGTTTCTGCTCTTTAGCATAGAGCTGTACATGGAAAAAAACACACACTTTGGGGATGGGAATTAGAATTCAGAAGTATAACCCCACCAAAAAACCTATATGTATATACACACATGTCAAAGGAATGTGTGAATATGAAAGTAAAAGCTGGATGAAAAATATCTCTATTTTGTGCTTTAACATTTAATTTAGTATCTATATTTAGCACACTTACTCTGGTAACTATTAAAGTCTCCATATATTTATTGTTGAATGAGGTTCTTTTTAGTCTTTCTGTTAACTAGTAGTTAATGGGGGAATTGGAAGAAAAAATAAATCACACACAAATGTCCCTCAAGTGATGAATTATTCTGAAATGTAAGAAGGCAAAACCAGCCACTGTTAACTCCATGTTTCACAAGCATATTTCCTGTTGTTTGTATTTTTTTCATAAACAAGGCAATTTTAGTGTCCTCTCTATTGCCTTCACTTCAACCTTCTCCGCCCCCCCCCAAATTAGAAAATGAACTGTCAAGTTTTTCTTTATTCATCTGTTTTTCAGTATCTCTCAGCCAGCTTTTTTACACCTCCAGGTGTATTTATTTCGTGTACCTTCACCACCCTTGATCTTTTATAAAGCAAGGTGGTCATTAGTAGTAATTGGAGGATGAACATAGTTGCGCACTGGAAATGAGATGTTAGCTGTTTCTGCAGTTAAGTTTACAAGAGAAACCGAGGCAAAGGTTCACTGAGAAATTATTTAAGTAATGCATAACACAGGAATTTGGACACAAAGTTATTTTAAAACTCACACAGGTGGAAGTAGATAGCTAAATAAGAATTAGATCTACTGAAATCGCATGGTGAATCTGGTCTCTTGTTCAGGACACAAGGTTTTTGATACAAGACATGAAAACTAACTGGCATCAATATAATTTTATTTACCATTTGTATTTGCAATTATAATTTGATCACACATTTATCATCATTCTCCATCACACTGTGCATGTTCATGTCTCTTGGCTTTCAGACTGTAAGCTCTTTAGGATAAAACTATATTACTATCCTTTTAAACATGGGCATTTAATGTACAATAAATATGAATCCACTGGGAGACAATTCTGTATTTTAGGAGATATTAATTGTCCATCCCACATTTTCATGCTCTGTACCAGAGTTGCTTATTCCTAAGATTTTCATTGCTAGATAGGTACTGCTAGCCGCCAAGGCACAAGTGTAACCATGCGTTGTGATACCATGATAAATATGTTTGTCTGAGATATCCCTATGCCCCATTTGCAATCAGTAGGAGCAGGAGCTGGAATGTGGTTAGTGCACAGCGGGAGGAATGTCACATTGTTAACAGCGTCTTGCACCCAGGAGCAGCAGAACAAGTGATTCATGGCTAAACTAAACCGGGAGAGAGAGAAGAAAATGCCAATATAAGTTAAATTTTCAGACAGGGAGTGTCAAAGCTCTAGATCATGAAATGAAGGATTGCTTTGAAAAGCCATCAGTATTTAAATCCTCCCTCCACATTATATTTTTCTGCGCTATTTTGGTTCACAATCAAAAATTCATCTTGTGGGGTCTTTTGTTGTTTATTTGTTTTGGAACGTCAAGGTTTTCAGTTCCAGTGTTAATTCTTTCAAAGTGGGATCTTCAGTTCTGTGACTTTTGTTCTTGGTGTAACACCATTATTCAGCCTAAAAACATTGTATTTCTATTTCTTTTCTAAAGTGCAGTTATTTTCTTTTTCTTACCTTTTTTTTTAAATCTGATTCTCTCCATGTTTTTGATAAAATGACAAGGAGGTTTGGCCCCTCCATTCTCACAGTTCAAGCACCTGCCTGCAGGGTGAAAAGGGGTTGCTAGAGAAGGTGAAAGCAGATTGCTAGAGAAAGTGAGACAAGGCAGGGAGAAGGAAAAGAGGATGGACAGATAAAAGAAATGTAGATGGTGCAATTAAATAAAGTAAGTTAGAGAAAGGGAAGTGAGGAAGGAGAATAAAAGGAGGGGGAAAAGGTGAAAAGAATGTCATGCACGTTGTAAATCTTAAGCTCTGGCAGCTTTTTGTTTCAGGTATGGGGAGAAAAATCAATACAAAGAATATTGCTCAGAACTAAGCTTATTAGCAAGCAGGCAAGAGAGATACTGTTGGGTCCTGCTTTTCTGTGAAAAATATTGTGGAGGGCTAAGTATAATATAATTTCCCTATGTAACAGGGAGTAGCACTGAGAACTACATAAATGAAAACAACCCTGAAAAGAGTAGTACCCCATGTACCATAGGTGGGGAAAAAGCTGCGAGACGGTACCAGCACCATACTAGTAAGAAGAAATATTTGCATTTAACTTCCAAAAGAGTTGCATTTTTGTCTATTTTGGGTGTGCGCATGCAGCAGAAGTTAGCAGTCTGTATTATCTTTTGTGCAAGTCAATGGATGTCATTAAGATATTATACATCTTATAATTATCAGATAGGTCACCATATATTAAGTCTATAATTAGGTTGCCCTCTTTTTGTGTGTTTCTATATATCTTATAATTGTGTTATTTAGTATACTGTTGCATATCACATTAAGTTAAAGATTACTTTACCTTTCACTATTTCAGCAGTTAAGGATTTATGAAAAGTTTGGAATGATTTTTTGAAATTTAGGCTACTTTTACTTTAATTGGCACTGAATAATAGTAAGCACATCATAGTTTTGCACAATGTGTTTCCTTAACCAAAAAAAAAAATGTTACTTTGCTGTCATTAGTATAGACTGCAGTGCAGCACAAGTAAAATTGCCCAAGATTTTAATTCATTCTACCTTAGTGAAGTATCTTTCATTCTCACCCTCCTTCAGAAGCACAGAAATGCAATTGCTAGCAAAAGACAGACATAGATTTACAGATAGTCAGTCCAGGAAGCATCATTTTGATCATCTGTTTTGACCTCTGCATAGCACAGAGCAAAGAATTTCCCTCATTAAATTCCTATTGAAAGTAGAGCATATCTTCCAGAAATAAATCCTTTATTTTAAAGTGGCCCATTATGAAGAATCTAGCATAACCATTAGTAGACTTTTCTAAAGATTAATTATTCTCATTGTTTAAAAAGTATACTTATTTCTTGTCTGAATTTGATAGTTTTGACATTCAGTAATGGTTTATTCTTATATTTTTGTCTGCCATTTAGCCTGCTTCCCTCTTCTGGGGCCAGAAATAGAGGAGAATTCTAGGGGAGAAGGTAGCTGAAGTGCTTGATAGCTCTTGATGTCTGCGGATGATTTTGTAGCCTTTCTGAGGGGTTCTATAGATCAGGAGAGAAAGCAGAGGACTTGCAGGCACTCCTTTTGAACTCACAGGTTGGAGAGCTGAGTAAACAAAATCCTTATTTCTTGATATTTTCTTTTTATCTGTCATTTTTAGGAGCAGGAAAAGGTATCATCTGCCAAAAGGTTCCTATGTGACTGACAGATTTTGAACACTTTGTAATAACTAACCAGTGTTTGGCCAGCTTTCATCTTTTTTGGTTCAAGTAGCATAGAGACTGATACCAAGCTCATTATCTGTTGTGTTTGACAAGGTGATGCTGTACTTACACTTTGTCAAAATTATTTTGTTTCCCGGTACTGCTGGTGGAAGTTCTGGAGTTTCTCTGTGTTTGCATCTCCAGCCAGGCTGTTTTGTGAGTACTTGCAGCAGAACAGTAAGTCACAACAGAAGATATATTGGCAAGAAGAGAGCAAGAGAGCGGTTATGGAACACCTACTGCTTTGGCGGTAGGGAAAAACAAGGCTAGTTCTTCCGAATGGGGGAAAAAAAAAAAGTTTGCTGAAATAGCTGCTTAGTGTACAAATTCAGGTTTCTGTTTCTGGAATGATTGATAAAGACAATAATTCCACATTTTATCATATTGTGTCTCTGTGCATGAAATACTGAGTCATTACCTACCTGGCAGAAGGCAGGGGAACCTGAAGAAGCAACATGAAGGGCCAGGACAGGTTTCTGCACTGGGAAAATTGTAGAGATGGGGGAGAAAAAACCAGAAGAGCTCGGTCAAATTGCAACTTTAAGATAACACACGAGATTCCCCAAAAGCAGAGGAAGTTTCTATACCCTTTGAAGGGTCTGTTTGGTGTCCAGGACTGGCCAAGGTGTTTTGGGGCTGTTGAGGAATCACTCACTTTGGTTTTTCTAAAGTGGAAGTTGACCTTTTCCGAGAGCGTCAGCAGAACATGATAGCCTACTGAGGCTTGTCTGATTTTGTTTTGTGTTTTGTTGTTTCTTTAAAAAGTGGCATTTTAACACAATCTAGTTACTATTTTTTGTGGAACAAACTAACCATGAAATACATTAGTGTTCCATGGATCAATAATGAGGGATTTCAAGCCTAAAAAGACAACTGTCTGGTTTTCTTTCAAGTTCTTGAATGGTATGCAAAGGTAAGTTGACATGTTCTGTGACAATCTCTGTCATGAGGACTTGTCAGGACTCCCCTATATGTAGAAGTTTTATAAAGAGCTAGATGCAGATAATCTGAAATCACAGTTGTTCAGTGATCTTGTAATTTAACAGAGAGTCAGAAAATATGATTTGAGGTCAGTAGGTCATTACTAATGGATTTGACTGTAGGTTGCTATACAGCTTCTTTTCATTAGAAATATAGGAACTGCCACTTTGGATTAGACTACTGGTCTTTCAGTTCCTCTGTGCTCTTCCAACTTGCATTACCTATAGCTTCATTTTTAAAAGATAAAATGTTTTTCTCCATATTTTAATCTGTGATTGTTAGAAATGCCCAGTGAAAATGATGGTCACATCAAGGTCACATTTCAGTACTTAGTGTTTATTTGTGATCTAAAAAAAGAAACATTCCCTAAAATCTCACTGCTTTTTACCACGTGCTTATAGCTGAAGGTTAAAAAATAACCAAATGATACCTCAATACCTGTATGAACTTCTGTCTAAATTGATCAGAGTGATGGATGGAAAAAACTGTAATTTATCTAATGTATATATCAATCTGCAAAAACATTTTAATTAGGTAGACCGGTGGCTTAGTAAAGCCACTGTTCCCACATCTCACAGAGATGAATGTAAATGGATTATGTGTTGCTGAAAGTCATTTGAAAGCAAGCACGCAAAAATAAGAGCATGAGAGGAAGTTCCGAAAGGTGTTGGATTGATTTATTTTTTTAAGGAAAATATTCACAACTATTATTGTTAATACTCAACAGTAAACACAATTTTTCAGCTGGAAAAGAATACATTCAAAACTAAATAGAGACAAATTTGGTTTATGCCATGCACAGAGCCTTCAAAGTTTAAATAGTCATTTGGTTAAGAATCAGGGTCCTTGGACTCTGTTCCCACCATAATTGAGAGATTCATTTACTTAGATAAGAAACTTAATCTCACTGGGTCTGTTTCCCAGTAGTAAAACAGAAATAATAAACCATAGCAGTCTAATTATGGGTGTCTTGTTAGGCTTAATTAATTTGTAAGGAATGTTAATATCCCCATATGAAAACTGGTACATGGTGTGTGTGTATAATTACATTTAATACCCCCCCCACTACCACCCCCAACGTTGCTAAAAGAGCACTGTTTGGGGTTGCAAGGCCAAGCAGTCAGAAGGAAATATGAGTTTTGCATATGGACACTCCCTTGTGACTACTTATTATGGTAAATATTTAATTATATAATCATATACTGTAATCCCATCAGAAAGCCTGTCTGGTTCACTTCACATCAGCTGCAAATTTCCACCTCATTTAGACAACCCTTTCTGGTACCACTCAGTTTCACCATCCAGTCGTCCTTCTTTCTCATTTCTGATCCTATTTCCAGGTCTGTTCCCTTTTCCCATCTCCCTAACATCCTTGGGAAGTTCCTGAAAAAATAGTCATGCCGAGGTAGTTTTTCTTGACGTGTCTCAAGAACAGTTTGTTGGTGTTCAACAGACTGATGATTGTGTGAAAACCGTAACACTGTCTTCCTGAGTACAGATACATTTCATGAACCAGTTTCTAACCTGACTTGCAGAAAACCAGGACTGAAGTTTACAGAAAGTTTTGTTCAGATGGGATGTGGGTTGGTGCAGTACCGCTTCAGGTACCTAACTTGAATGTTCTACTGTGAGTACTGAACATTGTCCACATTGACTTTGGAAAAGATCATAAACTGACCCATTTTTGGTAGGTCAAAGAATAAGATGACTCCCATTTGTTACAACAATTCCTATTAAATTTCAGATCTATGAACCAGTAATTTTCAATGCTCATGGTTTTCTTATGGTTACTTCTGAGAGAGAATAACTCTATCTAGTACATGGGGGTCATGTTCCTAAGAATGACTCTCTTATATTCAAGAAGATGATGAGTGAGACAATTGTTTTCTAAAATTAGGGGTGAGGAAACCCATGGAAAAATCACTGAAGCCAATAAGATGGAATAACAGGATATATTATTGCAGACCTTGCATCACATTTCCCCAATCTATATGGGTTCACTGACTCTTTTAAAATATTCTTTCGGAAGGCTAATTTGTTTTAAAAAACATTTTCTACTGAGGAGTGTAACTATAGCTCATCTGCTGCAGCTAGCTAAGATGTATGTATTTGCACTGTTTTGATATGCTGTACGTTGCTTTTGCAGTGGTGCTACTGTATGGTGTTCAAATGATTGGATTCACTGAGGTTCATTGAATAAAGCCTGCTTCACTCAGCTGGGAGAAAGGGTTATGATATTAGGAGAAGTGCCATCATTAATACCTATTATTCTGGTACTTCAATATAAGATAACCACGCTTATTGCTTTTTAGAAAATAGGGGTGTTTTTCCCAGAAATGATAACTTTCTGTTCTCTCTTGTTTAAAACTATTCATTATTTCGAAAGTAACAAGGAAAATAGATTAGAATAAAATTGGTATTTCCCATAGATTCAAACTTCTCTGAGAGACAGAATTAATAGAGAGGAAGAGAATTGTGGTGGATACCAACTCCTGTAGGGTTTTTTATTTTATATCTTAGTTAAATAGCAGCTTGTTCTTAAGGTACGGACTACATTTTAACTACCCATTCAAGGTGCACCTAGTACTCTAGTGAAGCTGTAATAAATGATAGAAAACACTAAACAGAAGGATGCAGGAGTGTTTTCAACCCTCAGATCCATGTGCATGTATAGCTGTGCATTAACTGTGTGTCAGGACTAGCTTCAAGCACTTTCTGCTCTGACTTCATGTGACCACTTCAATGAATTTGGTCCTGTGTGGAGACCAGTGTGTAAAACTGTCCTCCCAGCCCAAAGCATCTGGGATGTGCAGCATGACATGAACTTAGGGGATCTACTGATGCTGTAGAGTTAAAAGGATGCTGTCATATTCACTTACAGTGGTTCTGTGCTGGTAATCTATGTTTATGTCACTCCCTTGGTTTGGAGCAGTATCACCATTATTTCCTGCACTCTTCAGTTGAACTATACACATTCAATAAGAAAAATAAACACATTGATTTGGTAACCCTGTGTTTCTGTTTCTTAAATTGCTGTGTACAAAAGTAGCTGCATTATTAGACTGTCATGTAGATCACATGGACAATAATGCTGGACTGCATCCTTCAGGCTTTAATTCTCACATGAATTAGTGAGAATTATACTATATATATAATCTGTTATAGAATCTGTTCCTTAGAAAAATAATTTTAAAAACCCCACAAAAACAGCAACAAAGGAGATAGCATTTAATGAGCCAGCCGATATGTCAGCTTATTGTTTGATTTTGCAGCCAGAGATAATAATGATTTCAAAGGCATAATGATTATTTTAGAACTGACCTTTAAAAGGTATTTCTATACATTTTGTACCCAGTTTGTTTTGAACAATCCAACTTCTATTTTAAATTCTAAATCTAGTATAATAAGAAGGCAGGCCCTGTGTTAACATAGTGATAAACAGACGCTATACTTTAGTTATAAAATTCTGAAATACCTGAAAAACTGTAACATCTATATGCTTACAATTTATGACTTATTTAAAAGTGTAATTCTCCCAGGTAATGAATAATTGAAAAATAATATTAATTTATTTTTCTGACTCAACTGAGTCTCTCTCGCTAATGTTATGAAGTAATTGTAGGTGCATGGGATGTGGTTTGACTGATGAGAGAAATTTGTCAGAACCACTGAGCTGGAGGCTTGTATGCTGTAAGGTCCACTAGGGATCATGTCTAATCTTGAATGTGCAGATGGTGAGGATTAGGTGTGAAAGGATGTAAAAATCAAACGCAGTTGGGGACAATGACGTTCATTATAAATCTATTGGATATTTTGGACTGCTAGGTGAGAGCTGTGCAAAATGTGCAGCAAGAGATGGCATTTTATTGATTCAGTATATGTATTATTTGAAAAAAAAAATCTTGCTTAAAAGCGAACAACTATGTGATGAGCATCTGTAGCACCATAAAGCCTGAATGTATTTGTTAAAGTTAAAATAGTTGAGGTCACCATGTAACCACTCCTTGAGTTTCCTGGATCTTGGAGCTTGATTATACATCTTAAAGGCATGGTAAGAAAGACTATAACACAACATTCTACCAAACCCATTTAATTCCCTCCTGCTCCACCAACAAACTTAGAATGAAGAGCACGAGACCAAAATAAATTGGAAAACCAGAGGGGTCAATGATGAAAA
>VXBO01001863.1:100288-157444 GCA_013400135.1 Rhinoptilus africanus | reverse complement strand
AAAAAAAAAAAAAAAAGAATAGTATCTCATTTCAACTGTAGCCTCCAAATTACTTTACAAAAGATTAAATATTAATAACTCCATTTTAGATGGAAAACTGAAGGACAGAAGCGTAGTACAACTTGTATGGTATCTTTCAAAGGCAAATGTCAGAACTGGGAATACGGTCCTTGTACCTTGAGTTGCACTCCTGTGAACATTGCATGAGGTAATCTGGTGTAACTGAACCACTGCAGCAGTGATTTAACAGTGGAGAATGTCTCTTTTACAGGTCAACTCAATGCTAATTAATTTGGCAAAGGTCGAGCAAGTGGATGGAGGAGAAAGAAGAAACCAGGGCTAGTATACGGGGTAGTTACATGGAAACTGAAGAGAAGAGACAATGCATCACACAGTTCTTTTGCTAAATAGGCTTTTATCCAGCAAAAATAATTTTAATTGCACTAAGACTTTGGTTTTATGAGGTCTGACATTTTCAGCATTTCAGTGGCAGTGCCTGACAAAGAGTCAAGAGTAGTTACTCATCACCAAGGGAAAGACTTTAGAAACAAATATATAAAAGAGATGTCCGAGTATTAGGTCAAATACATATGGAGCAAAACAGGGAAGAATCATGTTAACACATGTTTTGTTTTAAGGGTATAGAAGATTAGAATTTGGAGATTAAAAACTTTTTGGTAGCTAAAAAAAAAAAATTGTATTTCCATAAATATTAAAATTTGTTTTGTTTTTTTAAGCTCGTCATGGTACTGATTCCTTATACTGTTCAGTAATTCTGTTACAGTGGTAAAAAACTTTTCATCTTCTCCCTAGAGCCTGAAGCTCTTCACTAATACTGGTGAAGAATATGCTTCTCATGAGGCTGTCCTAGCACTGAAACCCGAGTGCATCATGGAAGAGCAGTGGGGATGGTCGCTGACAATTCGAACATTCTCCCCTTCTTTCTTGGAGAAAGCACCTTGTTAGAAGACCGTGGCTATAGCTACATGAACAAACTCATCCCAGAATCACATGTAGTCGTACTTGTGGTAAAGCAATTTTCATCAATGCTATCCACTGTCTTTGGCTAGGGAAATGGAACAAAAAGGACACTCCCCATATCTTCATGAAGGTGTGTCTCTACAAGGCATTTTGGCTGAGACCAGTCTCCCCTTAAATGATTCTTACCTTAGGCTTGAAGAAAATAAGTTTTCTTAAGGAGAGAAATGTTCTCATTACAGCTATTAGAGATACTTTAGAGAGACAGGTATTGTAACCTGAAAGTTTTGTTTTTCTCTTATCGACTATAAAGAGATCATAGACAGCTAGCTCTAATATGGACATCTTGTATCTCTGTTGGGATATGTCTATTTGGTTGGAGAAGTCCTACTCTGTCAAGATAAGGGTATAAAATCATCAAGATGCTGAGTTGGTGAGAGCTGTATGATAACTACCTCTTGTTAGGTGGAAGCATGCCCAGATGTACCAGGAGCTTTCTAATCTACCAAGCTTACTTTCTTTTTCTTTTTCTTTTCTTTTTTCTGTTTTTCTTACGCAATACTAAGCTAGAATATTGTAACTCTCTAACTGTATGAGTAGAGAAGACTAGAAAGTCATAGAGAAGCATTTAATGACGTTTAAAAATCTGTCTCCTCTTTGCTCTGTCCTTGAAGATCTCTTCCTCCAGCTCAGCTTTCCTGTCCAGCAGTTTATAGTGGTTTTCTGTTGATTAAATTAATGCAGTCTCTCATATATTCCTAAGAAAGTGGATGAGTATGTCAAAATACATTTTTTCAAAGTGTCACTAATGTCTCTTTTATCAGTACACTTGCAGTTCAGATCAGGGCTGCTATTGCTAATCCTGATTATTTACAAGTTTTTATTTCTGTAAAACATGACTTTAAAATGAAACTAGTTATAAAGACTTTACAATAGAAAACCTTTTTTTTCCCCCTCCTTCTTAGCAAATTAGTTGGTCTAGGGGTGAAATGCAGAGATTCTTGCAACTATGTTAAAGTATGAAAAAATATCACCTTTTAGAGCTTTTGAAAATAATGCAAATACTTAGCCTTTGACAAATAAGACCTATTTTTTTTTTGAGCAATGCATTGGCCACTGGTGATACCAAATTGACAGTCCTGCTAAATAACAACCTTCATTCACAAATGAAAGCAGTAGATGCAATGGATTATGATGCTAATTTCCATACTTTGAGCTTTAAAATTGTTCAGAACATACCATTTAAGCACAAAAGAATTCTTCAGACAATGCTGATGCTATGAAATTTTTATTCTTTCCCCTTTTAGCTTGAAATGGCAAGTTAAAAATTGGTTCTCCTGACTACCTTCTCTTTGTAGATGTACCTCTGCTGAGGGTTCATACTGTGATTCTCATACATTATCTAAAGAGAGTTGCTATTCTTCTTTCCCCAGTTTTATGTATTTTAATGTATAACTATTGACTTTAATGGAGCTGCTCCCAGTCTTCCCTGCATGTCTAGCATTTATTTTATTTTTCCTTTTGCTTAGGCAGTATTGTGAAATAAGAATAAAACCACCAGTTTGTCCTTTGGAAATATCCACCGTTATTGCTATTATAGGCATTATGAAAACTATGAGCTAAATGGAGAATATGTGAGGAGAATTATAATTTTACTGATACATAGAATATAGGCATTTGGGAAATGGTGAAAACTGATTTTTTTTTATTGTTCTTTTGAGAACTCCAGGATAAATTCTGAACTCTATGCCTCTCCTTCTCTAATTTGTGAACGAAAACTAAGAGAAAAAAGTAGAAGAATGTGAAGTAAGACCTGTTCCAGATCTTTCATTTTCAAAGCAGAGTGGTATTGTCTATATAAATCCTACACTTAAATAAGAGCTGTATAAAACCTCAGACTGTATGTTGAAAATAGGATAACGTCTGACTCATTTCTAACTTACAGTCACTGCACATCCTTTGTGTCAATGATATAGGCAAGCAGTTTATATTTTGTTAGTTGATGTGTATTGTATAAACTATGTGGATGCCCTTAAGAACTTTGAAGTCCCAGAGCCTGTTCTTCATGAGGTCAATAGAGGAATGCCAGAAATGAACCTGTTGGCAGCATGGCAGTATGGCATCACTCAGACGTATCCCAGCTACTATTTTAATTGAATGAGAACTTTAATGAGCAAAGTGAGGTTAATGTACGGTCCCAGCTTTCCAGCTGATTAGAATGACAGTGTTTCATTTTACTGTCAGAGTTATCAAAATGTGTTTTTTCTTCCCCGTGATATTCCTTTATTATAAGTTTTGCAGTAGTAGGGGAATGCAATTGATATGCAGTCAAATTGTTCCTGACAGAGAGATTTTAAAAGCGTTTAGAGTGGATGTAAAAGAGGAAATTTCGTCTTTGCAGAGTCTGCTTAGCCCATCTATCTGCATTAAACGTCTAACAGTTACACTGAACAAAAATGACATCTTAAAGAAGACTAAGTGCTGCTTAACTTTTTAATGTCATTCTTGGGAGATCTGCAGTTGATTATTTTTTTTTTCCTGGTTGCTGTATCACTCCATCATAGCATTTTATGAAAAATAAAACAGTACCTGTGTTCTTAACAGTGGACTTTCTATTCTTCCTTTTGCACTGTGGAGTTTTTGTCTCAGCATATGGAGTGAAAGCACCACACTGATAAATAATTGATGCATGCCTATATGTGGATTTGTTAGAGAAGAAATACAAGCAAAAAAGAAGCCTCTTACATTTCTTATGACCAGACCCCCACTACTACAGATACGTCTTTTAATCCTGCTTGTGAGTCCATAAAGATTCTCATTAAAATTAACAACTCTTCCTGAAGGGCTCTTTCAGAACCCCAGTCTTGTTATTGTCATAAACTTTGTATTTTTTGGATTATATTTATTCCTAGACAATTCATAAATGATTAAGATGAAGTTTACTTCATCTTAAATAAAACATACTCCATATAGTTTCATTTCATGATATCATTCTACAGAGCAGTCCTACAATGTCCTCTCTCAGCCTTCCTTTTGGTAAAGCTACACAATCCCAGCTTTTTTAGCTTTTTTTCCCAGCAGCCTTACTAACTCCTTTTTTCTGCTTTGCTCATTTAAATTCCTCTTTCTTGAACATAAATGGGAAGAAGTGCACAGGGTTCCAGATGAAAACTCACCACTGCCTTATGCAATACCATTAATATTTTCTACCTCTGTTCACATTTGCCTTATTCACAGGCACATTATACTGGTACGTTATCCTTATTTAGGGTGGTACATCTTCCCTCCATTACCGTTTGCACCTGATGATTGTCTGACTTACAACAAATTCTTATCAGTAGACCCTAGTGTAAGCAGTTGAGCTTCATACTCTTAATTTCTCACCTAAGTGTAATATTTAAACCTCATGTTTATCCAGTTCTTCACAGTGATAGTCATTCATATTTGTGTTGAAGATTCTGTCCAGTCTTTCTGCATAATCAAATTTCTTTACTCCCATCATGTATATGTGACGGTACTATCTGCTTGGTCTCATCTACATTAAATTGAGCTATGTTATTCTTTTAAAAAAATAGAAAAGAAAAATATTTTTTCTTCATAGTTATTAGTTAAATGGAAATTAAAAGTATCCCATGTCAACCATCTTTTTATAAAAATAGTCATGCCATTAGGCTCGGTCCAATGATAGCACATACTCTGTATGTCCTTCTGCTTATAGCATTTGGCAATGAGTTCAGTTCTCTCCTGTGCTGTTTTTTTCCGGTTCTCCCTTGCCCGTGCTCTGCCCTGACATTTCTCCCTTGGTCATATTGCAGCATTCTACAGACAGAAGCCAATGATTGCCTTCATCCTAACCTCGCCACTGTGTTTTGTGCTCAGACTTCTCATTGTTACCTTATTCCTGACCCTGTTGCCTTTGGATGAGCAAAGCGGAGATGTGCTCCCTCACAGGCTCCTTTGCACAGAACTGCACTCTAAGTGAAATATGCATTTCTCTACTTTAGTAATTCTTGTCCTTAGTGTTTAGCCCAACAGGATACAAATATGTGGTATGACTGGAGAAAGCCCTGAGAAGACTGGTCTGATCTCATAGATGACCCACTTTAAGCAGGAGGTTGGACTAGTGACCTCTTCCAACTGGAATGTTTCTATAATCCAGGTGCTGCTTATTTTTTCCTTGTGATTGAGGTGCTGCTTATTTTGAAGAATCCAAACTCCCTTCTTTTGACTTCCCTCCTCCTTTTTTCTTTCTCTCTTTCTCTTTCTCTTTCTCTTTCTCTTTCTCTTTCTCTTTCTCTTTCTCTTTCTCTTTCTCTTTCTCTTTCTCTTTCTCTTTCTCTTTCTCTTTCTCTTTCTCTTTCTCTTTCTCTTTCTCTTTCTCTTTCTCTTTCTCTTTCTCTTTCTCTTTCTCTTTCTCTTTCTCTTTCTCTTTCTCTTTCTCTTCTTTCTTTTTCTTTTCCTTTTTCAACATTTACAGTTCAAAAGCCATTTTGAATCACATTCCTACTTGGACTCAGGATATCTGAACATGTGGATAACATTCATGAACATTTTTCTCTAATGAAATAACCTTAAAATGGAACATTTCTTAAAGTGTTTCTTTGTATTTAATATTGCCTACAAAGGCTTCATCTAAATTGACATTTCTGCCTCTGAGTTACACTTACAAGAAATACAGAAAAGGTCTATGATCACTTAATGTGCAATAGATATTACAGCTAAGAATAGACCAAGGAAGTTTCACTTCGGAGAAAGATTTATTTGAGGGAAAAAGTAATGAGCTATTCACATGAGCTAGGTCATAGAAGTATAAAAGTTATTTTCAACATTGTATCAAATTCAAGGTTAAAAGCTCATTCAACTCTTTTATATTGAAGGTAATATTTATAGTATTGGTTACATTGGGTTGTGCTGCTTGAGACATTTTATTATTAACAATGTAAATGGTACAACAATGGTACTGCTGAGAAATGTATAATATATGTGTGTGCTGCTAATACTATTCTTATTACCATTATCTACTTTATCTCATTTCCATTAAATTGATGGATATTAAGCAATATGAAATAGAAATGGCCAATTTGTCTATTTTCTGCTTTGCTAGATGGCAGTATGTAAGTGATGAAAACTCTTTTATTTTATCAAACACATTTTACATTCCAAAACTGGACTGTAATGAGTGAATAGCAGAAATAATACTAACAATGAGTTTGGTCATTAGTATATAGAGACATTTATGTGGTGTGCTAAGCATCTTGAGTGGCTTGCTTGAGAAACACGGCAAGTCTTGTAGGCATTCATAATTTAAATACTTTTTTTGGTATTTGTTGTCATGTAACAAATATACAGGAAATTATGGTTTATGTAACCTAGAAATGAAAGTTGTTTAGTAACTTATTATTTGTTTAGCAACAAATTAAATAGTTCAAGGCTTCTTTCAGTTTTAGATTTGCCTTTTCATCTTCTTTTTGAAGAATCATAGAATTATCATAGAATTGTCAGGGTTGTAAAGGACCTTAAAGGAAGGGATCATCACCCCCCTGCCATGGGCAGAGACCCCTCCCACTAGACCAGGTTGCTCAGAGTCCCATCCAGCCTGGCCTTAAAAACTTCCAGGGATGGGGCTTCCACCGCCTCTCTGGGCAGCCTGTTCCAGTGTCTCCCCACCCTCATGGTGAAGAACTTCTTCCTAACGTCCATTCTGAAACGACCCATCTCTAGTTTTAATCCATTACCCCTAGTTCTACCATTATCCGACATCCTAAAAAGTCCCTCATCAGCTTTCTTGTAGGCTCCCTTAAGATACTGGTAGGCCACAATAAGGTCTCCTCAGAGCCTTCTTTTCTCCAGACTGAACAGGGGTGTACAGATGTAGGACTCTCTTAAAAGCAAGGAAACAATGATTCTTTTAAAATTGATAACTATTTTTTTTTCCAGTAGCCGCTAAAGAAGAATTCTTCAATTTATGAACTTACCATGCTGCACAGAAAACTTCTAGGAAAAAAATAATTATGAAATTAATATGAGCCATTAGTATGCAAAGCTGTAACTCAATACAGTAAAAAGAATTTATGGGTTTGTGATTACATTCAATACTTTATTACTTGCACTTCTTTATTACTTGCAAGCTGTGAATAAAATTTGAAAAGATGTGCATATACACACACACACACACACAGAGAGACAGACACACACATATGTTTTATTAATCAGTAACTTTATTTTGTATTGCAATTAAACCCTAAAATAAACAGATCCAGGACTGAAAAAATATGTTTGAGTCTTCAGCTTTCTATTGCTATCACCAGTATAGCAAAAACTTTTGATGGCCAAGAGCCCTAAGACCACCACACATACGTTGTGAAGGTGAGTCACACAACTGTTTTTTCACTGTTGTTTACCAGTAAAATTCTTAAAACCTTTTTTTTTTTTTTTGAGTCACTTGGTTTTGGTGGTAGATGATGCAAAGGACTGAGAGCAGTTACAAGCCCAGAATGCCTAACATTGCTTAATATAAAGCCTTAGGAAATAAGTAATTGAAAATTGTAATTGACTTCACATAATTATATCCCTAATTTACAGAGCATTTGTATGTTAATCCCCAGCCAAAATTTGAAATCTACTCTGCTGGGTTGTTTGCTTGTTGTAAAGACAGAATATTAAAAAACTTTGTGTTATTCCCTTGCCTGATTGGGTACGTCAGAGATTAAATTGTACAAATATAACGTGCTGGGACAATTCAAGCCTGAGCACAGCAGCCACCCTGCTATTTAAGTGCTGCATAGCTGCCAAACAAACAAAAATAATTAATTTCATATCACATTATTTTTAATACTTTGACAAAATATGGAAAAGCAACAAGACATTAGTTAGATGACTCTACCAAACTCTGCACCTTTTAGCAAAGTGTTTTAACTCTCCTTTGCAAGAATTTTCTTGGTATTGAAACAGTGCCAAAATCTATATGTACCTTGTAGGTGTAGGTCAGTGCCATCAACCCGGAAACTGCTTCAGGATCAGCAGTGACACAAAAAAATTCAAAGTATTTTACTTATTTATTAGGCCCACTGTGTTGCACTCCCACCACATACCAAACTTTGGTAAAGACTTACGTGGACAAGTACACTGAAGGCTAAACTGAGGGATACGGACAGAAAATAATTTGCCTAGATGAATTCTTCCTTAGCTTCTCCCTCTCCTCTGTTCCCATTCAGCTTTTCTTATGGAAACTCATTTGAAACATAAGCCTTTACAGTATTTGAATTATGCCTCCTTTGTTATTTGTCTTGAATGTTTGGAATTCTGAAGTGCAAGATTTAGTTATTGATCAAATGTGAAGAATTTTCTTACACTGTGTTTTAGCAAAATCTGGGATAAAACTAGGAGCATCTCATTCTTAGACAAAATAATTCTACATCCAATTAGTGATAAGATTATTCTGGGAAAGCCAACAAATTCCATTAAGTGTTTTAAGTACTACTTTACAAAGTCGCTATGCAGGCTTATGGCCAGGATGTTTTAAGAGTTCCTGGGGTGAGACAGGTGGTACTACTGTGTTCCTAAATCGAGTCTAATTTAGTGAGAGGGGAAGCCTTCACCTATTAAATACTCCCCTACAAGGATCTGAAAGGGATGTTAGGAGTGGTTAAATGATGTTTATACATCACAGTTTCCAGGAGGACAGAACGCAGAGCACATTCCCAGTGTTCAAATTTATTTGCTTCCCTTTCCTCTTGCTTGACTGCTGTCTTCTGCCGGACTGTCTGCCAGGTAGAAAAAGCAAGGTCCATGTCGCATTTTGAGTTTCAGAAAATATAACTGTTTTGTCTGTTTTTATTGTTGTCCTTTCTGCTAGGCTACTTCAGTCCAATGGGACTTGAGGCATACAAGGATAAGGAAGATGTGTGTCTCAGCTGGCCTTAAATCTTACTTTAGTTGCGTCATTTCAAGCACTCTCTGCATCCTGACAGTATCAACTAGCTTCAGGATGTCTAAGACTTTGGGTCATGGTTACAGTTGGGTCTGAGGGCACGGGAAGGCCTTACTCCACCCCATTTCGATGTCATTTCAGCTCTTTAATGCAGGAGATTGACAACAGGCTGTACTCTTTCAATGAGGGATGGGAGATGTTTGTGCTGAGCTGGAAAGGACTGCAATTTCTAATAAGACTGGCATTGACCTACACTACATGTAACCACATAGGACCTCTTTTTCCTTTTTTTCATGTTGGTCTTGCAGGGTTTAAGTAGAGAGGGTGAAATACAGCCTTGCACTTGGGAGTCAACCTCTATTCTCCCCAGTTTGAGTAGTGCTTGAAAATATCTTGCTCAGGGACTGAAGTGGTGGGTGAAAAAATGGGAATACTACTAAAGCATCTGTTGAAGAACTGCTAGAAAGGCTGATGGATTTAAGCTCATTTTTTTGTATGTCTACTTGTAAAACAGTAGTGAAAAAACAGTTTAGAGAAAATGAGTGGAAAAAAATCCAAGGGTGTGTCAGAAACTGCAAAATAAAGTGATCTCCTCCTTGGGTGAAACTCAGAGAGTGTTATGTTGCTGATTTCAGCAGGTAATACCTACTGTGATATAGAAAGCTATGCAAAGAGTTACAACACTGCAAAATAATTGTGAAAGCCTATCTAGAATCCTGCTAGTTGTAGGGCTCTGGATATTTGTATCAACATATTTCAGCAAATTCAGAGAGCAATAGAAAAAAAATGTAGGACTTGAACAAAAAGTTGTGAGACGTGATTAAGAGGATGGAAAGTATACCGGGCTTTTAAGTGAGAATGAAAAGATGAGAAGGGTAGAATTAAAGGAGTTTGCTTGGTTTTAAACATATCTGAAGGATACAGATACAGGGACAATAATGGGCTTTCTCTTGTAGTCTCTCTTACATTACACAACAAAAGGGGATGCAAACCACTCTAGCTTTGTGTAAAGGCTTCAGGAATTTTTTTTTCATAGGTAACATTTCAGTCTTTTCCATTCAAAGATCCTGACCTCTACTTACAAACAAGACCCTGAAAAACATCTGCAAGGAAAGGTCTACTTTTGTGTATTTGCACATTATTAAACAATATATCTTAAGATTGACTTTACTACCAAATCTCTAAATCTCTATCTACTTCTTTCTTTTTCTTTTTTTTTTTTTTTCCTCTTAAGACTGTGGAAAAAAAATCAATCTAGAGTGAATTAATTTTCTTTGGAATTTCCAAAGGAACAGGCAGACAGCAGTGTTTAGTTTAATTAGCAGTAGTGAAGTCGCACATGTTGGTACATCCCACTGTCTAAAAACTAAGAGCTTAAAGACTCTTGTAGTCTTTCAGACTGTGAAACTATCTTGATGGTAGTAAATGGATCACTCGTCCTTTAATTAAAAAAAAAAAGGACATTAAAAAAGTTATTCATGTAGTGTCTTAGTGTTTTGTGGGGGAGTCTTTGAGGCTGACATGCCTTTGCCTGTTTTCTCTGCTAGCGATTTGCAAAACCTCCAGATTCAGCTCTCTGCAGGGGAGCCTGACAGCTGTGTTAAGCGCCAGGCTCTCCCTGCTGCCTAGCACTTCTTCCAATCGCCTCATATCCGTCGGTCACAGAAAAGAGTAGCTGATAAAGTAGGGGAATCCCATTCAAAAACCTGAATTAGTACTGTGGTTTCGTTTATTCAGATCAGAG
This sequence comes from Rhinoptilus africanus, assembly GCA_013400135.1. Classification (NCBI taxonomy): domain Eukaryota; kingdom Metazoa; phylum Chordata; class Aves; order Charadriiformes; family Glareolidae; genus Rhinoptilus; species Rhinoptilus africanus. The sequence goes on along the minus strand of VXBO01001863.1, from coordinate 146,792 downwards.
AAAGTGTTACTATGCAGTTCCAAAATGGCTGGGGAAAAAAAATAGATACCATGGTTGGGTCACTGAAAAGGAAGGGAGAGAGTTAAAAAGGAACCTTTAAAAACAACCACAACCCCCTTAAGTGTAGGACAGGGTGTTTTTTTCTTCTTTTTTCCATGGTTTAAAACCACTCTTAGATACCTGGGGCCAAGCCTTACAAGAAATTCACTTAAACAAGGTATTAACTGATTCTTTTCTCTGTGCATAGCAGCTCATCCAGCAGCCATTTTAAGTATATTGAGATCCAGTTTACTACCAAGTATGTGTTAGAAGGATTGTGGTAAGGCATGGGCAAAAATGTAGGGAGACAACTAAGTATTTAACCTTAAAATCTTCTGTCCCTGTAGTCTAGATGTGGAAGACTTTCTTTTTAATTTCCCTCTGAGTACAGTCCTGCTCTAGGAGGAGTTTAATAATGAGCGAAGGGTGACAGCCAGCTGGTCTCATTCTGGGTCAAGGAATGCATTTCCTGGGTTTTAGAGGATACTGTAATTACCGTTCAGTGTTTTATTTCCCACCTATATATTTTTCTGAATTTTACATCATGGAGATTTTGTAGAATGGGAGAGGAGGAAGAGATCCAGAGGGGGCAAATTTGGCAAGCTACTAAGGACACTGCCTAATCAACCATGGTTGTGATATTAGCGGAAAAACAAGCCAATTCATCTGAGTTTCATACCTGGGTGTGCAGAGCATTTACTAAAAGCCTCTTCAGTATTAAGGCATAATTTGAAATGGGACACAAAATCTGACATTTAAGTAAAAGAAAACTTTGACACAGTTAATAGAAATTATTAGAATTGTAATCTCCCTGAGACATGTTAATTAAAATAACACAACAAATGCTGCCTTAGTGCAGAGTTTGACATGCACTGTGGCTTTAAGTTGTTTTTAATAAACACAGTAGACAGTAATATCAATTTAGGAAAAAGATAAGCAAGAATAAAATTAAAATTTAAATGCAAAGGTTAGAGTAGAACAGATGACTCATGCTTTATCTGTATTGAAGTAATTATACAGTGAGAACTCAGAACACTGGCTTTGGACTTATAAAGAGCAAATCGCCGTAGTGAGATTTATCTTCTAGCTAATTTTATGGGCAATACAAAAGTTTCTACAAACTGCTTCTTGAAGGATGGATATGAAAGGTCATTGCTTCTTCAATTCCCTTTTTTTTGCCATTGAAGGACTTAACAATCATTTGTGTTTACCAAATCACTTTACTTTTTCCTGAAATTTTCTATTGAGGCTGTTGATTGCTTTTTCTGTGCATCTCTAAACTTTTCAAATTATATTCATGCCTCTGTATATGATCTGCTAGAAATGGTTGCCAATACGTTTGTGGTGTAAGAGTCTGCAGGCATGGTGATAAACAACGCATTCTCCAAGGAGATTTGCTAGATTACTGTTCTTTTTATTGTGCCTTAACTCACCTGTGAGCATCTTGAATGCTTGCTGGGACTGGTGGCTATGTTTTCAGAAATGTTTGATCATAAAACAGAACAAAGACATTTTAGTTATGAGGATTATACAGATCTTGATTGAAGCAGTTTTACTGTCTGATGCCAATAGATGTCAACCTGCAGTGTGTTAAAAAGTCAGATTAGTGGGAGGCTATAAGGTGGTTTGCAGATGGCTGAAATGCTGCACCAAAACATTAGAAGAGATGGTTTGTAATGTTTATTTTGCCCTCAATCACAATTTCTCATTTTAAATGCATTTCTTTGTTTTTCCCCCTCAAAATCAAGGTTAAAAAATTATTGGTGTCTAATCTGTTTTCTCTCTGCATTTGGGGAAACCAAATTATTAAATGCCGTAATTAAATGCTTTGCAGATCAGATTCTGCCTCCTTTGACAAAAGGAAGAAAAGATTCATTAAGTCTGTGGCATGGAACAAGTTTTCACCAATCCAGGGAAACAGTTAAGTGCAGGTGGGGAAGATGAGTTGTGGGGAGATTTAAAGAGACCATACTCCTTCCTTCCTGTTTCTTTCTGCCTCTATCTCTACATCCAGTTGCAGGCCTGCATGAAGTGCAATGAAACTCAGTGATGGCTGGTAAGGACATAAGGGCTTAATACTATTTTGGGGAATTGGAATGAGGTTTGGTCTTCAGTATCTGAGTACCTGTGTACTGTAGAAAAAGCTATTTATGAAAATACTTGAAGTTGTTACAAAGTAAATACATATATCTGACCTAATACCTTATGTCATATTTACTGGTTTGGAAATGATTGACTCCTTTGAACGCTATTAAGCATGTATCTAGTGCCGTCCATCTTCAGATTTCTAAGAAACATTTATCAGTCCCTTAATCCACTAACCAGACTGTTCCCTCCCTCCAGCCACTCATGAAATTGTATCAGTTTTCTTGGTAAATTGCTTTTCATGTTGAATTTTCAGTTTGCTCTTCTGTTTTATATAAAGCTTAACAGAACTTGCTTTTCTCAGTGGTACACTGTGGTGTTGTTAATAAACAGTTTTCATTTTCTTTTTACCTAAGAGCCCATTTAGTATGTTGCAGTAGAAATACATGAGCAGCCTCTCTCTCTGTGAGCGTGGGCAGTCCATATTCAGTTCTGCTTGCCCTAAGTGGAGTAAAGCATCAGAAAATGGAGTGCATGGGCTAGGAGAAGGGTGCAACGATGTTCTTGCAGGGTGAATCCGTAGGCATGGGTGTGTCAAAGAAATCGGCTGGTTTCTTCACCTTTTTTTTTTTTGTGATATTGAATTCCAATTGTTCCTAGCATTTCTATAGTTTGTGGGTGTTTTTTTGTTGGTTTTTTTTTTTGACATCGCAAGAGTGGGTGGAATAATTTTGAAACATTGTTTGGCAACCTGAATTTTCAGCATGAATTCATGCTTTTGTACATATATGTATATTTTTATATATGTGTTCAGACACATGCACTATATAGTATATTTAACATTTCATGATTTTTACCTGTATTGTTAAATAATTCACACATTATAATACAAAGACTGCCTTTGTGATTTAATGCAAGAATAACACTGGTTCCTCTTACATTGCAAAACGTTTGTTTCACTTTTTTCTCATCAGCACTCCTATCTATGTAATTTGGGATTATGCAAATGGACCTTAGCAAAGGTTTCTTTCTTAAGTGGGAGTAAGTCAGTTTAAGGAGCAGGACTTATCCAGCTAAGCAAAAAACAACTACACCTTTGTATCTTACTGTATTTCACTATCTAAATGTTCCAGCTTTGTTCTGCACTAGGTCAGATGTTGTTGTACGGTCTTATATTTAATGCAGATATATGGAATGTGGTATTTTACATTATGCTGAGGAGTGAAGAACTTTGTTAGATAATTTGGCCAGTACCTTAGGCAAAGTCTTTGTTGTCAGGATGGTGGATAAAAGCAAGAAAACAAAGTCTCCTGTGACTCTGAGTCTAATGTGGTCAGCAGAAAAGTTCTGGGTAAAGGTAGCTCTTGATTTATTGTATATCAGTTAATAAACAATGCAATGAGAGAAAGGCTGGAAGGAGTCCTTGAGATAGCACTATTTTTTCCTTGAGTGGGGAGATGTAAGAAAAAACGTCCTCTCAGCCTCACAAAAGGCTGCTGTTTTAAATATCTTTGCTTAAAAAAGGAAATTAGTTGTTTTATTTTAGTTTATGGCATCTAACATAAGCAAATCTTCAGGGCTGGAAGATAAAGCGTTAGAGATACTGAGATTCTTTTAAAGGATTTTTAGTTTAGCTTTTGGACTTCTAAGGAAAGAATTACAGCAATAAATACCTTTATTGAAGTTTAATAACTGTTGTTTTAAAAGCAAATAGGTGGAAGTAGGACTTTTTTTATTTTATTTTTTTTCTGCATGATATAGTTTTGTCAGCTAATCAGTTAAGAAAATACACTCCAGGCAATAAATAATTCTGTAGAACCTGCAGAATAATAGCCCTCGAAGAGCAGGCATTTTCAAGACTACAATGTGAAGTAATGCTAGAACCTCGGTGCAGTTAGATGTTTATAATTACTTGAAGGTGCTTTGTAGTATATGAAATAACCTTTGACTTCTAAGGGAAAAAGATAAATACATGGAAAAAGAAATAAGAAAAGCCTGAAGTCTGCTGTAGTATCAGGAGATTTTGGTAGATAGTGGTTAACAGCATGTTTAACTATGATATTAGTTGCGTTTCACTAGAGTCACCCATTGCTAGAATCAGTATAAAAATCTTTAGGCTTTTAGATCTTCTGTACCACCTTCCCTATGACTTTGCCTAAACAGTCAATGTATCCATTACAAAAATTAAATTGTTAAATGATACAACCTCTCACATTCAGTGTTGTTTTCTCTGAAGAGTCACCGATATAATTTTAGACAGAGTTGTGACAGATGGGCTCTAAGGCAGATCTGTCTGTGTGGAAGTTTAGGTAGTTGCTATAACATCATGAGCCCTGAAATGTTGGTGGGAGGATGATTTTTGGAGAAAATACTTGGCATGCATAAGCTATCACCTGTACTATGCCATGAATAGTCTTTTGGAAGATCTGACAGCAAAATGATAACTTTGGAAAGATGCACATTCATTTTATAAAAATACTCCACCAAATATGAAAATGTTGTGAAGGGCAGGAAGACTATTCTAAAAATAATCCCTCTGCCAATGTCTTTCTGGGCTCCTCTCTTGACCTAGGAAAAAAGGAAGGATACAGATACACTGAACTTCTCAAAACTAGTCCTAGATTTGAACTGTTGAGTAGATAGGAACCCTCATCCTTTCCCCTGTTTTAAAGGTCAGTTTTTAAAGGCAGCTTCTCAGGCATGGAGTCCTGCTCCATCCCTTTGCCTTCCTCTCTCAGGAGAGTTCACAAAGAAATACTGTATGGCATCTTCAAAGGGAGATTATTTAATGATATTATGTTAAAGGTTTGTTTTCTTAATGGGGAACTGAGTAATTTTGTTTCCCATTTTTGATATCAAGAATGTAATCTCTCACCATTGTTTTAATCAATTAAAATTTTTCATTGAAAAGAGCTGCAATGAGCGTGGCAGATATAAGACATACAGTTTCCATTAGAGCAAGGAATTCAAGCAGACCAGTGCATGTAGATAAATCTATGAACTATCTGAAATATTTCACAAATTTTGTAGAGTTAGCAATACGGCGTACTTTTGTCATGTCTGTGGAAGGACAATTTCAATAAGGTCCCCTGCGTAGGGTGTTAAACGGTGTTTTTCAGCCAGAAGTAAGAAGAAGAAAACTACCTTCAAATACGACAGTGTCTATGCTTTGTCTCTCTGAAGTTTATTGCTCCTTTAGTAGATTCAAAAGAGACAATAAATGAAGATGCATTTACGTCAGTATACACAAATTGCAGCTATGGTGGCTGGCCTTGAGCACAGGCTCACTTTTGCTGAATTTCTAGGGACAGTAATATCTGGCAGAGGGAAAGAGAGAGCAGCTGGAGAACAGGAACATCTTAAATCACTACAGCTGTTTGCTTCTGTGCAGCTGAGCCAGAACTTCAGTCAATTCTCCATTAACTTAAACAGTAACAAGATAAATTGAAATAAAGCAAGGTTGTATTCAACTAAATCAAATTGTGAACGGTTAAATTGAAACAGTGTTCTCGTGTAGATGAATCCTGTGATACATTAGAAGGATAATTTAATATAGAGTTAACTGCAGGAGGACTTCATTTAGGAGTCTAGATTAAGAAAAACAACAAAAATAATCTCTTTTTGAATGCGATTTTATTATGCTGAATGATGAAAGAGTATGATTTGGAAAAAAGATTCATCATAATTTGAACAACTTCAAGGGAAAAATGAAACACAAGTCTAGTCCTTTACTCCGAGTCACATATGTCTAAACTGCCAGCATATAGTAAATGCGTGATACCCATGTAGAATAAGCTATCTTCTTCAGTAAACTCAGTCCAGATTCTGCTTTTCAGATTGTTATGAAAGGTAAGCTTGTGTGTCAAAAAGTGGAAGATCAGCAGTCTTGTCTAGTACACAACTATGCTGTTGAAATTCTGGATGCAGATAGAATGGTCAGTAGAGAAAACCAGCCCAAAGGACAGTGAGAAGTGCGCATCCAGCAGGTTCACAGCTCGGCTTACACTTACAGTTAGCTGGAGTTATCCACTGATATATTTTCCTTTTTTTCTGTAAGGTGTTAAAAAAAAAAAGTCAATGGTGATTACGGTGGTGGTGGGGACAGTAAAGTGACTGTTGGGAGATGTCAGTGCTTCATTTGATTGCTGTGATCTGCTCTCTCCAGATTGAGATTCTTTTTTTTTTCTCATATTTGTAAATGGGATTTTCTTTATCGTGCAATTCATGGCATAGGCATTTTTTTTTTCCAACCAGTTTCTTTTACATTTGTCATTCATAATACCTTGTTGAAAATCAGGCGAGTTTTTTTGTTTCAGGGTTTTCTTTCAAAATTATAATTCTTTATAGCTCTGTTGCATTTGAGAATTTTGCAATGAATGTCCTAGTGAATACTTTTTTTTTTTTAGAGTAAGTTATACCTATGCAGTCAAATTTGAAATATCAGTATTTTTAAAAGGTCCAACTATTGAAATCCCTGAATTTTCTTGCTCTCCTCTTTATCAGCTTCTCCTTCTTCCATCTCACTGCCATTGGAGTATTTTCCGGTAATGTATATTTAGTGATATGTCAAACAGATGCTATGAACTGTTTATCCCTCCTGTAATCCTTTTCAGAGTAAAAATGCTTTTGCCTGTAAGATAGGCATTGCATTATAAATGTTTAATTTTCATTATTCTTCTCCAGATCTGCTTCCTCATATTCCTATGCCTAAGCTATATCTTTATATATTCTTTAGCCTTCCCTATATTTTTATTGAACATAGGCATTGGTGTTATTTTCTGTGGTTATTTTTTTCCCCCCTTTAGCTTCAAGCTGAGCAACAAAAAGCTGTCTCCTGCAGTGAGTAGTTTTACCTTCGTCAAAGGAGTGAAGGACAGGTTTGCTCTTCTCTCTGCAGCATGCAAGGCTGAGAAATCAGTGCTGTTCACTGTGCTGCTCTCTTCTAGCTAGAGCTTCCAGTAGGGCAATGGCTTCATGCTCAGCAGGAAGGAAGAAAGTTGGTTTCAGGTTTTACAAAGGAAAAATAACTTTTAAGTTCCAGAACTAATATCTATCCTTGAGTTTTAGGCTGTATAACTCACTGGAAAATTAATTCTATTTAAGTTTAATTAGATAGACTTTTTTGTTACTGCTTTAAGATACTTGTCTTGATTCAATTACAATTGTAGGTGATAATTGAAAGTCAAACCTTGCTGGATGGTGTGGAAGAGCTGATAACAGTTTGAGGTGTTTCAGTTGGTTAGCATGGGCACAGGGATGAATTACACATTATTTTGTTTTATTTTGACTTAGAAAAGTGTTATTCTGGCAGAGGATCATTGCTTGCACCTGGCAAAATGCCAGCCCATAGTTACTGTGGAATATTTGCCATTGTTAGAAGAGTCTCAGTGGGAAGTTGTAAGCTTTATTAATCGTAAAGTAAAGCATGTGTACAAAGATTCATAATCAGATGATGGAAATGAACTGAGGGAGGTGATTTTGTAAGCCAGGTGTATGTTTTGAAACAAAATGCTGTATTATTACTGACTTTCACTGTCACCCAAACATTTATTTGAAGGCATATATACGTAGCATCTTGTGTTGGATAAGAGAAGATTTTTCTCATGGAGCAAGAATAGCTTAAAAATTAAAGTTGTTGTGACTTCTTTTTTTTCTTCCCCCTTTAACTGAGTACAAAGTATCTGGTTGACATTTGAGAAGATTTGAGGGCACTTACTGCAACTTTCAGGTGAATTATTATTAAAATTTCCAAACAATCTCTGCAGTCATAGATGAGGTCAGTTTTTGACTCTTTTTGAATCAAGGGAAGATAGGCTTAAGGGAGAAGAGAGACTAATTAAAATGAAGTTTCCAGGCCGGATCATCTCTCTGTGGCAAGCAGATGCAGAACTTGAAAAATGACTTTCTGCTGCCTGGCCAAATTCTGGTTATTTGCTTGGCTGGATGATAAAACCATCCATGACCTTCAGCAATGCGGAGGACTACAAATCTTTTGTGGTGGAGAAAAACCCAGAAGCAATAGGAGGACATTACAATTTCTGAAGTAGAAACTCTCAAATCCTTTTTTATAGTTATGTAGAAGAATTGTCAAAATGTAGTCTGTAGGGAGAAATAAAGGCCATAGAAATGTCTAAGACAGGCTTGTGTCTAAAGCATAATTTTAAATTGTTTTATTTTAATCAGATTAACATTTTGGGGTCTTAACATTTTGATTCATGTAGATACATAGCCTTTTACCTGTTGAAAATGTCTGCCAGTGTATTAGAAATACGAAAATACACAGTGTTGCAAACAAATGCAGATAATTGGTCAAATGCAGTTAATGAGGAGCACCAAGCAGTTAAAATATATTAATAAAACTATTGAAGTGTGAAGTTCTGACTTTTTAGTGGTACTGACTGGGTTTGCTAGTACAGTGATTCAGCTTTTTTTCTTATGTTCAACCTATCTAATGGGCAGATAATGGTTGCTGGGGAAAGTGACATTGAAACCTCTTTCTGACCTTAAAATGGAGTCGCGCAAATTATCGTGTTCATCCCCAGAATTATTCTGATGTAGTGACTTGCTCTATCTTCCATTGGCAATTGTCTTTGATATGTGTTTTGGTATAATATAGCTAAACACAGTAAGAAGTGCAGCTTCATCTGCCTTTTCTTATGAACAAAACTCCCAGTCTCTCACAAATGTGTAGAAATGTTGGTAGTGATGATGAAAAACAAGGCCTCATACATTTACTGTCTTTGGATAATATTACCATTAGTGGCAGCAGCACTCTTGTTTGCCTGTACACTAAGTGCAGGCAGGCCCAGGAAAAGGTGTAACATGAGTCAGCATTGCTGTTTTTGCAGCCAAAAAGCTATAAATGTTTTTGGGCTGCATCAGCAAGAGAGCAGCCATGAGACCAAGGGATGCTTATTGCACTGTACTTGGCACTTGTTAGGCTTCACCTGAAATAATATGCAAAAATTATTTCTGCATATAATATTACATAGACATAAAGCGATATCTGCAATATTGGTACATGGCATTTAGTACTATATTGTGTTATTTCCTCATTTAGCCCTTCTGTGTATGAGTGTGTCCCCTTACAGTTTATTGATTGCCATTGCATAGGTTCAGTACATAGGAGACTGAGTCACCCTGAAGCTCTGAGATATGGTTATTTACTATTATTGCCTTGGCAGTGATATAATTAAAAATAGGAGAACAAAGTTTCCAGAGCTTTCCTGGCTCCTCTGCAAAAATGGCTGGGGAAAGAATGAAGAAGTCAGGACCACTACACTATGGTAATTGTGCAGGTTTTCAACTCCAATTGAAATTGCTTTAACCCTATCAGCAGTACAGCCTCCAAGGAGCAGAGAGGCATGAGGAGTTGTGTCCCTCATTACTGAGCCCTGGGAAGGTCAAACACCTACTCCTGTTGCACTTGCACCTTGAATTGTCACCTACTTGGTCCTTGTATCAGTGACTTGATGCATCTAGCAAATTAAGGCATCAGTAGAGCCTTTCCACATAAAATAGCTTCAACTTAGCCATTCAAAATAATCAGTATTGTTTCCTCTAGCCCTCTATCATCAGCAGAATGCATCCTTTCAGATATATGATAGAAAATGTGATCAGAATATAAATGCTGAATTAATTTTAAATCCATTAGTTTTAATATAGAGATGTCTCTATAACAGTTCAAAATATTGCAGAGAAGAAAACAACATACGTTATTGCTGCAGAACAAATATTGGGCTTAGCCAGATTAGCAATATTAAAATGTCTTTGTTATTTTGAGTAGCTGAACTGTATAGAGAGAATTATTTATACCAGCTTTCCAGCTCGAAAGGGAAGACAGCTCTAGGCACGGACAATTATGTGTATTTGTAAATGAGTCGAAAAATATATTTTATTTATAAAGGAGTTTATATGCATATATTAGTATGCAGGTTGTATATGCAGATAGTTCACTTGAACACTTTTTGTTTGATTTTTTTTCTCAAGTGGGTTGATACTAAGTAGTGAGGGACTTCACATAGGTACCTAAGTACCTATGTATATGCAGATGGTTTCTTGAAGATTTTAAAGGGTTAAAGAGAAGTCATAATGCTATACACGCAAAGAGAAAAAGGGACTATGTGGTTTTGGTGGGTTTTTTAAAACTTAATTAAAAAGCATAAACAATGGAAATTTTTAAGACAGTTTAAGGTTCACTCACAAATAATTATGTCAAGCCTAGTTTTGTACCTCTGTTAAGAAAGTAACTGACACACTGATTCCACAGAAGTCCCTTGAGCAGTGGCTCAGTGATTAATAGCTCTGCTAGACAACTAAGAGAGAGGAACAATACATAGTTGAAACAAAATATTGGCAATAAACTCTTTAAATACACAGATCAAGATCAAGACCTTACATCATAATCTCTAGTATGCTTTTATCCCCCTCCACATAAAAATATTATCTTATTACACACCAGCAGTAAAATTCAGCTCCCCATATCATCACATTAATGATACTGGAAAAGTAAAAGAAGATTCACACTTCCATTTTTTTTGTGTTTAGCTTCAAAATTGCAACTATAAACACTGGGCACTTTTGTAGTTTACAACCCAAAAGCTGTCCGTTAACTTCCCAAATCCTGGTTTTCTAAGTTTACCGGGTTCTTCTCAGCTAACTGCAGCTGTGTAGAAGCTATCCACCTAATGTAAGATAATCATCCTTCTGTAGTCAATGGGAAGATACACAGAGGGGAAAAAAAAAAGACTTTTATAAGACATCCCTTGGAACTGTCAAGTGTAGTGATCTTTTATTCATTCTTTTTCTAAAATAATATCACTTAGCATAATATAAAGTTGGATTTTGAAACTCCCTATAACTAACTACTCAGATTTTTAAAAAAAAGTCATAGAAAGTTGTATGGTGAAGATAATTACTTGCATCACAAATAAAGAATTTAATATTACTTATCTGCCTTTATGCCTTTTATCTGGAGATGTCAAAATACATGATAAAGGATAAGAAATATCGCTATTCAATTTTGCAGATAGGGAAACTAAGTTCTGTCTGTTATTTTACTCAAAGTCACAGGAGACTACAGTAATAGCCCAAGTTATTTTACCATGTCTAATGCCCTGTCCATTGTAACATGCTGCTTCCCATAAGTTTTCAACCCAAATTGGATTTCCAATACCACTCATAACTTTGGGTATAACTACGTATAGAATCTATAGTGCTTTTTAAAAAAAGTAAGAAACTCTAAATGGCTTTCTCAGTCACAGGGTCATTCAGATGGACACTTTTCAAAATTACTGTTTCTTGCTTGTTTTCAGGAGAAGAAAGAAGAAATCAGCTTTTAGCATTCCCTCCTCTTGCCAAGAATACTTGGCCTGTTGCTGATCCCAGGAGAAGAGTTTACTTGTATTTCTTTAATAGGTGAAATTGATATTGGTACTTCATCACAACTTAAGATGCTTTGTGTAATAACTGTAGATTTTTTTCCTCTTTTTATCATTTCTTTTACTAAATATCATCTGTATTTAATTCTTTCTCTTAACTCTTTTTCATTCATGTTGCTTTGCAACTGAAGGGAAATAATACATTAAGCAGAACTTCCTAGAAAATACTTTACAAAGGCATTTTGATATTAAAATGACAAGGCACTTATAAAACATAAAACAAAAGATACGTTTGTAGTCATAGTAATAGTATTTGTTGTAGTCCTTGTAGCACCTATTTGTGGTTTGATACTTATTGCAGAAATCGTCATGCTTTTACCTCATTTTGTCCTTTTTTTTATTTCCCCCCCCCCTGAACTCTTCCAGATTTTGCAACATAAGAATCTTTACTGTGACCTCTAAAGTACTCTTAACCCTTCTTACAAAATTTAGTATTAAATATTCTCACAACATGCCTGTGTATTCATATGTACCACCTAACGAAGCCTTGCTATGAAGTTATAGTGTCTTTTACCTCATGGGAAAAATCCTTGTCTATAAGGATTTTTCAAGTTCCCCAATCACAACAGTTGTCCAGCACTTCATGAATTGTTAGGAACCGTGATACATCTGTGAAATTCAAGCTCAAAGCATTCAATAGTTTAAAAGATCAATAGCTACAGTTCAGGGTGAAAAAAGAAAAGGAAAAAAGAAAAAAAAGTTCTCCACTTGCTAGCAAAAAAAAATATGTTATGGCCTAATGAGGCTCATAGGTTAGATTTCACAACTTACCTGTCTTAGTTATACTGACAACTGGATTGGGGTTGCCTCTAAAAAGCATCAACTGAAACCATGTAATCTTGTTTCATCTTGCATAATAAACTGCAGAGTGGGATGGCACTCAGTGAAAATTTGCAGCCTGGATCAAACTGGTTAAGGGACTGCAGGGAAAGTTTTCTGTACCATAGATTTACAAAGGTGGTGACATCATGTGAAAAATGAAGAACCATTAATATTTTAATAAAACAATATTCTTTTCTTGAATGTCTACATTTTATAGCAAGAGCAAATAAACATTTAAAATTTTGGTGTTTATCTTTCAATAGATATTTAAACATAGATGTATCTAAATATGTGTGTGCATGTGAAGAAATTTATTTTTATATATAAATATATATACATAAAGTACAAATACATATATAAAAAATAGAAAACCAGAGTGGTTGGCAGCAAAGCTGAATATTTACTGCTTACGGTACTCTTCAGTTTTATCAGAAAGCAATGTGAATATTGCATCCGTTGTTCCTGGAAAATGCCAGAAAATATTGCTGATTTATTATGTGGGAGGAAGGAAGTGAAAAAAGATATGGCACTGGAAAAATTGTACACCAGGAGAAAGAATTGACTAAACAATAATTTGTAACATTTTACACTTGCTATATAAAAACTCCCTTCACTGATTTGGATTTCAAGTGTATAAATCATCCATCTCTTCTCCATGTATGTGCTGTACAAAAATGTACTGATGGCGTTTTGTTGAGTTTTGTTGTATTTTTTTTTTTTAACTGAAAGGATGCAACTATTAAGCTGGTAGAGCTTCCTACCTAAGGTAAATCAATGCAAAACTATACCATCCCATTTTCACTTTTTAATACTGTATTTTACACATTGGGTTTTTGCCTTTCACTTAAAACAGTAATGATGTCTGTCTATTTTCTATTTTAGGTGAGTTTAGTAGTTGAATGGTAATCGTCTCACAGTGTCTACAACTGCATTTAATTTTCTTCTCTTGCAAGCTGACTGGTTAAATTTAAAGAATAAATACTAAACAGAATAAACCAAAAATCTTAACCATAGAATGGTTAGAGTTGGAAGGGACCTTAAAGATCATCTAGGTCCAACCTCCCACCTTCCGCTAGACCAGGTTGCTAAAGCCCCATCCAGCCTGGCCTTGAACACTTTGAGAGATGGGGCATCCACAACTTCCCAGGGCAACCTGTTCCAGCGTCTCACCACCCTCACAGTAAAAAAATTCTTCCTAATATCTAATCTAAATCTACCTAATGATTTAAAATGGCTAAACCATGTCCTATCCCTGCACTCCCTGATAAAGAGTCCCTCCCCATCTTTCCTGTAGACCCCTTTTAGGTACTGGAAGGGCACTATAAGGTCTCCTGGGAGCCTTCTTTAGGCTGAACCACCCCAACTGTCTCAGCTTGTCCTCAAAGGGAAGTGCTCCAGCCCTCTGATCATCTTGGTGGCCCTCCTCTGGGCTCGCTCCAACAAGTCCTTGTCTTTCTTATGTTGGAGGCTCCAGAGCTGGACACAGTATTCTAGATGGGATTTTACCAGAGCAGAGTAGAGGGGAAGAATTACCTGCCTCGACCTGCTGGCCATACTTCTTTTGATGCAGCCCAGTATGGAGTTGGCCTTATGGGCTGCGAGTGCACATTGCCTGCTAATGTTGAGCTTCTCATCCACCAACACCCCTAAGTCCTTCTCCTCAGGGCTGCTCTCAACCCATTCTCCTCCCAGCCTGTATTTCTGCTTGTGAATGCCCCAACCCAGGTGTAGGACCCTGCACGTGGCCTTGTTGAACTTTGAGCCTCGCATGGGCCCACCTCTCAAGCCTGTCCAGGCCCCTCTCGATGGCATCCTTTCCCTCCGGCATATTGCCAGCAAACTTGCTGAGGATATGCTCAATCCCTTTGTCCATGTCTCCAACAAAGATGTTAAACAGCACCAGTCCTAGTACTGACCCCTAAAGAATGCCACTTGTCACTGATTTTCACTTGGACATCAAACTGTTGACCGCAAGTCTTTGAGTGCATCCATTCAGCCAATCCCTTATGCACTGAGTGGTCCATCCGGCAAATCCATGTCTCTCCAAATTAGAGACAAGGATGTCGTGTGAGACAGTGTCAAATGCTTTGCACAAGTCCAGGTAAATGATGTCAATTGCTCTCCCCTTATCCACCAATGCTGTAATGTTATCCTAGAAGGCCACCAAATTTGTCAGGCATGATTTGCCCTTAGTGAAGCCATGTTGCCTGCCACCAGTCACCTCCCTATTTTCCATGTGCCTTAACGTAGTTTCTAGGGGTTTCAGTAATCGAATAGTTCTGCTTTTATGATTTAAAAACAGTGCCACCTTTTTTTAACATGATCATGTTATACAGATAACATAAAGAAAATGATTATAAACGATAAGCTGGAAAGATGTCAGAAGGCTACTTAATTCTCTCTTCTGCACTACCAAAGTTCAGACACAAAGATCTGGTTGTGAAAACTATATATGATGGAAGATGAAATGGGGAGTGAAGGACAGGGGGACACTCAAAAATTAAACCCAGAAAACTCCTGAAGTGAATGGGTGAAATAAAGGAAGAATTTCAGATCCCAGGTTAAATGACTAGAATTGGCCTCAGCATAACTTGTCTTTTAATTAAACTGAAATATTTAAGCCTTTGATCATGACCACTGATTAGTGACTTATGTTTTGAGATAATTCTGTGTTATGTAATGAACGATGTTGCTTCTGTAGGCTCCTTCATTAACTGTATGAAAGACTGTGGTTGGAAACAGGAATAGTCAGCAGGAAGACAAAAGAAAAAGATAAGAAACCCGAAGCTTCAGGGTCCTATCTTCAGTTTTAACGCTAAAAACTTGCTTTAAAAATTTGTGTGTGGTACTTGTCAAGGTGTGAAGCCTTTTCTTAGTGCCTGGATTGAGCTTCTCTACTCCTGACAACTGCTTTGAAAATTATAATATACGTCAATGTGAGTTATCACTGATTATGTATGATCTGAAGGGAACATGACTTCTAGATCTCCTTTGATTTGCAGGTTGGCTAAGCCCTCTGAAAAGAGGATAACCAAGCTGATTGGAAATTTCCCAGTATAACAATTTTTCCATGGGAAATGCTGAGATTGAAGTCTGTTTTGGCTAAATTCTGATTGTGTCAGCTCTCCAATATCCCCGTTCACTTTTTCAGTGCTTGCTCATGGTGAGGGTACTCTAGATAGCTCTGGGAGACTGAAAGTAATTAATAATTGAATGGTAGTTTGAGTTTTCCTGAAAAACTGTGGTATTTCCTCATTATAAGAAATGTGATATTTGTTCAAACACTCTCTCCTCTGCATCTCTAGGGATTTTTATTCTGAAATGGGAATTCCAGTTTCTGTACAACTCTTAGAGCATCAGTGGTTTTCATGCGACAATAATATTAGAAATATGGTTCTGTTCCTAGTTTTTATGGTTTTGGGGGACTGGTCCACCAATAAGTATTTTGACAAATGAAGTCTAATCAAATCAAATTAGTAGAGAAGTATGGACCTTATGATAAACTTGAAAGGTTTTGGAAGCGTGCTTCTGGCAAGCTCCTACAGCAGAATGCAAATAATGATTTTCTGAAACTTATAATTTGGCCAAGTACAAACAGGTTAGCTTGAGGATATCTCCTTGATGGCTGTTAACTCTTGGATAAATTTCAAAGTACCATTGCAAATTATAAAAGTATTAGAGTTATTAAGAAAATAGCTGGGGAAATGAATAGCATGAGGATTGTTAAATGACCTTAATAAAGGGATTGCTACGGTTTCCTCATATCTTCTGAAAATTCTCAAGAGGACCTGGGAAAAAAAATTAGTGTCATCACCATGCAAAACTGAGGTTGGAATATTAAGTTGTGAGGACATATATTCCAAAACAAGAAAAGCTTGAGACTTTTTTCCCAAAAAAGGGAAAAAGGAAACTGAGATAAGATAGTCTAGCAAAAAGTGAGTGAAGATTATATTGCTTTTAGAAGTGATGTTTGGAGATTCACTTATTTTCCTTCCAGTTTCAGTCACTTTCATGGTATTTATTTCACTTAACTTTCTCTTTCTCTTTGTTATTGTCATCTTCTCCTTTCCCCCCTTTTTTGTGCCTTTCCCTCTCTCTTTTTTTCTTAGGTTTAAAACAGCAGCAGAAGAATATCTCCGTGTGCCTCCAAAGATGTACTCTCTTTATAATAATGAGTAGTTTTATACATCCCTTTTCCCTTCAAAGTGTACAAAATAATTCACTTGTGCTATTTTTTAGTTATTGGCACAATACAGCCATCCTTTAAAAGGTTATAGCAATTCCAAAAAGATATAACAGCATTTGGAAAATATGGAAGTATTAAAGAATATGAATTATCTTGGGTCACAAGTGCAGATAAGAAAAAATAATTAAGCAAATTAGAATGTGATGAAAATAGGTATGTTTGTTGGAATTATCAGAAGTGCTTTGCAGGCCCATGGCAGTAGATATCACGACATCCTAAAGGAAGAATTCTGCTCTAAAGAACATACACTCTGAGTAAGCTCTGAGTAAAGGGTATTCTGTCAGTCTAACTATGAAGACCTGGGCCACAGGAAGGAAGACTTTTGCTGATAGTCCCGTTAAATAAATTCTTACTACACAAGTTGTCCCATCAGGTAGAATAACAGTTAACTTGAACAGCACTATCTTTCTTTCAGAAATCTAATGACATATCCCAAGTCATGCAAGACATCTGTTCGTCAGCAGTGTCTTAATTGCAACACCATGATTTCTGTCTCTTATTTTCTTGCCATGCTTACCTTGCCATCTTCATTGACCTCAAGCTGTTCAGACTTTATTTGATTTTTATGTCATTTGATAGTAGTAATTTGATAGTGTAATAGCTCACTACTGTCTCAGTTAGTACTAAGTCTTTAATTTACTGTTGGAATGGAGAGAAGCAGGACAGCTGCAATCTCACATCAACGCCAACACTTCCTGCAACACCCTTGATTGCTCTTGGAGTCTTTCTGTGTAAGTAGTGACCACTGCTAGGCTACTCCATGCATGCACAAAGTACCACTGTGAACTTTGCTGTAGGCAGTAGTTGAAGGCATGGTAGTGAATATGTTCTGTCCTGTACACTTAAGCATTTAAATAACATAGAGGTGTCATTGTCTGCCTATTGGGAAAGTGTAGATGTGCAAGGGACCTTGTAATTAACACTGCTGCAATATATATGCTGAGCAAAGAGCTGAGCTCAGGCAGAGTTCCTGAGTACTATAGCAATCTGGAAAATCACACAGAAGTCTGAAATAGTCTTGAAACGGTATTTTCAGCTGTGTTATGTCATTTTAAGTCCTGTATTTTTAATTATTTATTTTTTCCAATCTGCTCATTGATGAGAAGGTTGAAGCACTTTGTCTTTCTCCATAAATACACTTTCCTAAAGTAAATCGTATCACTCTCTGTAGAATAGAAACTGCAGCCATTACTAAGATGGTTACTGTCTTCAGTAAGTGTTGCAGGTGGTGATGAATTTCTCATAGCAATTAGTAGTTAAGCTGTTTTACTCCTAGCAGAAGAGAAGACAGTTGAGTCTAGCTCGCAGAACAGAGGATGAATCACAAGAAATTGTCACAATAGGGGCAGAGTGCATTTAAACAGAAATAGAATTTTTAATTGAAGACCCATAGGGCATTATTCGCGTGTGTTTACGGAGGACATGGGAATGACAATAGGTGGGGAAAACAAGATGATCTCAATACAGCCAAAGCTTGGGGCATAACAGGGGAAATGTCAAATATTTTCATAGACCACTTCACTCAAATGAAGGTATTTAAGTGTGGTAATGGATGAAATAATGCAAAGATGAGAGACATAAATGTGGTAGAGGAACATTTGGTCCATCTCATGTCTCTCAGTAGGACTAGTTGACTCAGGAAAACACCAGTGATAGGTGAGCTTGTGAAGTTACAGAAGGAGATTGTAAAATAAAATATAAAGGAAAGACTGATACATTAGTCAGCCAGGAGACTGAGCTTGGAGAAAAGAAGAAAAGGGGGGGAAAAAAAGGAATAAAAAAGAAAAGGAGAATAGTGCTAGAAATTTGATGTGAAGGGAGAGGTAGAATAGAACTTGCCTTCTGTAGCCCCAGGGAAGCATGTGTTTTTATAGATGCTGTGAAGGCTATGTTTAATGGAGGCTCTTTCCTCAAGCGAGAAAGGAAACAAAGTCCATGTAACATTATTTTTGACACTCACTCTTCAAGTTCGCCTTTACTGTC
Source organism: Rhinoptilus africanus (assembly GCA_013400135.1). Lineage (NCBI taxonomy): Eukaryota > Metazoa > Chordata > Aves > Charadriiformes > Glareolidae > Rhinoptilus > Rhinoptilus africanus. The sequence goes on along the minus strand of VXBO01001863.1, from coordinate 128,177 downwards.
CAGACAGTATCCCTTAATTTTTCAGGATCAGAGTATATGTCCCGTATAATTTAAAGTATCCAAGAGGATATCACGGAAGTGGAAGAACAGATAGAATCCTTTTGTTCCTCTTCAGCCTAGCCTACCTCTGTTTCACTTCAGTAACTCACTGACTTGAATATTATTACTTTTGTGTTATTTCTATAGCACATGTTCTACTTTATTGTTGCATATTAGTGGATGAAATTCCATCAGCAAATACAATTAAAATCAACAGCTTTTGAACCTTTTTTTCTGCAACACAAGATCCTTATGAAATATTCATCTGTAATTCCTACTACACATCTCCTAAGACATGATACATTTTTATCACATACAATAAGAATTATGTTTAACTCCTCAAATGGAATAATGGACCTTCTCAAACAAGGAGCACCTTTTTTCTTATAAATGATACTTTTAAAAGTAATTAAAAGTACTTTTTTATAAAAAGTAGTGTTGTAAAAAACAATTTGAGAGCACTTTAGTCAGTGGATAATGGACACTTCTACCGTGATATTTAGAAAGCTTTGGGGTAAAGTGAGGAAGAAGTTCTTAAAACTAGAATTTTGTTGCACATGTGTGGAGGGAATTCTAAGAAAAAAGAAAGGATAAAAAATGTAATTCAATTTTTCTGCTATTCTTGATAAAGGACATGTGGGCATAGTTTTAAAAGTAAAAAAAAAAAAAAAAAAAAAACCCAAACCAAAACACAAAACCACTGTCGTAATGGTAAAGAAAATAGTAATCCGGTTTCTGTCTTCACAATGTGATAAAACGGGATTCCAAAAGTGTGTATAGCATTAATGGGCTTGTACAAACCATCCTGCAGAGNAAAAACAAACCCAAACCAAAACACAAAAAACCCCATCCCAACCTCCCAGAAAAGAAGAAATCATATTTCTTTCTGTTTAAGTTCCACATTTTTTCAAACTCTTCCAAAAGTTTGGCCGCATTATATAGAGAACTGGAATTTTTCATTCACATTTTCTACCCGGTCTCAAAAAACCATGAAATGTGGGGCGCTACCAGCTAAATACAGGTCTATATGCTCAATACACCATGGCTTGTGAGTGGATGACCTCCAGGGACTTTATTTCTCTGTGCAAATTAACCATAATCTGTGAAATACCCATGTGGATCAACTGTGTTGTCCACTTATCCAATTTATAGCTTGGAAATGCCATTTTTTGTGACTGAATTGACTATTTGTTTCTCCTGTGTATGCATCAGCTGTGTCTGTTACAGAAAACATTCTAGTTATGCAGCTGCCCAGGAAAGATTCTTGTGGTTAAGGGACTCATGAGACCAATATTCTGTTGATTCTGCCTTAGCCATGCTACGTAGTCTTAGGAAAATCATGGAGAGTAGAATTTGTCTCCAAACCCTAACAGTCTCAATTGCAAGGGTCAAACCTGATCTTCTTGTTTATGATCCCTCTTCATCAAGCAGAATTATCTTCAGAAGGGGATTCCTCCTAGTCTAGAATAGTTGTCCATGATGGTTGGACTATATCTTTTGAAGAAGCCTTCCTCTCTTCCATGTTTCTAAAGACAGCCTGTATAACTAGCTTAGGCTGGATGCCTCAATTTTACATTTGTTAGGTGAAATTAAACCAGCCCTTAACCTGTCTGTGAATTTGTCATATGCAAATTAATATTTCTTTTTCATCTTTTTCCCCATACAAGCAATAATCAGATATGACAGAGAGCTGATTGTGTTGCAACATACAAGTACACAGCAATTCAGGAGTTATAAAGAAGAGAAACAGGATAGGTGATTAGTGTCACAGAAGGCAAAAACTGATATGCATAATCATATTTTACATGTTACTCCTCAGAAGTCATAATGACCAAAAATACTCAATACAACCTCCATCACTTCCTAAAAGAAAATAATAACAAACTACTGTTTGGTGGGTGTTGGGTTTTTTTTCAAGGAAATAGAAAGATTTTTCAGATTTGCATTTATGGTTTACAGCTCCTCCTAAATCCTTCTCATTGTTAGTGTTCTTTCTAGCAACTCCCATCTGCCTCATGTAACATTACTGTAGACGTTGCTAGTACAGAAGAAGGTCAGTTTGAAAGACTCTGTTTTGAATTAAGTTATTTGTTATGACACTTTATGCCTATTAATTAGATGAGTCATATAACTGATTCACAAACAGTCATGAAAGAATCGCTCAAAGACCACAAACTACATCTCTAGATGGAAGCAGTCTTCCATAATGGTAAATGCTAGGATTTATACTTAAAAAGGCAAACAAACACACCAAAAAAAACCCAATTGAAAAAGAATAGACTTTAGAAATGTATAATGAAAATGGATATATAAGGAAAGAAAAAATGTGAATACATGCAGGTTTTCCTATATCAAATTCCACAGATGCCATGGTGATGCATCTGTTACATAGTATGTGTACGCAGATATCAGTCTTAGGTTAGTTTTAAACATAATTCACAATATCTATAATATTTACTTTCAAGCAATTACATTTTAAAAATAAATACAACTTTAATGCAGTTATTTTAAAAAGTAGAGAAATATAGTCACCAGGATTAATGAATCACATGTTACTGTGCAGGTATGCTGAAATTGCATTTACTTAGAACATGTTATCAGATATTCCAATATTAGTAGGAGAGTTAAAAAATCGTGATTATATTCTATAAATGTATGTTTTGGTAGAAAAAAAAAGGCAAGGGAGCAAAAATTATTAGTAACTGAATATTGTACTTGAAAAATAAATATGAGTTCTTTTGCTTTTGTCAATATGCAATTGCATCTACCCAGAGGGAAGAGGTTTTTTAAAGAAAGTAAATCTGGACTGTAAATTGATTGATCATTGTGGATAGAACGTGAATTCTTCTTGGAGGGGTGACATAGACAGATTTATTATTAATTTTTAAGGGAATGTGGGTTGTAATTGAAGAAGGGATAAGTCTAATTCAATGTTTGTGTACATTTGGAGAAGAGAAGGGGATTTCATTCGTTAAACCTCAACCGCTTTAACCACCAAAGGTAGAGAAAGGAAAAGAATTTTTTTTGCTACAGAACTTAGTTCATCCATCTTGGGAAACATCACACCGTGAAATATAGTTGGCATCATTTTTTGTGACTTATGAGAACTAAGTGTTTCAGAATTGGCATGCATGTTATGTGAGAGGTGGCAAATTCAAAGCAGGCATGGTGAATGGATAGAACAGAAAGGCATTCTGAGCCAGGTGGAATAAGGTATTTTATTTAACATAACTCCAGTGACCAACCAGGTCTGTCTTCTTATATCTGCTCAGCATCAACAGGTCTTGCTAATTCAAAAAGCATGTTTGTAAGGATCATAGTGTGAGAGCTGCAATTAGTGAAAGCTTCTGTTTTGTCCTTGACCTTTACATTTCAACACTTTCCGCAGTCTGCTGGAGTCTGTTGTTAAATGCCAGTCAGAGTTATGAAGGCATGAAAGATTATCAATTATAAAAAGAATTGCCTTTCAAATGAAGATCAATACAAATCCTCATATTGAGACAGAGAGCTACACACCAAAGCATTCAAATGTGGGAACACATGGAAGTATTTGTACTCTGACTGCAAGAGCAATGGCAGGGTGAAGGACACCACTTTCTACTGGTGTGTAAGTCTGCATGAAGAACATTGCAACCTGTTGGGAGACCCATAGGTCACAGAAAGGCAAATATTCAACAGAATAATTTTCGTTTTGACCTGTGCAAACAAGAAAGGGATATTGGGATATGATGATGCCGTAAGCCATCTTTTGAGGATTTTACAGAACTATACCCATGAAGTTCAATTATCAAGGGTTAGTAACTGTGTAGTAGTATGCTTGACCCCAAAGTAGATACTGGCTTGTATAGTCTTTCAAAAGGCCACAGCCACCAAGAGCTTTGGGAGCCATAGCAAGAGCAGTAGGAGTCATTTCACTGTACTTTCAACTTTCACAGTGTGGAAGCCTACATCTTAGTTGGCTATAACAATCCAGTAGTTAATGAGAAAACCAGGAAACTTTAGTGGATTGTTCAGCTGATGTCTTTTACGCATCTATCTGAAAATGAGCGTATAGTACCCTAAAAGTGCCCTGGCCCTATTATATATAAGCATAGGAACTTCAGATATCTATCAGAGAGGAGATCTATATTGTAAATATATTTCTTTGCACAGATATTTTTTTTTTTTTTGGCTAATAATTGCTACATTCCCTCCCTGTTTTATTTTCTTGGAGCTCTTCAAGCTGGTGTTTACTGTGAGAAAAAATTATCACATTAACAGACATACAATTCTGGTGTGAATTTATTTGTGGAAAAAAAGAGAGCTCAAGTGATGGTAGACTGCACGCCCTTTAAAATTTTTAATATACCATCTGTGCTCCAGGTCAAGTTATGTACAAGTCTTTGCACTTGAAAATCATATTTTCCACTCCAAATGGAGCTATATGCAGCCCTGATCCAATTTACACTGGAAAGCAAGGTGCTTGAAGATTTTTGGGGTGTAGAAATTACTCCCTAACTACTGTGAATTAACATAACTAATAATAAATATTACATCAAAGTGATAAGGGTTTAGGAAATTTAGAAGAGAGCATGAAGAAGGCATGAGATATTTTCACAAAGATGCTGATTCTCTTATCTGCTGAAAATCTGCAGTTTAAAATGTTAAAACAAGACTTTAATCTGTTCAGAAGTACTTATGTTGGCTGGCTTTGAGGTTTGAGTTGTGTTTTTCTTAATTTTGTGGCTTTGCATTGGGCAACTCAGGATCCTCCTCACTGTTGTCTAGCGTTAATTTTTAAGGAAAAAAAAAAGAAACAAAGAAGTTTTCAGAGAAGTCTTATATATTCTGAGGACAGATGTATATAGAAATACAATGAAAGCACAATTTTTTTGTGAATCTTCTAATTAAGCTTGTCAGCATAACCTTTAATAGAAAAAACCTGGCACATGAGCTGCTATTTAGAATTGGTAGGCTAAGTAATATTTTAAAATTATTTTCACAAAGCTTTTCTAATACTTTACAATGCTTACAAGAAAACTATATGATCCAGGATAGACTATCCGTAAGTCATGAGTATGTGAAANAGATAAATATGTTTTAAATGACATTCTGAAAAGTGTTTGTTTTTTTCCCCCCTTATTTTAATTGCTGGCTTAAAATTATAGCTGTTTTAAATATTTATATTATGGGTAATAAAATTGTAAGAACTATTTTCTGTATGATAAATTTTATTCCCCATAATGAGAAGGGATTTTGCTGGTTTTAGGAAGATAGTTGTTCTGAGTTGCATTATGCTGCAGCTTGCATGAATATAAAAATGTCAGCCATTTCAGGTATACAAAATGGACAGTAGTTCTGACCATATTTTTGCCTTCACAACTAGCATAGGTTTGAGGGATTTTTATTAGTAGTATTCTTTATTTTGTACATCTACACTAGCGAGTCCCAGAGGAAACCAGATTTCCATGGGTAGGTGATTTTCTTCAAGCCTGCAGCGTTAATTGCATTTCTGAATTTGGAATCCTGGCTGTCTAATTTTATCTATCTATTTTTTTTTAATAAAAATGTTGTTTGTATTAGTGATTCTGTATGTCATCTGGCAAGATATGGTACTTCAACTTGTTTTCAGTAGCAGTGTATTCCCTGAGCCCCACTAGTAATGTTTCCTTTGCAAAGAACTGTTAAGTTGCTGTGAGAAGCCCATTCCAGGAAGAGTAAAGGAGGGACTGCTTTGTCCTGGGGATGCTTCCCTGAATATATTGCTGTTATAGTCAATAATTTCACGACAGTAAAGACGAGCTCTCCCCACTGTACAATCTGCTAAGTCAGATAGAGTGCAAGCATGAGGGTGTTTTTCACAAGGAAAAGAAGAGACATCAGGGAATGAATCAAAAGCACAGGAAGGAAACTGTAAAAAAGAGCAGGAGACACTAGATTACATTCAAATTGCATGTTCAATGAATACTTTGGTATCAAACTTGTAAGTGTGCATGTAATTTAAAAATTTGTAGAGAGACACAGGAGTATGACTGTTGAGTGTAGACAATGTAAACTGTGCCAAAAGTATGCTGTGCTAAAAAAGAGGCATTTTTAGTTTCTTAACATTCAGGTTTCTTACCACCAAGGTGTTTAATGTATATGTGTCTTTAAATTTAGAACTAATGTTATGCGTTTGAGTGGACTATTCATGTCTACCTTATTGCTGCAAGAAACAAAAGCATATGGTGCTATTAAGACCTTGAAGTGTACTCAGAGCTAAGTAACTCTCTCCCTCTCTCTCTTTGCATGTCTACCTATTTATGTATGTTTTCAGAATTAAGGAAAATATTATAGAAATACTTCCTCGCTTATATTTAGATTTTCTTTTATGCTTATTTGTGAAACAACCTTGCATAAGATGACTACTAGCCTGGCTAATAAATGTGTTTTCAAGAGTTGATCCTTTTCTGATATGCATTTTCTTCTTCTTGAAATATACAGTATTGCATTTAATAGAAGGTATTTTGAGGGGAAGAAGGGGGGAATGGTGAAGAGAGCATTCCATGCAACATGGAGAATGCCACTATAGCAGACTCACTCATGCCTCCTTTGTGAAGAATTGAGTGTGTTTTGTAGCATTCATAAGATATATTCTCTGATATATCAAATCTGATAATCCTGTACTGCAGTAGCAGGTAAAAATGTTGGAAAGTGGAGGAATTTTGCAGATTGAGAAGAAATCAAAGATAAACTGGTTCCTGAATGTTTAGTTAGGGAAGCTCTAGCAAAAATTTTAAATTAGGATCACCTGTCAGTTGTTTTTATTGTAATATAACTCATTGGTTTACTGCTCATTATTCTGGCTGTAAATGAAGCAACATTAATTTTGGACTTGTCCTTTGCATAACTGAATGGCTTGAGTAATAACCCTTTGACAGTGAAAAGCACCAGCAGAACTTAAGGTCACTTAAGGACTGATTCAAAATGTGCCAAATGAGCTTTGGACCAACCAAAGTCATCCCAGAAAGCAGATTCCAAATAAACTGAGGAATTAATTTAAGAATCTCCTGTCACTCTGAAAAAAACTTACCAGGTAAAATAGCATTATGAGCAGGATCAAGTTCTTACTAGTCCTGCAAAACTGGAGAGAGGAAAAAAAAACACTGAAGATACTTTAGTATTTTTGAATTATTATTATTTTGGTAGCTTTTCAGTAGTTAACCATTTTTTTTAATAATATCTGTGGTAACAAAGTACGAGAGGAAAACAAGTTACCAAAAAATATGGTGCTTAGTGTGAAGCCAATGAAGTGAGATTCCATTCTCCATAAAGAAGCCTGAGTTGAAACATTTCAGTTGATGGGAATGGGTTTTGGACCAAACCCAGTATTAAAAGCTCAGTTTTTCAAGTAACTATTAGCATCATTGGAGAGACAAAATTTCATCCCCAAATGGAAAATTCATTAGCTAAGTTGAATCTCAAAAATTATTGCCAACTCAGTTTAAGTAAACTAGAAAATAGATTGTCTACTCTTAAATGTAGCCTAGACTGAAGGAAAAAGAAACATTTCTGTGGATAACAGAACTACCGAAGTTGTCTTGTAGAGGTGTGGGGGTTATTGTTGAGTTTCCTGGTCAATAGTAAAGGTTGAGTTTACATTACGGCATTTTTACAAGGGCAAGAACAAATAGGGTGTCTCTTCTCTACCTTCCTCAATATATATTTTCAGAAATTAGGTATCTTCAGAGCTTCTATTACCCTTCTATCAAACTGTTACAATGAAGATGAGAAAGAGGTCCATGAGTTCTCTTTAGAGAATTATTCCCGGAGAAAAGAAAGCTCCAGGAAGACTGTATTGTGGCCTTTCAGTACTTCAAAGGAGCTTGTAAAGAAAGATGGGGACAGATGTTTTAGTAGGGCCTGTAGCAATAAGACTAAGGGGTAATGGTTTTAAACTAGAAGAGGGTAGGTTTAGACTAGATATAAGGAAGAAAGTTTTTACAATGAGAGTGGTGAAACACTGGACCAAGTTGCCCAAGGAGGTTGTAAGTGCCCCATCCCTTGAAACATTCAAGGTCGGGTTGGACGGGACTGTGAGCAACGTGATGTAGTTTAAGGTGTCCCTGCTCATTGCAGGGGTTTGGACTAAGTGATCTTTAAAGGTCCTTTCCAACCCAAACCATTCTACGATTCTGTGATTCTATAGTAATGTTTAAGTTCACGTACATAAACGAAAGCCTGCAGATGCTTTCACGATAACACGCATGAGTGCTGCAGACCACAAACAGCATAGGATTCATATTCAACAAATACAGACCTACTGTGCTAAATTCCGTTCAGTTTAAGAGCCCTGTGTTTAAGGTTTTAAATAGTAAATAAATATCTAGTTGTGATAAACAAGTTGATTAAAAGTATTCAGATTTACTGGAAAAGACAGTTTTGTTTGGCTCGACATATTTATCATCCAGATTTGTATCCCATGATGCTAAACACTCTATACTGAAAGAAAATTACATTTCCTGCCCTAAAGCAATAGCTTCATTTATGTGTTTTCCCAAACAGAATGTCGGATGCAATTTGCCGCGGTTGCATTTTTGACTTTTCAATCAAACCCAGGTATTTTTTCCACAATTATTTACTCAGTAGAATTATTTGAATTAAAGAAAGTTATCGTAAGACAGCTAAAACTCTGACCTTAAGTTTCTTGCATCATGGAAGTGATTGCCTGTGTAGGCAATGGGAAATTCTTTATTAGTAGCTACTTGCAAAAGTACGGTATTTATGGCAAGCAAAGTGCATATAAAAATACTAAGCTCAGTCATAGATCTAGATAGTCCCAGCTTTTCTCAGAATATGCTGTTTCTAACCCATTTCTCTAGTTAGTGAAACTGGCAGATATGGTAGGAAAAAGTTGCATAAACACTAAATAAAATCAGTTTATATTTCACTCTTGTTTGTAAGGGATTTGCAGAGTTCCAACTGGCTGTGTCACCTCCAAGGGTGATACAGAGACATTAGCAGGTATTAACACTGGCTCCCCTCTATGGGTTACCAGTTCACTATCTGATATTTTATTAGTTTTTCGGGAGCAATATACTCTATTTTTAGCCTATCCTGAGCTATGTTGGTTTGCAGATAAATCAATATTTATGTTTGCATATGTAATAGAAAACTCCACACATTTTTTCCTGTCTGAGTTTAAGAAAATAAAAGTTAATAAATGACAGAACAAATATTAAATTATATTTGACACCACTTCCCACAGTCACATGAAAAATACCTCTGGCTGTTCTTATGCAAGTTAATATGACTTTATACACTAACTACCAGTCTGGTTCATCCAGGTTGCGATGTCCATATATAATGTAAAACTAAAGAATAATCTAGAGAATATCATGCTGTGGTTATGCATTGGAATGGAACTGATTGGTTCAGCTTGAAGGAATTGTTCTTGTCTGGAATTATTTCAATTTTTTGATCACTGCTGTCCATGTATGCATGGAATGAATTTGTCATTTATATGCAGTTTCCATCTTTTAAACTATTTGCAAAGACTATGTTAACACTTGGACTTTGATTTTAAAATAGTGGTAAATTATTCTATCACTGGTAAATTGGCCTGTTTTTGACAAACACAGTGACAGTGAGAAGGAGTAAATAGGTAAAAGTGTATTCATTAATTGTATGTCATAACTAGAGTGCAGTTAATATATTATTTTTTTCTTTTAAGAGACTGAATCAAACACAAATCAATGCCAAGCGATCACCTGACATATTTTTCAGATTTCAGTTAACGTGACACTTAGAACAACTCTCAAAGCGGAGTGGAGTTCAGTTCATACCACATGCAGTTAGGAAAACTTGCCATGGCGCTCTCCTGTATTTGTTTTCGGTTATGCATGATCAAAATGACAACCATATATGTTTAGGGCAAACTCAGGTATTTCACCCTGAAAAAGGAGCAGCCTGCAATTGTGCAGAAGCGAGGTGGGGATGAAACTTATCTGTGGTGTTCTTTATGTGCATGAGGAAAATTAATCAAAATATTGCTTATAGACCATTCTTAATTTCCACCCAGTGCTGATTCATCTGTGCTGGGCTGTTGCAGATACACAGCCAGGTTTCTGCACTTTCTGCACTTCACCTACTCTTTAGACAATTAAAATTAAGCATCTCTGTTTTCCATATTGTCAGCAAAAGGACGCAACAGGATAATTTTAGCCACTGCCTTAGTTGCCTATTTTAGAATGGGAGGAATGAAGCTCCAAATATGCATTTCTTTTTCCTGTCTAATGTAGTTTATAAGCTCAACTTTAGGGTGGCTCACATCAGGTAAGACAAATTTTATGCTCATTCCCTTTCTCTGCCTTCATACTGGGTGTCCTGGTTCTGATATTCTCTCCTGTGGGAATATCCATCCCAAATTGATAGGAGAGCTCCTTATTTGCTCTTACCCACTAAGGGGAGCATTACCAATTTGGGCAATAATTTTGCTCCATTCCTTGGTAGTATTTTTGCAGGATGAATGAAATGCCATTTTAAGTAATTCTTACCATTTTCATATAAAACTAGGATTTTTCTCCGGCTGTGATATTTTAAAATTTGCCAAGTAAAGATCTTCTGCCTCTTACCCTGGGTGTATATATGCCACCTCCAACATACATCACTTGGCAGAGCTTAGAAAGTTTTAGGCTGCTTTTTGAATGGGCTTCAGCCAGCATTATGGTTATAGTTACAACTGGTGTTATAGTATTATAGTTATCTGTAGAGCATTCTTAAGAAGCAATATAATATTGCTCATTGAAGGTTAGGTTTTACTATTATCTTTAACACAGTCACAATTTTTTTCCTGTGAAGTGTTAATATACCTGTGATAATGAATCCCATGGTTCATCCTATGCGTATGGTGTTACAATTTTATTTAGTGAGTTGTATAATGTACTTACATAAAACATGTCCAGAAATCTTGCTTTACAAGTAATAAAATTAAAAATAGTAAACCCTTTTATTTACATCATGGATATGCAAGTTAAATTAGTGTGGCTGTAAGAAATAGTTGTAGCTAATACACACGCATTAATATTTATAGATAAATGACATTTGCAATGGAAATTTGCTTGCAGATTCTCCATTATGATATAAAACTGACTTCTGTAGAATGTTTAATCAGCTTCACATATTGGCTTCTGCTCTTTTCTTCCCTACAATTTATGTCTGCTTCATTATAAACCAAGCTCTTTATAATAGAGTTTTGTTTAAGTGAAATCTCTCTAACGCTAAGTTACATTTTCTAGAAATCAGTGACAAATATTGCCAGTGTTAGATGTGGAAAGAGGCCGGTTTTGCAAGTGATCTTCCTTTAAACTTCTGTAGAACTTCTTGTTGAATGGCAATAATATCAGGATAATTTTTGGTTTTATAAATTTATCAGTCACCTCTCTTTTCTGCCCATAAGTAAGTAAGTAAATAAATAAATACATGAAATCGAGTCATCCATACAATTACTTGATAATTTGCACTCCTCTATTTTAAAGGGGGAATAAATTTTACATAACTTGCATTATAATTCTGTCACTAAGTTAAGCACCCCTATATTTTTATGCTTGACACCTAAGGAATAATTAAAGCATCATGCTAAACTCACTCATGGAAAAACCTAATGGGTTTGACATCTGAGGCAGGCATGACTGTCTGAAAAACCTCATAAACCTCCCTGTGGGTAGAGAAGCAGTAGCGCTGCTTTCAAGATTGCTTCCAGTGCTCACACTGACAAAGCTTGGCACAAATACCAGTCTTTAAAGAAGGTTTAAAAACAACACAAACTCACTCTATTTAAAAAGCTTGAAGCTACATTTGTGTTATTTCATGATTTTTATTTTTTTTTAATATAGAATCAGGTGCACTGCCAAAACCTGTAAGGATTCGATTTCTTTTTCTGTTAGATTTGACGGGAGATTTATCGGTTTACGTTTCTACTGTATTCTCAGATATCTATTATTCAGGTTTCTTCTCTCAAGGAGTGGATGTAATTTGGCCACTGGAACGATGTAAACAGTCTCCAAGTGATACCATAATCCTAGACTGCTCCAAATAACTTAAAGGGGAATACTTTGATATAGAATCATAGAATGGTTTGGGTTGGAAGGGTCCTTTAAAGGTCTTATAATCCAGCCTCCCTTGCAATGAGCAGGGGCATCTTCAAGTAGATCAGGCTGATCAGAGGCACGTCTTTGAATATTTCCAGGGATGAGGTATTTACCAACTCCCTGGGCAACCTGTTCCAGTGTCTCACTGCCCTCACTGTAAAAAATTGCTTCCTTATATCTAGTCTAAATCTACCCTAGTTTAAAACCATTACGCCTTGTCCTATTGCTACATGCCCTACTAAAATGTCTGTCGCCATCTGTCCTTTAGGCCGCCCTTAAGTACTGAACGGGTACAATAAGGCCTCTCCACAGCCTTCTCTTCTCCAACTCTCTCAGCCTGTCTTCAGGGGAGAGGTGTCCTGTCCCTCTGATCATCTTCATAGCCCTCCTCTGGACCTACTCCAACAGGTCCTCATCTTTCCCGTGCTGAAGGCTCCAGAGCTGGATGTGGGACTCCAAGTGGAGTTGCATATCTCCCATGGAACCCAATGGTGATTGTAGCACAAAGTCACTTTTTAATTATGACCACTCTTTCATCCATTTACATATCTGGAAGTTTAGTTTGGATGTGATAAAGTACATGAAATTCTATACCAACCTAAGCCATGAAGATTGGCTTAGTGTATATGAACAATAATGTGCTTCATCAGAACTGGGCCTAAAGATGCATGCCTTGATAGAAACCTGATTGCTTCTGCTTTCTATAATGATTTACAGCATTTCTTATTTGTGCTGTGCCTTGTTTTCTGTGAATTATAATAGCAGAGCTAATAAAAAACTGCAATAAATACTGATAAAAGTGACATCAGATCAGCAAAGGGCATTAATATTCATTGCAAAAAAATTCTACAAGATTAATTATTGGAGGAAGGATAGGCATTTCAGATTATTTTATTGAGACACCAGAAATTAAAATACAGTGCAATCACAGAACCATAGAATAGTTTGGGTTGGAAGGGACATCTAAAGGTCATCTAGTCCAATCCACCTGCAATGAGCAGGGACATTTTCGATTACATCAGGTTGCTCAGAGCCTCATCCAACCTGACCTTGTATTGAAAGGCTGTAATAATGTCTCTCCCTAACCTTCTCCTCTCCAGGCTGAACTCCAACTCTCTCAGCCTGTCTTCACAGGAGAGGTGTTTGAGCCCTCTGATCATTTTTGTGGCCCTACTCCACCAGATCCATGTCTTTCCTGTGCTGAGGGCTGATTAACCCCCTTTATTTGATTTTTTTCAGTAATACAATTGGTAACTTTTCGGGAAATTTTTGAGATTTAGAATATTAATAGTTTTGGTCAAATTAAAAACCAAAACAGTAGTCCTTCTCCAAAGCCAGCCCAGGTTCTAATGCTTAAATCCTTATTTATAAATCCTGTTCCACTTAAATATTTCTACTTCTGTGCCTAGCAATTAAATGTGGCATAATTTGGTATGCTGGCGTTAATGCTCAAGTTATGAACTGCTCTCGGAATGCTGTTACCCACCAAGTGTTTCCACAGGGCTTAGTTTGCTGCATTTGCCAGCAAAGATACAAATCCTACTGCGGTCTGCAGGTGTGCTTTAGCTCACCAGCTGAAAAATGTTTAACCTGCATCTGAAGAAACTTAATATTAAGACTAGGAGGTAGTAGTATACTTAGGGTAAGCTGAGAACTTACTCTATTTAAATTTGAGAAAAGGGAAAGAGTAGGTGACTGTGGACAGGCATATGCCTTGTGTTTCCTTCAGGCTGCTGTCTGGAGCCTCCCAACATTTCTCTTTCCATCAGCCCATGTTCTGGAGGGGATCCATTGTCGAGGGGATTCCCTTGAGCTATTGCAGTTTCTGTGTATTTTATTCTGGAAGGAGGGAGCATTCTGTCTAGGAGACAGGGAAATGAAGTGAATCTCATTTAGAGAAACTGTGCTGGTGCCTAATTTCTGTATTGTCAAAGCACAAAATTAAATTCTTGGTAACTATGCAGTTTTATATAATTACCATCATTTTTCACCTCGGAAGGGGGAAAAAAAAGTGCTGTTTACATTAAGGAACATACAATGATACTGCAGGAGTATGTGGCCACAGTTCAGATCCTCTAGAAGTACAAATATTGATGAGTTCACACCCTCTTGCCCTTAATCTTTTATTCCTGCAGTCTTTCATCTCTCAGACAACATTCCACTCTGAAATTCATGATGTCCAGTACTGGATCGCAAACGAACTACTGCATCCCAATTCCAGCAGCTGCATCTGACATTCTATGAGAAAAAACGATGCTCAAATTCAAGATTCATGATCCTAGCTGACCTGACATTTGTGGGAGAATGAGATTTCACCTCTGATTCTTCTCTATGAAAAAATTCCCATGTTTTCTATCATAACATCTCTACAGTTTTAATCAAGTATTGTAAACGTGCTCACCAGTTCTTCCCTGTCATGTTTTGAAAGTGCAAAATATGAATTCAATAATAATACTTAGAGGAATATGCTCAATTTTAGATTAGGGTTTTTTAACCTGATGAAAGTTTGTATTTGTAGGTAAGGGTTTCCACCTTAAAGCACAACCAGTTTTCTCAACAACTAGTTTTATGTTTTTCTTCCCTGCTGTAAGAAACTTCCTCAAAGAATTTCAGTAGCATTGATTTGGATGCCTCTCAGCCTGAGTTAAGGAGTGGCATCTGAATAACTGATTTATCCCCTAAAGAAAAGAGCACGTGTCCCCGAGTATATTCTATTGAGAAGCTGAGACCTCCATTGGTAGATTAGTTCTCAAATCACTGCAAGAAATAAACAGTCTTGCAAATTTAATCAAACAGGGATCAGCAGTGGTATAAAGCTGTTTAAGTGTTTAGAGCTAGAGAAAGGGGATACTGAAGTTAAATAAGGAAGAGGAGAAGAGATGAAATTGTTACTTAACTAGCAGTTTCTGAAGGGAAATATGTTTAGGGAGTGCATTTTGTCTCTTATGTATTGAAGAGGAGACAGCGTTATGAGAAGAATTTTACACCTACTGGGACTTTTATGTTTTTACAGTCAGAAATAGAAGCGCAGAATTGATACTCTGCATGTAGGAAGCACATCCATTTCAAACTTTCCCTGGATTTAGCAGTGTAACCTATTCTTTCCCCTTTAACATTTTAAAACTTCATTTTTGATGGAATTCATTGCAGTGCCAATATAAAAATACACTAAACTATATTACAAACCTTGGGCTTGATCCAGGTATGATGATGTCAGTAGGAGTCTTCCTACTGACTTTGGATGAGACTTACGATCGTTCTCCCAGCACTTATTTATGCCTTCTGGAAAAGAAGCATTTTTAACACAAAAGTCTAACCCATCTACAGGCTTGTTGTGGAGTTCTCAAGGGTTTTTTTAAGCCTTTCTAAGATAAGATACAACAGTACAGAAACCATTGAATCTCAGTGTACTATTTCTTTTATTTTTTTTTAAAGCTGACAGAAAGGAAATCATTTTCTATTATATCCATTTTTAGACATTTGAATAAATTGCCTGATTGTTAAAGATACTAAGCATTCACACTTCAGAAGAGCATTTTGTGTTAGTAAATGACGCAGGATGTTTTTCCCCCCAAATGGAGCACTGAAAAGAGAAGCAAATGTTCTGAAAGTTAGTCACCATAACCTATTCTGCCTGGAGACAAGCTATACCTGCTCTTCTCCTTTATGTCCTCCTTTTTGGCTTCCAGAGTCATGTCATTTTTTGATAACAGCTTTCTGCCTGAGGGTTTTTTTTGGGTTTTGATCTTTGTGAGAGCAAGTGCAGGGGCTTTACTTCTCCAGGGATAGTGGAACTTGTAGCAGAACTCAGCATCAGAGAGTAGCCAACAGCAGTGGCTGTCGGTGAACAATTTGGAGCCTTGTCAAACAGAGCAGGAGGAGCTGTAGCAGCCAGGAAGGGTCTCTGGGTTAAGGGACATGAAGCAGGAGCATGGGAAGAGCTCAGGCTTGTATGAAAAGGTTTGGGATGGATGAGCTCCATTGTAGGTTGGGAGGTTTGGGTGGGAAGAAGTGTTATGAATGACACAGGATTTGGGAACAGCATGGAGTGATGGGTTCTTTGTGGAGAGCAATTGGAGGTGTTGGGACACATCGAGGACTCAGAGTAAGGAATGCAGGAGTGAAGTTAGGGTGTTTGCCACAAATGAAGAATGTAGTTATATCTGCAGAGGTAGAGAGACCAAAGATCTCTAGACTTTATCTGTTTCTGAGAGTAGCTGTTAACAGCTGCTAAAGTAAACAGCAAGGCAGGACAAGTACTGAATGATCCTTCTCTTTTGAATTCAAGGAATTTTTGAGATAGAAGTTGCACCTGGGACATCTTGTGTAATAATTCTTGAATTTGTTTTACTGCTTTTTGAGTCCTTTTATATATGGCTACAAGACATGTATGACAAATATTTGTATGTGAGAAAGTATTTTCTTCTGTCTAATCATTCAGTGCAGTTGTCCCCAAGGTCTTCTATAATGAGAACAATGGATAATTACCTTCTATTCACCTTTTCCATTAAGTTTATAAATGCATTGGTCTGACTTTTTTTTTTTCTCATTTCTCCACAAAGCTCATTTTGAATTAAAGAATTTTTATACCTTTATTACTCTTGTCTGTATTTTCTATTCTTCAGTTCACCTGTGGCATTGCGTGTGCAGACGCACCCCACATCTGTATGGTTTCATGGTGATGGTCTCTGTGTTCTCTAACCCTTTAAAATAGTTCCTTCTCTTTGTGTCTTTGATCATCCACGAAAATTATATCTGTGCTTCAACAACCCGAATTGACACAGACTTATTTCCTGACTGAATTGCTAAAATAGGAAATATTGTTGTAAATACACTGTTGGACTGCTGCAAGCACTTTAATACTGAATTTCAGCTGGCTTTTTTTTTGTTTGTGAGCTCCTTGCAACCTTGCACACTCAATTACTTTTGACTATGCTGAATATTTTGGTATCATAAGCAGATTTCACTACCTCACCAGCTCTAGATCAATTATGGACGTAAAGATGAGCCAAGACCCAAAGCAGATCCCTGTGGGGTTCTCCTAATAACTTCTCCACACTGGAAAATTGACTGTCTTTGATCTTTTAAGAGAATACAAATCAGTGAGTGAATTTTTCCTTGTACTGAATAGTTTCTTGTAGAGCTTCTGTTAAAGAATCAATCACAAAATCCTACTGATGTGGTGGTACTGTTCAACTGCCTTCAAAAGCTTAATTATACCTTGCTCATCTACTCTTGCCTGGTGATGTGTTTGTATGCAGTAGATGGATCTTAAGATCTCTAACTTCATAATACAGAGAAACAAACAGACTAATAAACTTATTTGTACAATTGACTAAGAAAATTCTGATAGTAAGTGGAAGAGAAACAAGACCTAAGTGTGGGTAAATTTAATCATAATTTGAAGACAACTATAAAGTAGTACTTTATTTACTCATTTTCTTAGCAACAATGATAAGAATAAGAAGATTTTTTTTATTTCCAGAGAATGTTTCTCTTGAAAATCCAGTCTTTTGATATATCTAAGACTTAGAGTGTGTTTATACTATATTCATTTCATAATAAGACTTTTCATGATCATTAACTTTAATTCAGTTCCTACTTTAGTTTCATCATTTCTCTGACTCTTTTTGCCTTGCTATAAACTGTCGGAGAATCTCACCTAGAGATGTGTTACAGACAGGATGCTGCTACTGGCTTTAAGTTCGTCAGCTTGAGGATGATAAAGTCACCAGATTTGGGGTCAGTAAGAAGTTTTTCTCTGTTACAGCAAATTAACATGGATTTTTGTGACTGAGTTGTCTGGTCTACTTTTTGGAACAGCATTGTTCCATATAATCCATATGGGTAAAGGGAGCCAGGACAATGGTGATGGTTGTAAGCTGCCATGTTCTTTTCCTGCTGTCAGGTTTACTTGTAACTTTTGCTTTCAGAATTTAGGCTTTAACTTAATTGTAGGGCATTTTAAAAGTGCTTTGTAATCCCTGAGGCAACTGTTGTAGGCTGCCTAGTAGTCCAGTTCAATTCTAAGTTTTGAAGTTCTTCTGAGAGTCCAAACTGTTTTTATTGTAATTTCTTAATAGTCTTAAGATAAGTAATTTTCTGATAAGTGAAATTTATATTTACAATACTTCAGAGAAAATCGTAGCTACAAGAACTGACTTCTTATCCACTAAACATCTCCACCTTTTGCAGCCATGCTAAGTTATAATTTCTTTTGCATTTTATTATTTTGTTTCTGTTATGTCAGTGAATTAATAAATATGTCAGTGTATGACTAAAATACATCATTCTATTTTGTCAATGGATAACTCCCGACATTTTTTTTTTTTTTTTAAATAGAGAGAGAGTGTCTGTTTTATTGTTCTCACTGGGGAAAATAATCATATTTAAATATGAATAATGAAGATGCCAAAATATGAACGGTTTATAGTACACGCTTCAAGAAAAATATGTTCTCTGATTCTATTGTGATGTATCTATTTTACTGATAAATTCTAGTCCCATACACAGTTATATCTCATTCCTGCTTATTTAGGTGCACGCATCTGGCAAATCACAGTGAAAACATACAAATTGAATGGGGTAAAATATTACAACATTGACAGACAATCTTTATTTAAAAAGGATGTAAATCTGAGGTTATTCAACTTTCCACACACACACACAACTGAGTTATTATGTTTATTAAAGTCCTTGTTTGCATTATTTCCAGACACAAGTCAAACCCCAATATTCTATACAGATAAAACATATTGGTTTGTTGGGAAATGGAAGAATTTTATATCATCTGTCTCTTGAGACAGTATCAATATTTATTGAGTAAAAAAGCCATTTTTGTTAAAGACGTCAGCAAGTATGGGATAGCTTAGGATAAATTTCTCAACTGCAAGGTACAGACCATGTTCTCAGCTTTATGTACCTGATAAATGTTGTTCAGCTTTTGTCAATGTCATTGAAGCCATTAGCAGATCACTTCAAAAAGTTCAGTCATTTAAAAATGAACCGAGCTGTTCTTTATGGACATCCATTATTAAAAAGAAATATAACAGAGTTGTCATGAATGACTTTCATCTCACATCAATTCCCCATCCATGTAACTACGTTGCCTTCAAGGGAGCTGTTCCTAATCTATAACCATTATAGATTTTAAAGTCAAAAGGGCCATTCTGATTATGTGTAATCTGACCTTTGGCATAACATATGACATAAATTTCCACCTGCATTAGGTCTGATGATTTAAGCCTGTGCTTCTTTGAAAGGTGATGAGTAATGTGTCTTACCTAACTTCATCTCTCAAAAAAACCCAGTCATATAGTCTCAGCTTTCTTAAGTAAGTGGAAAAAAGAAAGACTCATCCCACATGTTCAGTTACTTAAAACGTAGTAAGTTGAGCTACCTTCTGGTGGTTGTGTCTATCCCCGCTGCCTGTACTCTGGTTTAGGCAGGCCTTCTCCTTTAAGTAGCTCAGATTGGTTGGCATGAACCCTTCCCATACAGCTTTGGTCTTCAGATTTCGCTGAGCCTTGATCAGTTTTGTTCTGGGTATATTATTCATGCTTAAGTGTTTATTGGTATTCTGAATTTGTTTAGCTCCAATAGCCAAGTATTGAATCTTGCAAATAGATGTCTATCAGCCATCACAAGTAAAGTAGAATCTTTTTCTGCTATAGAAAGGGGTAAAACTGAAGTTGAAACTGGTTCAAAAGGGCACATAATTTGCAGTTCATCTAAATTTTGCAAGATACCTGGGATGAATATCCCTATGCAGGCTTTTGCTTTTGAGCCAATCCATCAAAATCCAGGTTCCAAAATGTCTCAGGGAAAGCACTGGGATTACCAGTGCCTTTATTCTACTTATAGTTATTCAGTGGAGACATTTATTTATATTTTGGTCTGTATGTGGATGTATGAATCCTGTTAATATTAACCCGCCTTTTTACAGGGATTAAGTACTACGTGTAATTAAGCTAAATCCAAGAAAAAATTCTCTCTACTGTTCTCTCTCTTCTTGGGGGATTGCATTTTGTTGTAAAATTGGTGGGGGGGTGGGGTGGGGGGGTGTCCAAACCGTGTTGCATTGATGTTAATAGGAGCAGGACAGCAACTTTTGGCAGCAAATAGTCCCTAAGTGCAGTTGTCCTACATAAGAGACATGCTGAAAACACCTTCAGAGCAGGTATTATGATTACGGATACAGCTAGTAAATTTTTCTTAGTTACTGATTGCTGCTGGTATAATAATGGATTCTTCTGTATCAAAGCATTTTAAATCAATGAATCTGAAAAATTATTTTAAAATTATATACTTATGTTGGTTTTCTCCCACTGTATCTTAATGTTAAATTTTCTCCAGTGCTTGCCATTTACTTCAACTTGCCTCAACCATATAGATTTAGACATCTTCCCTATGATAATGGCTAATTCCAAGCCTGGTCAATGGAAAGGACTGTTCTTTTTGGTTATTATCTTAAATAGCTCTGATAAAGAATAATGAATCCATCAGAGGTGCCTATTAGAAAAATAAGGTGTGAATCACATTTTTGAGATCTCTTCTATTTCTAGTCTTTCTGCAAAAGCAGCCCCCAGGCTACATGACCCCTCATATTCCTTTACTCTCCAGTATTTCAGAGCATGGGATCTGGATGCTGAAGGGAGATAGCTGACCTGGTGACCCAGCTACCCATCAATTCCTGGGAAGTTTGCAGGGCAATGAAGGGATATGAAAGTTAACAAGATCTGACAGAACAGCAGTTGCCTTGGTACATAGGATTTTGCTGTGTCTGTGGTCCATCAGATGATTATTGAAGCAAACAAACAAACACAAACAGAAAACCCTTAGCAAGGAACAGCCTTGCAGTCTTATTTGGAGAACTGTTAAAATATAGCCGTGGATGAAAAGAGATACAGAAGTGCTAGAACTTGTTTATTTCATTGATTATATTATACAAGTGCTTTTATTTTATTAACTAGGAGTGAAATTCTGCTGTTAACTGAGTGTATGCAATTTCTGTGACTGCAAGAGTTTTGTGTGGAGGGCAAATTAAACCCTAGATTGTTTTTATTATTTGCATCATTAGCAGTTAAGAGAAAGCTTTCTTTTTCCAAACATTGCCAAAAATGATGTTGCTGCTTGTTTTGAATTAGAAAAAATAGTAAGATAGTCAGGAAGCAGGCTCCTGATGTGCTTCTGAAAGGCATTAGAGACAGATCTCATCACCTATGGAATGAGAATTACTGAATAGTTGTTGAGCTACGATATGTTTCTATGAAAGAGCTCTATAAACTGCTTAATTAACAGATATCAGCCCTGGAAAGTCCAACAGAATTGTTACATGGTATAATTTAATCAGCTACTTGAATACTTTACAGGATTTTCTAGGTACTGTTTTGTTCTCCAGTCTAAATGCTAAAATTGGTAAAGCAGGTCTAAGCCAGAAAGTTGTGCTGTGTTTTTTTTTTTTTTTAAAAAAAAGGTGCCTGGTAGTAGGCAATTTATCTTGGATTTAGGCCTTTTCAGTGCTGCCGCCAAACATCTCGACGCTTGCTCTTTGTGCTTGTATCCCCTTCAGCAGCACAGCTTGCCCACCGCTTTGCTGTGTTCATACAGCCGCCAGGCTCTGGCTGTAGCAATCGGAGCTTCTGCCTCCTTTCAGCCCTCCCGCACATTCCTGATGTATCCTTTGAACGGCCTCGATTCAGCCAGCATGGGTTTATCTTATTAATAAGGCCAGGCAAGTAGCAATGACCTTATTACTGGATATTCGCACCATATAAAAACCTTATTAAACACACAGATAGTGACGGATCTCTCGAAGGACTGGATCACAACTTTATTAACGTCCTTCTGTGTCGTCCATCAGTTCATGTCAGCGCTGTGTTTTGTAATCAGTGTATTTAACTAGAGAACAGTTTGTATCATGCGGTATTGGTAAAGGAACAGAGTCTTTTGTGACCGGAGAAAGAACAGGGCGTCTTCGGGTGTTCAGTGCTCTGTGAAGTTGTTTAATGTAACACTGGTTTAAAATGCTGCCTTATGGGTGTTCACAGACCACAGTGAGGCAAAGCTACTAACAGGTCATTTGTTAATTGCAGTTTCAAAGCATTCAGCTGATAGATGTTTTCTGGCAGTGGGTATATTGGAAATAATGTATTTTTTTCGAGAGACATAGGTGAAACTTCAGAGTCAGATGAATATAATTGTGCTGCTTTCCTTCACAGTGAGCCAGCAGCCTGTGCTGGGAGGGCAATAATGCAGGAGAAAAACTGCAAGAGAAACTTTATTCATTTGCTTGAACTTTAATAAGAAATTTCTGTGTACTAAAGAAATGTCTATATGCTAAAAAAGCCAGTGCCAGCTACTTTGTTACTTTTAATGAAGAATTATGTTTAATCAGCATCTTCTCTGACTTCAAATCTGAGATGTCACACATAAGGCTTTCAGTTTTCTCTAAATGTTAGTCCTCTTCACTGTAAATGAGAAAGGACTCCTAATGACAGCAATTAAGAGATCTGAAGGCTTTGTTTCACTCTTTATGGTCTGACAGGTCAGTTAAAATGAGACAACAAAACATACAGCACAGATAAGAACAATTTGGACTCTTTTTGGAAAGATGAATGTCTGTGACTTAACTAGCAGAAGGAAGAATGAGCTTGCACAGCCCAACCAATTACAGTCTCTCTCTTCCAAGAAAATTAAAAAATTTGGAAACTTTGCAAACATTGCTGTATATTTATGTTCAAAGATAAACCGGAATTTTCATGTGAGGAGGTCTGGAATCTCTCTGTAACTTGTAACCTTTCCTGGACCAAATCTGCCATTATCTAGCTATCGCTATACAGACTAAACCCCATAACTAATGACCATTTGAACTATTAATATGCCCATTGAGGGGAATATTTACAATGGTGACATAATGGGGTCTGTTAAGTATAAGGCAGAAGTTTTACAGTTTTTTCCCTGTCATTGCATATGGAAAGTGTTAACGAGAAATTGGAAGCTCTGTTAGATTAGTGACTGTAATTGCACACTTAGGGTTTAACCTTTTGAAGACAGGCATATTTTTTAATTACAAAATAACTATTACTCTTTTTTTCTTTTTGTTAGCCTGTTGCTCTACATGTCTGCTCCAGCCTCACCCTTATCAGTGAATGATTTGGGTTCAAAGAGGAAGGCAGTGTAAATAATTCTTACACCTTGATAATTGCATTGATAGACAGTGTACAATGTGTCTGGAAAAGCAATGACAAGCAGGTCTTCACCATTCAAGATAAATGCCTCACTCTGATATAGTATTCTCTTCTGGTAAAGCTCCATCTTTTATACCCTGTATTAGAAAAACCCATTGCCCAGTTTGTGGCCTCAGTGTTGCTTGTTAAAATATCATAGGTTCTGGTTCGCGTGAGGATTTGTGGAAACTTTTCTTCATTAAAACTGTTTTTCAAATTACACTTTCTCTTCCATTTTACAACCAATCCATGGTATTTAGTGCTAGACATGCTTTTTCTGGACATATAATTTTAAACCAAAAATACATGGTCTTAATCATGGAAATGATGTGAATCCTTCTGTACTTGGAGGGCAGGGTTTGAAAAGCCAAGCTGCAAACAGAATAAATCTTTCCTTCTGCTTTCAGCTGAGAGCATTAGATTTATCTCATAATTTGAATTTTCATCAGTTTGCCTGAATTCATTACAGATTCCTGTGCACTGTGGCAGTCTCTTTGGAGACTGTCTGTGGTCTTCACACCTCAAATTTCCAAATGTCTCTCAAAGATCAGAGGGGAGCACTTGTATTTTGTGGGTTTTGCCTGGGAAATAGCAAGATATTTAGTAAGTTGAGATGTTTCTGGTTAACGCTAATAGTGAGTTGATTGAGTGGGAAAAGGGGGAGTCCTACAAGACCAGCTGGTAATTAGGATTTCTCCATCCTGAGGGGTTTGCACAGGGCTATTATGAGACAAAGATGTGGCTTTTAGGACTGACCTAGCTATTCCTATTGAAATCATTGGTAACGGTGTTATTTTGTTCAAAGGCTTTTAACGGCCCGACTACTGCATCTTTTGTAAAGCACTACTTTGGAAACACTATGGAAACAATACAAATAAATGTATGTGGGAGGTGAGGGGGAAAGCTTTCCCTAATACTGGGAAATTAAGCTGATTTGGATACTTAGGTATCCATGGACTATATAAAGCTTTTCACTAAGTGATTATTGAGAGAAGCCATTTGAAAAGTCATTTGCGAATTTAGCATATGAAATTTGAAGTACAAATATATGGTGTGACACTGCATTATTTGTTTAACACACCAATATTTTATGGGCATTCTTAATGCAAAGACTGAAATGAAGTCTTGTTGATAGAAAAAGCCGAAGAGAACATATAGGAATAGAGATATAATAGAGACTTGCTTAGGAAGCAACCTAGGGAGCACCATCTTTGTTAATAATGAAGGAAACATTTTCTGATGAGTTAAACATTGTCTGATTACATGGATGAAGTTACTTTGAGTTCATTTACCATATGTGAGTCCCAACAGTCATCTTGAATTTGTAAACTTTGAAGAAGTCATAAGTTTGGTTTTTTTGTGAAACATCACAGGAAAATATAGCTGCAGATTATGTGGTCATAATGAATTGTTCTGATCCAAGACTGTGACAGCATATGTGCTTGTGTAATGGCAGCGGAGAGGCATCTTGCCTTCTGCCTGCACTAACATTATCTGGTGGGGAGCGTATGTGTTGAAGCACCTGATGCGACAGTATTTGGAGTTAACGTCTCCTGTCAACATGACTGGTCCATCTCATACAGTGCCAGGGCAAATTGTGCTTAATTTTGTAGATTTTCCATCTTTGTTATCTGGGCTTCTTTGTTCTTCAGTAATACTCAAATTTCAGACTGAAGATTTCATGGTTGTATTTTGCCTGTAATGCTTTTTTTAAAAAAAATTTATTTACTTTATATTTTTTCCTGGTTTTTAAGTGCCAGCCAGCTGTGTAAAACACTAATCAAGATATCTCCTACTTTAATTGCACAATGTGTGCCAAGCATTAAGGCAATATGTAAGTTAGAGGAGTAAATTAATCACAGAAGAGGTATATTGACTTTTCAATACTGCAAATCCAGTGTCCAATGTGTAGCATGAATTCTGTACAAAGGAAGGTAGCTATTAATTTTTCAGTATTTAAAATTTACTTTTTAAAATCTGTAGCCTATGGGCCTAGGATTATAAACACTTTATAATATTGTTATGACACCTAGTTAGTAACATAGTACACTTAAATATATTATAATATAATGTTGTATATACAAATATAAATAAATGCATTAAAATGTGTTAGAACCCCACTGGTAGCTACTCACACATCAGTTCTTAACAAATAATACAACAAGAAGGAATGACAATTATTCTTGACCAGTATTATCTGGTTCCATGTTACATATAAATTATTACTGCATTATAGTGTGTTGTTTCATTGAGGTAGAAAATGAAATATTTTGAGATAGTAAAAAGTTTAAGCGTAATAAACTAAGAAGTAAAATGAAATTAAATTTGTGGCATGTATTTATTTTCATGGCTTATGTCAACACTGTAAATAAAAAATTAACACTAGCTCAGTTGCTTCGGTAAAACATTGGTTCATTGATTCTTATTTTTTCCTCGAACCTTTTCCAGTAGTAACTGTGTCATGTAACTATGATAAACTGAGAAATGTCCACCTTAAAAATAGTGGACCAGCTACTACTCCCAACCGAGAAGTCATTTCAGAAACTTTATCATTTTAATGGCTATTTATCTTTTCTGAATAAACCTAAATTTATTGATTGTCATATCTAGTTGTTCTTGGGCCAGAATTGCCCTTCAGCTTGAATCAGTCTTTGCTCCTCCTTTCTTCTGGAGATATTGACTGTTCATCCTTCTGGGTTTTTTGCGCAAGGAACACAGCAAGTTCCTTGGGGCCCCATTCCTTGCGTAGACAGCCCTGCGCTTCTGAGTGCTCTAACAGCAATTTTCTTTCAGTACTTATACTTGGGGTTTATACGTCTTGAACGGGAGTGATAGAATTTTTTGTCATGTTTCAGTATCAATGCCTCATGCAGCAGTAATGATAGCTTTCTATACAGGCTGATACATGAACTCCGTCATACACCTGAAAACTGTATTTATCTTGCTATTTTATAGTTTCAAATCTCAGCTGAACATTTTATTTGCATTAATAATGACCAAAGGTAGATGCAAATTGTACAGGGGGGTGTTGTAAAGATTGTCTTCACATATTGAAAGTCAGAGCACTAAAAGGTAAATAGTTCAGTGCATCTGGACTAATGTGGGTTTTGCACCAGCTATCTTGCTCTGGCTACTTATCCCATCAATATCAGCTGCTCAGCAACGTGGTTTTGATGATGCCATCAGTATGTGCAGAAAGATGCTCTCAGTAGCATCCAGGGTAGTATTATTACAAGACTGAAATAATTTCTGGCTGTATCTCAGAAATGGTGTGTTGATCCAGAAATAGTACTGTTCAGGCATAAGGTATGTCGTATAAAAAAGGCATGGAACAGGTTTTGTTTTCCTTTAGAGTTAGTTTGGATATTTTTTTTTCAGAGAACGTGACAGCTTCCTGTACCTTCAAGAAGGTACATTTTCTTACAAAATAAGCTTAATTAAGAGTGGCAACAGTAATTGTAAGAATAAGATACGTGTCTAAGTAATATATAGAACTGTAATTTATAGATACATCCTGCGAACTTCACACAAGGAATGACTAACTTACAAAAATACTAACGCGAGACATCTTAGGAGCCAGCGTTTTTGTATTCCCTGTAGAAATACAGTGGTAGATGACACCTAGTGGAGTTTGTCATTAACTACAGGAATGTACCTAAACCTACAAAACTGCTCACGATTGGAGTAGAAGTATTCCTGGAGCTGTTGAGCTGCACCATTCCTCTTGATATAGTTACAGATATGAGAATTTTGTACCATTAGTGAATTCTTCTTCCTGTTAAAAAATGATAGTCATGATGGGACTATAACAAGAGGGAGTTAAAAGCCTTTTTCAGCCTCTACAATTTTCCACTTGATATTTATTTTATACTTCTTGAGGTTTCAGGATTTAGAATTGTAAATACACTAATTTTGGCTACTTTTAATGCTTAAAAAATAACTTTATCTTTACGTGAGAACTATTATACCAAATTTTACTATGGAAAAAAATAAAAGCATTTTTTTTCCTGACAAAGAATGGAGTTTGTATTTGTCTGTTATCACTGTCTTTCTCAAGGAGCAGTGTCATTGCAAAAAACGAAAACAAATTAATTGTACTGGGCTTCACATCACAAACCAGCTCAGTTATTCTTTAGTATTAGTCTGAAGAGATGGGTTTTTAGGGGTCCTTTTGAGTCCTATGTTTATTGGGAACCTTAAGTGTTGTTTTACTAATGCGTCAAAACACCTGGAAAGAAAAATATGAAATATGCCTTCCTTCTTTCTGTAGATAGGTCATGGTTAAGGAAATAAGTGTCTTATAGTCAAACTTGATTCCCTAATAAAAATACAGTTCAGTTCTTAATCTTATTGAAGAAAATGGAAGTAATATATTGCTAGAACCACCATGTGCAGCAATCAGATGCTAAACAGCATGCACACGTTTGGCTTACAGCTTAGTGGATACATGTTGCTTTCTGTTTAGAAGACTATTTGTGTTCATGTTGGAAATCATTCTTTTTTGGGATGTTATTC
>VXBO01001863.1:77671-89379 GCA_013400135.1 Rhinoptilus africanus | reverse complement strand
AAAAAAAAAAAAAAGAAAATCCCAAACATTGACTTTAGACTATCTACAGCATTTATTTTCTGTTTGCCAATCATTTACAGAGACAAAGAACTTCCTTTTTCATCTTTTAAGATAACATCAGAAAAATACGCAGGTGGAAAAGTTATTGAGTTGTGTGATTTATGTAGGAGTTCTCGGTGCTGTTGTTTATGCGTCTTTTTGAGGGAGAAGATTAGCATGGAAAAAACATTTGTCTGTAGATCAATTTATCTTCCTAGATGAGCTCCATTGTCACCTGTTAGCTTGGGAGACAGAGTATCATGGACAGGTCTAGAAAAAGTAAATAACAATGCTAGGGAGCAAGCTGAGAATAATAGTTTTATGCCATAACTATCTTGCACATTTTAATGAGTGAATTAAATTATTTTATTTGAATTTCTGATGGGTATTTCCTGCACGTGACTTTGCAGGACTAACTCTGAAATTAGCTCAGGAAAGCTTTGAATCTATAGAATGTTTCATAGCACTGCAAAAATGTGAAGGAGCCACCTCTTTTTCCTCACAGTCATGATTTCAATTTATCTTCAAAGCTGTGGTTGTTATATTCAGAGGACTTTTGCATTGTGTCCCTTGCTATTTCTCACACACAGGCTGATTTCAGATATAAACGCTGAGCTGCGTTACGCTTATTTTCTGGTTTTGTTTTCATTTTGTTTTGTCTCTATTTCTCATGTTCTTATTGGAACTATTTATTCCATACAAAGAAGTGGAAATATATTTTTGACAAAAACAAATATGTGGAGTGTGAAGGTTTTCAGAAGTTATGAGCACAGGGAAATAGGACTGTAGCAGATACTGTCGCACATAAAGCATTTGCTGTCAAGCATCCACATCTGTAGTATTGATAAGCATATTATTATATGCTTGTATAAAATATTCCTCTTTAACCCATTATAAGACCCCAGGATTAGAAAGCAGGGAGCAGGAAAGAGCTCCCTGATTCACAGAAACCTGTTTCATTCTGACATCTGCTACCAGACCTTTTCTTAAACAGACCGGGTTTCATCTTGAGCATCCTATATTCTAATCCCTCATGCTAGGATATTTTTTCTTCATTTGTTTTGTCTACTTATTGGTATGCACTATTAACTGAAATATTTTTTTATATATGAAAACCCCTTCCTTAACAGCAAAAACCTCTTTGTCTTGTGGCATGGAAGACAGGGAGAAACGCAATGTTTTTGAAAAATCTGGATGACTTCATACCTCAGGGATGATAAGACCAAAGCTTATGCATGTGTAAATTTGGCACTCATTAATTGATAATATTTCTGATTCGCACTGTCTCTGTCTATACTGTAACCTGCCAAGGTTGATTGGATGAATTACCCGAGAAATTCCAGTGAATTTCCATGCTGTTCCTCTTTCACTGAATTTTATATAGGTGTTTTGAAGTCAAAGATACACAGACACAAGAAACTTCAGGCTTGTGATTATTAATGATGGTCTTTTGATCTTAGAGTGTCCCTTAGAGCTGAAAACACATTTGTCTTTGCAAAATGTGAAAAGAGACATCTGAGGCCTCTGAAAGGCAGCACAATAAGTACCAGTATGTAGAAATCCCACTTACAGACAAAGAGATTTGAGAAGAGTTAACTGTACGTGATTGTACAGTAATGCTTTATGTCTGCTATATTTTCTGTTAGGTTTAAATAGGTTTTGTCACTTTGGTACGCTCTTCTGAAAAAAAAAAAAAGAGAAAAAAATAAAAAAGTGGAGTATATGACTAACTAGTATTAGACTTCTGTATGAAAATCAGCAAAATCAGGCTATAGGAGGTTGTTTAGGAACCAAGGCATTCCCTTTTTTACTTCTGCCAATATTGTTTTTTCCCCTGATGTTAATCTATCCTAAAAAAACCAACCAACCAAACAAACAAAAAACCCCACAACCAAATAATAAAAAAAAACCAACAGCAAATCCTGCAACCAAACCCACTTTCTCTTGGCTGATTTCAAAATTATCCAAAGGAGAATTCATAGGCCACCTACTCAAAGAAGGGCTTTTGAACACTCTCTAAGAAATTTCAGTTTGTTAGGGAAAGACCAAAAGCTAAAAGTACAATGGACCGTTAAAAATTGGTCCTGGGTCCTTGCAATAAGGGAACATTAATTGAAAATGATTCCTAAATAAGCAGGGGAAGCAGTCCAGCTGATCCATCTTTAAGTGAAGGATTATAAAGAAACCTGGCAGGACTGTTTCTTCGGGGTAGTAGCCAAGTCTTTCTGCCATGGTGTTTCCATTTGAATGAAAAATCAGACGCCTTACAGACTGTTATTGTTCTCCACGCCTAGTGCTGTGGTCGATGCAGGGGTGTTTCTTACTTTTTTGAAGGTTTCAGCACAAAATGGAAGACAGAATAGCATTCATAAACTAAAGTTGAATTGTTAGTATGCATAAATGCGGTAAGTACTTTCAAGCTACTGCAAAGTGTTGACAATAGCTGTGATTTTTCTCCAGAATGGTGGGGTTTTGGCTGGATTTGGATTTTCATTGCAGTGATATAAGATCATGGGTCACCAGCTCTATCACTAGTAAAATAATTAGGAAAATTTAGCCCTGCCAAGATGAAAAAAATCCTAGTTGGCTCCCTATGTATTCTTTCCTCTCTGCACCACTTCTGTTTGAACATCTTTTGCCATGTACAAGGAGACTCTGCAGTACTGTGCAGTATACACACAGCATACACACAATTTAAAGAGTACAGAGCAAATATTTATTGGCTACTGCACACAGCAGATTTCTAAGTTAAATACTACTCAGCTAAGTATTAATACAGTCACTGCCCTGCTGCAATACCCAATGCTGGCTTGGAGATTCTCAGCTGGGTATGGAAGGGTTCTCCTTCAGTGCTCCTTGGAACAGGCACCCAATTCCTTGTTGTGATTTTTCTTTTCCTTAGGATTTTAGCTAGCTTTTCATGGCAGTATTTTTCTGCCTGAATCTTTGAGCTGTATCTTTGATTCCAAAAGAAGAGGTGAAATCTTTTAAGAGTGATGGGGAGAGGAGCAGGTAGGGAGGTTGAAGAGCAGAACTGTTGACGGTTATTTTGTGTGGGAAAGAATGAGTGTGGGCTTGACAACAGCAGAAATGGAAGCTGAAAGACAAGAATAGTTAACACAGAGCCAAATATTTGGAGGCTAGATGAAAGCTAATGAAACAGGAAAAAAAAAATAAAATAAAAAGCAAGACTTTTTCAAGCAATGCCTTTTTTCCTCCAGTAAACTGGAGAGTGAGCACAATGATTAAATGTTACACATGCCACCAGGATTCAGATCAAAGCAAAACCGAGATCAAAACCCCCACATTATTTTTATAAAGTATTGGTTTATGGAGGTTTGGGCCATTAACAGTTTTCAGTTATGCATCAAGTTTCTGTATTACTGTGATGGAAATTAGCACAGCTCCTCAGAAGTTAATGAGATTTAGCAGCTCACATTAAGTGTGAATTTGACCCTCTAGATCTGATCTGCCTATGGCTTGACACCAATATACTTCTGTGGGCTTCAGTGGTGGTGTTCCTACTTCAGGCGTAAAAGAACTTCACCGCTTAATTCAAAAGAAAGTATTTCTGAGGACGTTAACTCAGCTTGTAGCTCTGGACAGTCATTCATTCTCCTAATTTTAATGATTACTTAAACGGATTCCTAAAATTGTCCAATTTAAAAAATCTGACATTTTTCAAATACTGTATATACACATCACTTCTGTGCAGAACTAACAATATTATTGGATCAGGGAGATGGGGAATTGGATAATATTTGGCTCTTTAGTATTTTTAAACTGCTGGTTCATCCCCTGCAGCTGCCTTGCATTTTATAGGTGCACTAAATTTGATGACCGTGAAGGATTGTTAAACAATAT
The DNA here is from genome assembly GCA_013400135.1 of Rhinoptilus africanus. Classification (NCBI taxonomy): domain Eukaryota; kingdom Metazoa; phylum Chordata; class Aves; order Charadriiformes; family Glareolidae; genus Rhinoptilus; species Rhinoptilus africanus. The sequence continues at coordinate 85,476 of VXBO01001863.1, read as the reverse complement.
ACTGTGATAAAAATAGTTCCCTTTGCTGACATTACGTGTTTTTTTCTAAACTAGCTTCATAAATTACATCAACAAAAACTATTTGCACATTTTATTGTTTTTTTCCAGAATTTGAGACAGGTAAACTAAATTGTTTCTGTAGGACCAAGAGTGAAAAGAAGCACATACAAATGATGGACCTGGCCCTCTGGTAGTTATTCATATTAAATAACTTTGTTCTTGCAAGTACTATTATTTAAAGGCACTGGACTTTTCCACACTACTGTTACTGGAGCATGTACCCAAGAAACTCTTACACAATATTCTTCTTACAAGGTTTTTTGTAGAGCTTGATATCTGAATACAATTAACAAATTCCTATATGTATTTCAGGCTAAATGAAGTAATATGATGACAAGTGAATTGAAAGCATGGTATTTCTGGTAGAAATACCTTGGTATTTCTGAAGAAATTTCATGTGCTGACAGGGTTATGGAAGCTTGCGTAAATTATACGTCGTATGAAGTAAGACTGATATTAAAATGAGACTTTAAATAGTATCATTTAAATAAAAGATAAGCATTCAATTACCTTGATCTAATAGGTCAAAGAGTTAGCACTGTCAGAGATGCTGACAATTTCAATAGAAGAAAAGTAAAGGAGAAAATATATTCTCCTGACTCAAGAAAGAAATTACAATACAGAGTACAGTATTTAGAGGACAGGCGATGTAGAGAAGCTGATAATAAGCTATGTCATAACAGGAAAGGTCAAAGAAACTGCAGCTTGATTATGCAGCTAATCAAAAGAATCAAGAAGGCACTTTTACCTGCTATCATTTCCCAACTTCATACAAGGACATATACTATCCACTAATAAAAGTATTGTAATTACATGTCTACACTCTGTCTTCCAGTTCTTCATATTGAAGGTATGAGGTCAAAAAGATGATATAAACTGTGGGAGATAACAGAAGGACAGACAAGAACAACTAGGTGATATTTTTTATTTTGAAAAGTTGAATGCTGTGATTTTGAAATGTTTGGAAAGAAGTTCATTCATTCAGTGAGATTTCACTGCGTAAAAAGTAAAGTTGCAAAAATTCCAGCCCAAGAATAACTGTGTTACAGAATTATCCTCTTCCCTTGTGTTGGTTCAACTTATGACATTCATTTTATAGGCCCACTCTTCTTTGTGTTCCAGCGCAATGACCATCTAGGTCTTTTAAGTCTCTTTAATGTAACTCAGTTAAATTTGCTGATCTAAAATCTCCCAATTTCCATTGGAGTTCCCAGTTCATATCTTCCTTGAAATGTTTCATTATCAGCTGATATTTTATGAATACAGAAGATAGATACTTATTGAACACTGCTCTTCTTTGAATTTATATTGATAATATAATAGATGAATTATTGTTTATTACACGTATGCTCAGTAGCAGTGTATTAATTAATGATCCAACAACTCATTTGCTTTTCATAAAAATCCTTTTATTTAAATAGAATAGTAATAAATTATCAGATTCCATCTGAAAACAAAAAACAAAAAAACACAAAAAAACCCCAAAACAAAACCCAAAACCACAAACCCAAACTAAACCCCAAAACCCTACATATCATGAACAACTGGATTTTTGGATTCAGATGTAGTTTTCATACCTGTCGTGGTGTATTTTATCCTAATGAACAGTCCCAGTGAAATTGTTCATGGTAGGAGCAATGGAGTGAGAAAAAGAAAAGAAGGGGAAAACAAAAAAAAGCGAAAGGCATTCGAGACATGTGGTCTTTCATCATATGATGCTCTGTTCATTTTGCTTTCTGCTTATTTCCTTGTGTTATGGTACTTAAGCTATAGCATCCAGACAAAATCTGTTTAATTTCAAAAGCTAGTTATGGATTTACAGAATTTGATAGTGTTTCTTGAAATGTTGTCATTAGTTCAACAAAAAAAAAAAACCAAACCACCAACTGCCTTAACTTGTGTAAATAATGTGGGAATGGGGAAAAAGTTGACAAGATGAGCTCAGAAATCAATGATGATGAAGAGAAATTGAAGAGAAATCTGTCATCAGTTTAGCCAAATTACAAATTGAAAATAGTTTCACAGTTGTCAAAAGAGTAATAATTATGCCAGATTTCCACTTGTGTGGCCCGGCTTGATTTTTTGTTATTATTTTCTTAAGTTGTAAATATAAAAATGGTTTGACAGTATATTACAGAAATTGTAAAAATAAATCCGCTTTATTTTTACAATTTTGTTTTCCTGCTCCTGCAATAGCATTAACAATAGTTTTTAAAGTACACTTAATTCAAACTGTAAGGAAAATTTTAAGCTTCAGATTTATTTTTCAAGAGCCCATGAAAAATTACTGTGAACTGCACCATCATATCAATTCCATTATGTTTGTGAAGGAAAAGGAAAGTAGACCATGCACTATTTGTCAAGAGCTTCGTTGCCATGCCTTGGCTTCATAGCCTTTTCTGCTCCAATGATGAAAATTGAACATAATTTTCATATAAGCCCTTATGGCAATAACCTCTTGCACCCTTCAGAACAAAGAAGCAGAAACAAACCTTACAGAAAAAAGAGGCTAAAAAGCTATTCTCAGAAAAGTAGGTAAGTGCAGCTGAATTAAACCCTCTCTACAATCAGCTCCAAAGAGTTTGCTATATGATGGTTGGGAAGGCACTTGAATATTACATTTGGATATCCCTGACTTTGTTTAAGTCTCAATAATACTTGACATTGACATCCTGTCATGAAGAATTAGTTAAAACATTGTATCTAAAGCAACTAAGGAGGATGTGATATGTATGTAGGTGTTTGAAAAGCATGGATATGGAAAAAAGAGATAAATTGTTGAAGCTGATTATGTAACTGTTAGTTCCAGCGGTGTGTAACTTGATGAGAAGAAATGATATAAGTCTGAGAAGGATTAAGGTTGAAGATCAGCAATGTCTTCATTAAGAAGGTTAAGGCAAGTCATAGAATCCAGGCTCAATAACATAATGAGTAGAAGTCCCATGACCATTTACCTATAGGTAAAAATAATTTTCTGGCAATGGAATTCATACACCTTATGCTGAAATCAATAAGAACATGTTGTTGACTTCTCTGGGAGTTGTTTAAGGACTAAATGACTTTGCAGGTACCTCCTGGTTCATTTTTTACACATTTGTGAAAATTAAGTGCTTTAGTCAAGTCTCCCTTACAGAAAGACTTCTCTTACCAAGTAAGTCTTTACCAAATCTTTGTCTCTGCCTTTCTTTGAATATAAACTTAGTAACTGGAGCAAATTCATTTTACTTAAAAGTCCGAGATTCAGAAACAAAAAACTCCTCTGGATGACATAGGGTCATGAAACAATGGCCGAGGAGAAAGGGAGGTGCTGAATCGCCTCCAAAGGTCTCATCTACATCTATTCTCTTTGATTTTTTTTTGGTGAAAAACTTTTTAGTAGGGCCTGTTGGATAGGAAAAAGGGTAATGGTTTTAAAGTAAAAGATTGTAGATTTAGAGATGTAAAGGTGAAATTCTTTACTCTGAGAGTGGTGAAACACTAGACCAGGTTGCCCAAAGGGGCGATAGATGCCCCATCCCTGGAAAAAGTCAAGGCCAGGTTGGACAGGGCTCTGAGAAACCTGATCTAGTGGAAGATGTCTCTGCTCATTTCAGGGGGACTGGACTAAATGACCTTGAAAGGTTCCTTCCAACCCAAACTATTCTATGATTCTCTGAATCACAGAATGGTTGAGGTTGGAGGGGATCTCTGGAGGTCTGGAACTCTGAAGGACTCTGTCATTGCATCAACTCATTAATGACTCTTAAAGTCTGTGGAGATACATGGTTGTTCGAGGCTTTACCTCCTAAAGTTAAAAACACAGATAATTTGTTTGACCTAGTGAATCCGGGAAATAGCATCTCAGAAATTTAGGACAATCTCACCATTGTAGATCAGATTTTTGTTACATTCTGCATATATCTCCTTCCTTCCCCAAAAGCATTCAAACAAAAAGAAAAAAACACTCCGATGGAATGAGATTCTTTTCCAAATGTTGTGGTTGCATCATCACTTTCCTTGAAAGGTAATTTGTCTTTGTCTGATCTTTCAGACATAAAAATGAAAACTGTCCAAAAGAACAAGTCGAGATTCGTTTCTGGAGGGTTAAGTAGATCATTTTTCACTGAAGTCTTGTTAGTTTGGCCACTGACAAGTCAGAAAGAAAAATGTTTTAGCAAAGCCATATAAAGATCCTTGTAAAGGAGCAGAAGCTTGCTTTTAGCAGCAGGATTATTATCTGGTAAGACTGCAAATCTCTTTGGAATCTTTGCTAGATTTTGACGAGTAATCACTGGTAGGCCTTCACTAAGGTTATATGTTTGAAAAAGGCAAAACAACATCTGTTAAATAAAAATAGATAAGTAATGAGGAACCAAAGGAAGTATTGCCCCTATCCCTATAACAGAGACTCTTTTTCTCCTAAAGGCTCACTGTCTTCACTACATCTGTATTTTTAGCAGGGTGGGCAGACTCTTAGCTTCTCTGGTAAAATTAATTCTAAGAGCTCCAAAGAAGGCTGATAAATATTAACTCCTTGATAATATTCAATTGTTGTAAATGCAATACAAGTCATTAAAAAGGTTCTTCAAGCTTATAATGACTAACAGTCAATAGAATGGAACTAAGAACCAATAGAACGGTCAGCATAAATATATATATCCACATATCTCTTTTTGTATATATATATAGAGAGAGAGAAAGAGAGTATATATGAGCTTACATATACACTTACATAGGCAGAGAAAGAGAGGTGGCAGGGAGAGATTATGTACGATGCTTACCCTGCCTGTGCTAAACCAAATAGTAAAGTATCAAGGCCAGGCTGTGAATTCATCAATTCAGCTGGTGATTGCATTGGAGCCAAGAGATGAACTGCTGCTTTTAAGAGTCTTGGAGTGTCTATGTGAAATACAAGAATGGTTTATGCAAAATATTCATGTGACCTCCCAAATATAATGGTTGAATTCAAAGTCCTGACAGTCCTTGCTCTGAATTCTGAAAATTAGGTAGTTAAAAAATAATGTTCATTAAAAATATATTTAATCCTGAATATACAAGATAAAATTTCTAATGTGTGGTAATCAGCATATCTGTCTTCTTCCATGCAGTAATCATTTTTAGGAATAACTGTAATGAAAAAGCAGTAAAACTCAAAAAATACCAGACTATGGTTAGTCATACATGTATGTAAAAAAAAGTATATCCAATCAGATATATTTTTTAGCATTAAATTATATATATTTAATTATTCTCATTTATAATGTGTCTCTAGATTACTTCTCTGGATTCATTTATGTAATGTGTATCTTTCAGTGTTCACAGATCTAAGTATTGCATCAGTCTGGATTTAGTAAGTGATTTCATTAAATCCAGTCGAATTTTGCCTGAATTAGGACTGAATAGAAACTTTCTGAAGTTTTCCAGATACTAGCTATGATACAGCTTTAATGCTAAATATGCAAGTGACAACAGAAAACCCTCACATTTTTAAAAAATAATCTATCAAATGTTATGTATAGAATACCAATGAAGACATAAAGTATGTCCCAAAGAGATTACAACACAAAAAAACCCTAGATCAAATGCCTCAAAACCTAGTATCACAGCTATACTTAGAGAGTTAATGTGTTTGGAAGTCATTATAGCTTAATATACGCATTGAGTACCAGAGAGCCTTGAGGATGCAACGCATTTGCAGGAAATGTATGCATCACGTTAGCAAAAAGAGAAGAAAGAGGAAGAGCTGTCATAGAGAAAAATGGGAGGGGTGAGGGGGGAATGAGTATGGAGCTAGATACAAGAAATGAGTCTTAAAATCCGGTCTGTAGCCAAGGAACATAGATAGTATTCTTGAGAGCTTTCTTGAGGGCTCATATGAAGATGTTTTTGCTAGTAACAATGTGTAAGAAGATAGAGTTTGAGACAAGAGAGTCAAGGAAGAGATGCTTGTGCCAGGTGTGAAGACACACAAGGAGGGATAAAAAAAGTTCAGCCAAGAAAAATTTAGTGAAATGAAAGTTGTTTAAATGGGAAGGTGCATAAGAATGGTGAATAGCCAAAGCCATTATTCTTTGAGACAGAGAAAAGGGCAGATTGTGTGTGCACACAGCTATTTAAAGGGGGATGGGGATGGCTGGGAAGAAAAATCAGAAATTGTGACAAAAATCAGAACTTTGTGTATGGTACCTTTGTGAGTGTTGACCATTGAAGATGATCCTGGCCTGACTAATATGTCATCTTTCAATTTGTTTCAGGGCATTAAAGTACTTTAGCATAGTCACCAGTTAAACAGATTCACATCTCTCCTCTGAGTATTCATATTTTCATGAAAGCATTTTTCCTGATGTGTAGTTTACTTTGTTTTATTAAAAATGGATGTGCATCAAAGAGAGGTGCTTAAAATAATATTTGGGGTGTAATTTAACCCCAGCATGTTTTACATAATACTGAATTACGTGATATTGTTTGAGGTATTCTGAAGACAAGTTTTCATAATAATTAATATAGTTCCTCTCAGCTCTGTAATGTCTCTAAAATGTCAGCTTACTTGTGTCACATGCAGAAGAAGCACTGCAGTGCTGTCAGGAGAGCTGCCATTCTCTGGAAGGGATAAGAAAATGAAACTTCTGTCTTCATATGGCAAAAAAAATTCTGAATATACTTTAAAAAATAGTATTGTTTAATATTGTCTTGTCAAATATACTGTTGTTCCGATTACTAAATTACTTTCTGAAGCAAAATTGTTGTCTTAAAATAGTTTTTAAAAGTGATTTCCAATACAATATATTTCCAGACCATAGTTTATCAGAGGAAAGATTTCTTACTTTATATTGAATGACTGGCTTATTCCCGGTTTTAGGTCACTGCAAAGTATATCTTCAGCTAAGGATATGGTTAAGTCCCTGGCTCAAACAGGCAGATAAATTAACAACTCTGCTTCTACAAAGGTATTTATGCATGATCAATTTAGGCAAATGAGCTGCTTCAGTAAAATAAAAGTGGTTCCTAAAATAGTGTAGTTTGGTGTATACACAGTATTGAGAGAACTGAACTTTATGAATGCAATGAGATATTAATGAAACAAAACAGACTATAGGGAGGGGAAAAAGAAAGGTTTTTTAAATTATTTGTAAACACGGATATGCATAGTTTCAATATTTATGCATAAGAAAGCAAAATCTTAAATATTTTTCTTGAATATTCTTCCCTAAATATCTTTACATAACGAAATATGCATCTTATAAAAATAAACTAATTATGGAAGCAGAGATTCTGTAGAAAAGGATATAGGTGATTTATAGTGCATCATAATCTGTTCATAGACCAGCCGTGTTTAAGCGGGATATATTACCTAACTCCATTTGTAAGACCTTTGCTGAAGTACTGTGTCAATTTGGGGTACAGACTGCAAGAAAGATGAAGTTTGATTGAAAAGGAAAGTAAAAATAATGATCAAAGACCTAGAAAAATATGACTGATGAGAGAAGATTGAGTGAACTAGTGTTGTTACTTCTGGAGAAGTGAAAATTGCTACCATTTTTCCTCTAGGTCCTGAACTATGTAAAATGCTGCTGCAAAGTGAAATAGAATAAACAGGTTTCATTTTCCTGCTGNATAAGAACAAAAATTCTTGGAATGAAAGGCAAATGAAAAATTCAGGGATCAAAATTAGTCCAATTTATAAACTAGTAACTTAAAAGAAAAACGGGGATTTTTGCCTTTGTCCTACTCTGCCTTTGTTATGCATAAAATAAGCAAATAGAATA
>VXBO01001863.1:54993-68372 GCA_013400135.1 Rhinoptilus africanus | reverse complement strand
TTTGGTATAGAACAGGAACTTGAACAAAACGTACAGTCCTAACAAGGTATTTGACATTATCTCAACCAGAAACAGAGCACAGCTCCTTTTCAGGCCTCAGCACGACCCCTCAATGCATCCAGCTTAGCATCTCAGCTACTTTGCACCACAAAACGTTCTAAGGTAGGATTATTAAAAAATAGGAGCAGAAAATGGTCTGTTATAGTGTATTATTCTGGGCTCAAATATCTTTTCCAATGAAATGACTCTGTGATTTTGAGAAATTGGTAATAATGGGGATTCTTCCAACTGTAGCAACTGTCCTACTGAAGTCAGAAGAAGCAGTAACTGGCAAAGAAGAACCTGTGTGCATTTGAAACATGGGGACGTGAAGGGTTTGCCTGGCCTTAGTTTCTCCAGGTGTCTGTGGCTGTGCACGTTGGTTGGAAACACTGATATTCGGTGACTAGTCTGTAAATAGGAAATTAAAAAGACTGTTTCCACTGCATGGTGTGCCTTATCCCAGATGCTGTTCCTAAAAAAGCATTTTTTTTTTTAAATCTAAACAATTTTAGGGGTATATGTACAAAATTAATTCAGTATTCTCATTTTTGTACAACAGTTCCTTTTCTTAGTGCCTAATTTTTTGCATTGGTGATGTCTTATACATTGAGTTCTAAAGTTTATTTTTTAATTTCTGATTATTTCTGGTGCTAGAGCGTGTGCATGCATCCCTGCCAAAAAAAAAAAAGAAAAAAGAAAAAAAGAAAGAAAACCTCTGCTGTAAACTAGCTTCTGCGTTAAGTAATGTCAAGAAAAAACGAAGGAGTCCAGCAGGCAGTTTAATGAGGAATAGCAAATAATAACAATTTAAAATTAAGTAACATAAAATTGTGAGTGGAATAAAAAAGGGGGTGTGTGCTTGTTTTAAAATCAATTGCCAGTTTATTGCCTTCCCTCTTTATGATTTTATTTTTGCAATAGCCCTATGTGGACTGGCCACTAGAGGGGGAACGGATACACGTTTTGCTCTTAAACTGCAGTTGTAGGTCCACTTTCTTTGCCTCTTTCCTTACACACAAACTTTCCCAAATCATTCATCCTTTTGCTTGTCAGTAGCTTAGCCTTATCTAGCAGTTATGTCCTTTCTTAACTTATCCTTAACACAACTGAGGACTTTTTTCTAACTGAAGGCATAGTAGTGATTTATATCAAGCTATTTACTTCCTTGAGAGCTATTCTGTTAGGTGTGTGTTTGAGATGTTATTCCACTTGTCTTTTTTTCATACTTTTTTTTTTTCTCTGCACATTGAGCAGAAATTTTCAGTGCAAGATCCAGAAAAATAGTTGTCCTATTGTTGCATATGACTTACAGCTCCAAGGCATGCATGAAGAGTTTTCCTTATGTCTTGTCTTTCACTTTGTATTTGACAATTCAGAATTTCATCTATGAAAGCTTATGTAATCTTCAGCTTTTAAAAGTCCCTTTACACATCCTCACGATTTTCATTACTTTTTGTGATATAAATAATCTGTCATTTGAAAAATGCCATACATTTTCTGATTATAGCTAGGATGATTCAGCAGCCCTGGCCTTGGGACCATAGTGTGCTCCATTTTTTCGCTGTATTGAGTAAAAAGCCACTGTATTTTTGGCTGCCTATCTAGTTTTCTATGACCATGGAGCTTGTCTTATTTATGAGGAACTAAATATCTTTTGAAGGCATTTTTTCAGAGGCTCTTCAAATTCCAAATGTAAAATTGCCTTTTTGTATACCACTTTGCAGATATTATTATAGTAGTCCAAAAGTTCAGGACTGCAGATTATTACAGAAGCATGGTGTTACTTCGCAGACAACCAGTCAATTTATCCCTTTTGTGTGGTATTACAGACCTTAAAAAATCTTGAAATGAACTTAACAGCTACTGAGGTAAGACATACCAGTCTGTTATGATCATCTCTAATCAGCTCTAAACTAGGGGAACTGCATCTTATTTTAGTTATTCAGGTTTTGGTGCAGCAGCTACTTTTACTAGAAATCTTCATTTTTCTATTAGCTCTTTCACTTCATTTCTACTTTTATTAAAAAAAAAAATCTTGATAAACACCATTTGGATGTCCTGATTTGTTGTTTTAAATGCCCTAGTGCTTTAAACTCCCTAACTTTTATTTCCCAGTTGCTAACATCTCCATTACCTGGAAACAATACATCTGCAATAGATTTTAGTGTTTGTTTCAGGTTTGATTTTCCAGGACTTATTCGTCAAATCCTCATTAAGAGTTATCATTAACAGCCGTACCTTGGCTCTTTTGATAATGAAAAATGACAGATTTGAGCTAGATTATTCTACATAATAGGAAAACGTAACCAGGGAAAAAAACCAAAAATTTTCAGCTTCTTTTTTTAAATGAAAGATACACTGTGTAACTTCATCAAACTACTTAGAGGAACTTTTTGGGAAGATCTGCATTCCACCAACTAGAATTATCCAAATGTAATCCCTAACAGTTGCTGGAATCATGGAAATACATTCACAAACCTAAGACAACAGGGTTTACTTCAGGCTGGAAGTGCTACCCATGGAAATAACAACTATTGGTTTAGCATATATCACATAAAGTAAAAAATCCACAATCTCCAACGGTCCAGTTCTGCACATAACAATAATAAAATAGTTAAGATTTTTAAAAACATACCAAAAAGCCCATCATGAGAGAGCAAAGATGGACAGAGGAACAAACCCGGAGTTCACCTTCATGGGGACTTCATGGATTGCTGTTTCTCCCCCTGCAAACACGTGTTTGTATATACTCATTTTGTCATCAAATACCACCCCAGTGCTTTGTTTTCCCTTGATAAGTTTCTTCTATGTTGGTTATCACCTAATTCTCTTACTCATTAATCTGCGATGGGCACTGTCCCCTTTTCAATTTTCCCCTTTATTTTTTGGCAGTGATTTTCTCTATCCTATGTAATTCACCTTTTTTGCAGCTAATGCGTGATCTTTTCCATCTTCTGCAAGCTTAAGTATTGTCCTATGCAGGTTTTTTTGTTTTGTGGGGTTTTTTCCCCATAGAGAGTATGTCAGATGCATTTCTTCTACTCGTTTATTGTCTCCATTATTTCTTTGTCTTTCAGGCCATAGGATTCACATTCAATTTATTAGACTACAGCAATTACATAATAAATTCATTACATCCAGTTGTTGTTTGGGAATTTGATCTGACAGTTGCATTGGGTTCTGGGCTGTTTGTAAAGGTAGCTACAACGCAATGGGAAGGTTTGCGAAGATGAAGGCAGCTGCATATGCCAGTAAAGAAATACAGAATGTCCAATATGGAGTGACATTTACATGAAATTAAGGTAAACATTTGACATGCGATGGCCTCTTTAGCATAGGGATTGCAAACCTTTTAGCAGCAGACACAAATTTCTGTTTGCTGTTGAAAAAATTGCTTTGGGAAATAATCTGGATCAGAGAAGTAAATTTTCTGTCAAGGTAAACTTTAGTATGGAGCCAAGTTTAAAAAAAAAAGGGGGCAAAAGTCCCTAGATGGTTTATCTCATTATTATTAACATTCTTTAATATTTACCGAGCTCTTTTAGCAAGCCAGACTGTCAGTAGAGGCACTGAACTACTGAGACAGATTCAGGTTTACTCCCGGGAGCTCACTCCACCTCTTATCTTGCAAAGAGGGTTGATAGCAGGTGTGTTTCAAAGGGCTGACAGTTGTTAGAAGAATGAAAACTTCTGGAATTCAACAGTTGTGGACTGTTCTTGCAGTTTAGTTTGGGATTTTCAGGGTTTCCCTCTTCCCCCCCAGCTTTTTGATTCACTCTGCTTGTGAGGTTCTGGCAATGAAAAATGGGAGAGTAGGGTAGGAAGGGATAAAAATTAGAAGGAAATATATATTTTAAAAGATATTCAGAAATATGTTTCCAGTTTGACTCTCCAGCTATCAGGAGGAGGCTTGCTTGTATCTTATTGTAACCACTAGGGTACAGAGGTGTGCTACTTCAGGGAGATTTTGTATATATAAACTGCATCCTTCATTGGATAAACTCTTAAATCAATTTGGTATGTCCATGCATATTTTTTTTTAATCCCAGATTTTACTGAAAATACAATTTTTTGTGCTCTGGTTTGCTATTAGGAGAAAGATACATCATGAAAAAGGCCAGAACAAAGTTTGTTATAAATGAACGACCAGACTTACTGTCTAACCATGTCAGTCAGAGAAATCTGCTGTGCTAAAAATGGTAATTCAGTGATGAAGTTGATTTTTATACTTACCCATTACCTTTGAAATCTTGGATTTAGTCTTTGTTAGCTCAGAAATGGAACCGAATTGGTCATGTTCCCATAGCACCCGTGTTGAAAGACATCTTTCTGGCGGTAGTTACTGTGTCTGGTGAGGATGTGAAGAACATGAGAGCAGTGAAATGGTTTAAAATAAAAAGTGCCTTAGCAGAATAGTAGGTGCTGCTTGCCAAGCACCGTCTCACATAATATTATCCTTTAGCCACTGCCATTTATCTCTAATTTCTATAAGTGATGTACATATTTGGATTTTGGGGAAGAGAAGTGGTGGAAAAGGTGAAAAGCTGATGTTTATTTTACAATGAATTTCTTCTCTTGTAATGCAAATCTGAGTGCTTTGAACTCAAACTCCTTTCTATGCAGCCTGTTCCATTTGACTGTCTCACCAAACTATTACACCAGCAAAAGTGAATAAGCACAGTAATTGGTTTAAAGGCTGAATAATTGTGTCTGGATGCCAACAAGTGACGTTATCTTTATAACAAGAACAATTGCCCTGTTCTCGTGGAAATGCAGATTTCATTGCAAATATGTTCACTTTAAAGCAGACACACTGCAATAAAATTGCAGTGCTCTGCAGCATTCATCTTGGATCTTCACAGCCACCCACCCAATTACAGGCTGTGTCTTGCCAGCAGAAGATTGTTGCTTGGTTTCTGTAATATTTTTGTAGCTATGCTTTTCTCTACATAACTTTAAAGGTAGACTGCACTTACTCCTTTCCTTTCACCAGGTTTTTCTGCTGTTAAAAAAAAATTAAAAAATTGGCTGGTGTGGAAAGTCTTTTGCTCTAAATGTGATATTTTTTTAATGTAGAATTCAGTCTGAATAGTTGTTTCTAATATCTTGATAGCTGCGGTTTATGTCAGTAATTATATGAAAGGTTAATCTTTAAATCACCAGCATATCCTAAATTCCTAATCAACTTCATACTTGGAAAGGAACCCATATAAATGCTCAATTTGATAATATTAGACTGGGTTGAGCAGGTCAAGGAAAAGCATAACCTTGGTGCATAATGATAAACTGAACACAGCAAAAATATCTCAGATCTGTTTGTCATAATAGCTATGAATACGAAAGCTGAATATGAGGGAGAATGAGTGTGGATATAATTAGCAGGAGAATCTGCTATGGCTCAAGATCACCCCTCTCTCTAACAGAGGGTTTCTTAAGGGATGGGGAAAAAGAAGAGATATTTTGGGTAGAAAAGTCTGATTTTCTAGAAAGTCTTTTGTGAGCTGTGACTAGGGTAGCTAAGAAGTCCAGCCAAAAAAATTAGTGGAAGAGGCACAGTGCTGGAGTTCAGCGAACAAAATGATGGATGAGGGGTGCATTGTGCTCCCAGGGAACAGGGAGGTGGCAGAGGAAATGACGGGGTTGCGTGCGTGTGTGTTTGGGAAAGCATGTCCGTCTGCGCCTCTGTAAATGGGAGTGTTTGTGTGTGACTGAGTTTGAAAAGACAGAGAGAAAAAGAGAGGCAGAGAGAGATGCTGGGTATCTTTCTTAAATCTCTGCTGTTGTCCTTGCCACAGTTTCAGTGTGGGAGGTGAAGGCACTGAAAAATCTTGTTTTCCTTGTGTGCACAGTGGTCCCCTTGCCTTCTCACCGGTTCTGGGCTTCCCTTTCATCCTGTCCCTTCACCCTTTTCTTTTCTCTTTCTTGCTCAATGAAGCTATTTAGTGTTGTACCCTCCTTGCCAGAAGCTGTTTCATCCCTGCTTGCTCAGTTTTTAAAACTGCTTTCTCCACCCACCTTCAGTCTTGGTTTTTCATCTGTGCTAGTCCTTTAGATTTTTCATCTTTAAAAAAGAAAAAGCAAAGGGAGCCAGCAACAATCCAATTTAGTTGTCATTACTCCAGTCTTTTCTCTCATCTTTTGCCTCTTCTTCACTTCTTTTGTTAGTATTACTGTTATTATAGCACAAAAAATAAGCTTCCTAATTTAATACTCCTTATTTGCCATTCTGAATGCCATTGGAGAAGCTGGGGGGAAGGGGAGGGGTGTTCAGGTTGTCCTTTTGCTACTAATGCAGAAAAAGACACATACAAGAAACAAATTTAGTCCACCTCAAAAGCAAATGAGGGGCTTTTTATCAAAACCAAAGAAAAATGATCAAATAGGTCCATTTCAAGTGCCCCTAAAGTCTTAGCCATCAAAAGATACAGAATATATTAAAGCATACAAAAATATGCTTAGGTATCATTAATGATCTTTCTCTGGCAAGGCAATTATGAACCAGGCATGGGACTGCATCTTCAGACTGGTACAGAGCATCTAGCTATTGCTGTGCACACGGAGGAACAGATCATCCCCTCCGTCTAACCCCCTGCAGCACTCAAACAGCATGGTAAAGGAGGGAATCTACAGCTTTAACACAGAATTTCTTTGTATTTTATATATTCAGGGCAGAAACAGAATGTGGTACATTAGCATTGATTCTGTGGTTTCATATCACTTTTTTTCTTTTTTTTTTTTTTTATAAGTTGTACAGAAAGGAAGGAAAAAGACAGAAAGGAAAATAAATCATCCCTTATATACATTCAAAGCATACACAGCAACAGTTCCTTCATCACTGGGTGCACTGTGAGTGTGTATTGATGTTAGCAGCAAGAGATTGCATATTAGAGATCTATAACACTGGTAGTGTTAACCATCTTCAAAAAAGGTAGTTCTTTTGCTTGCATTTCTCCCTGTCTTGTATGTTATAAGACACTAAAGTAAAAATAAAATAATGTTAATTACCTAATCATAAAAGGAGATTAGTCCTATTAAGTGGAACAGTAAAAGAGGAATATTTAAAATATTTTCATTCCTTCGATATTCCCCAAGCATCTTGTGAACAACAAACTGTCACAGCTAACCCCGACCCCGAAAGCATCTTTTTGGTTTTCTTTCTTTTTTTTTTTTTTTTTTTTGAGCCATTTCATAAGCCAGAATAATGGCATCATCAGAGAGGGAATGACATATCTCTGGACAGTTGGTGAACATGAAAATTGTAAGAAAGAGTTAGGGAGAATTTGTCCCTGCAGTTGCTATAAATGCAGTACAAATATAATAACTCTCGCATATACCAATGCGAGCAGCCTGAAGCAGGATGAGTAACTGGATTTGCAATAGCTGGATTGAAATGAAATACTTACTCCTTTATTTCTTTACAGTCCATATATTTTTCATGCAAACTTTCCAGTGTGGAGTACCTTCGTGCCGTGTAATAGCAATGACACCCCTCTTTCCACTAGTAGATGTTCAGAGGGTATCCAGATCTCCAGATATCCTCTGGAGATCATAGGAGGTTGTCTCTAGAAGATATTCCCCTTAGAAAAGATTTCTGAATGAGGATTTTGAAATGTATTGTTTTCTGAAATTTAGCAAGTGTTGTGCTCTATATGGAGGATCCTTCCATCATCCTGCTAAGGGTGGCAAGTCATTGGTGGTCATTACCTCTCTTCAGTAGAAATGGCAACAGGCAATAATGAAATCAGCTCTCACTTAGGAAATCACTGCACCTTTAAAGAAAAATGTTGTGTTCAGTTTACTTGAGCTGTCAATGCAAGATGCATGAAGCACAGAGGTGAATAAATTCCAAAGACGGAATTGCTCACATCTTTGCAAACATAGCTTGAGGTTGCTAACACCAATAAACAGCAGGAATAATTCCAGAGGGGTGCAATCACTAGTGTGTTTAAAATACAACCCACAAATATGCTAAAAATACATAGAAATACAACCACAGGAAGATTGCATGTCAGTATCAGTCTTGCATCAGATTTACAGGGGTAAAACCATGACTGCACCAATACATTTCCTTATAGCAACGGGGGGGTCAGTGTAGAAATAAAGCTATTTATTTTTCTTTTTTTTTTTTTTTTTACCATTAGCACACAATATTGTAACAATCTTGGGTGGGTTTGGAAGTTTCCTGGCAACTAGCTGTAATCAGTCCTGTGTGTTGATTTGAGGAACATATAAGCAGTCCAAAGTTAGAGAGCAAATTTTTCACGGTTGAATTCCCTATTGATTTCAGAGAAGGGTTTAATGGAAAAAATACATATATTTTGGCCCTCAGTTAGAATGGCATAAAATATTTTCTCATAAAATGTAATCAGGCACCCAAAGAAACAAGGGGCTCCTTACTTAACTCTATGCCCTCACTGTTAGGTTCATATCTGGACACTCAACCCCTCACGTCACTTGGGAGTTTCAGGATGGATCAGGCCCTTATGGGTTTCAGGCATAGAAACAGAAATGCCAATTTGTTTAAAGAGAGAAAAGCCTAGTTTTAACAGTGCTAGCTTGTTTAAAAGCTGTGAGTGATTTTTTAGTGGATTTCGTAAAAAAGCAGTTATTTTCATCAAATTTTCTATGAAAAAATCCTCTCCCAATACATAATCTCATTGCTTTCACAGATGGCATTATCGTCTCACTAAATAAAAATTTTGAGTAAAAAGCTATAGTCATATTTAGTATTAAACAGGATGAGATGTACCAAATAGAGGAAAATAAGTTCTGACTCCTTAAAAATAGTGTCAGAAAAAAATTTAAAGTTCACACCTTGTGTTTAAAATTAATGGCTAAAACCTACTATGCAGGAAAAAAAAAGGTTTGTTCTGTGCCTTTTCTCTGTGTTATATGTCTGCTGTAGCCTTTTAAGAGCAGGTGGCACTTTGATGCTATAAAAAAGAAAAAAAACTTTGGTAAATTAAAATATATGTTAGATTTCTGATTTTTTTTCCTCTATCGGTGGTAACCTAAGGATAGAGAAATACGTGCAAAGCATAAAAATATTACCCGATTAATTATCTGTAACATTTTATTAGCATGTAATGCTGTATGAAAAAAAATTCAAGATGCTCTGCCTGATGTTATAAAACTACCATCTTCATTAGTATGAGAGGAGTTGTTGAAAAGATCAATCAGTTGGTTGTTCACATACTGGAATGAAAAATCCAAAATACAAGGAAAGGAAGTCTTTATTTAAGGGCAGTCAAATAAGACAGCTGTGTGATTTGACATTATTAAATCAGTGCTTATATCCATCAAGTCAATTTATCAGTCATTAGTAAGGAGGGTTTGTATACGTTCAACCTCAGCAGAGATTTTAGGCTTGTTTTGTTAGTGAAAGCTGGTGGTGAAAGTGAGGGCTTTGAAAGTGAGACAGGCTTTGCTAGCAGTTTCCTATAGGACCCAGAAGTACGCTCTAATAACTCTCTTGCTCTGACAGTGTTACAGCTGAGGTTTTACTCTTGCAACACACATGGTTTTCACCACTGAGAACCAAATAGCTTTTGCTCTTCTTCATTCACCATGGCACCACAGTGCACCAAGCAAGGGTTTCTTTGCTCCCAGTATATATCAAAACAAGGACAATAGTGATAAATGCTTGTAAAAGTCCTTAAATTTAGAATTTTTTTTGTCTTTTTTGTTTAAAGATAATGATGATAAGCACCTTTTTTTGGCAGTGTTTCAGTTTGGGCTTTGTTGTTTGCTGTTTTTTCTTTTGAGTGAGACTTTGCAATATGATCTGGTTTGATACAAAATACCTTTAAGGGGTTATGATGCAGTTTTTATGGACCTTACAGCAATAACAAGTGAACTGTACTTAAAAATCCTCAGAAATTCTGCCCCAGGGACACAGTCAAAACTTCAGCCTTTCTGAGGTGCAACTGACATCCAGTTACAGGTAACACACTAACAAAAATAGAATTCCAGTGTCATGCTTCATATCTTCAGTAACATGATGTAAGTGAATGTGTACTAATTACAATGGGAAGCCATCTGGTTAATTTAAGCTTGCTATTTTACGTGGCTTCTTTGCTCCTAGACTTTCATTTCAACACTCAGTATGAAGAGAAAAAGAGGTTAAACTGTTGCATTCTGTATACAGGGAACAATTCATGTAATATACACCAGTCTGTAAAAACTGTAAATGCTATTTTTTTATTTTAAACAGTTTTCTTAGTTTACAAAAGATCAATAATTGGTACCTTTTTACACTCTCAGATTCCTGAATATTGACAGATCTTCAAAGGGAGTATTAGCATATGAAATCTTAAGATTGACTGTCCTGAAGATTTTTAAGACACAATAAAGCTAAAATATCAAGTCTTTTAGACAGCTTCTCTTAACAATTTCAGCAGAGGAGCACGTCAGAAACCACCAGCAAAGCACAGCAATCCTCCCCGTGCCACTGTCTGCCTGCACGCTGTTATTTGGTTGCACACTGTTTAAATCCCCAAGGAAAATCACACCTCGCATTCCCTCGCTGGCTGCTGGTGACAGGAACAAGATCCGTACTCATTAATGATAACCAGGGCTCCCTCAATGTGGTTGGGTTTGTAATCAACGTAATACTCCTGGGCTGACATGGCAGCCATTTGATGCATGGTCTGTTTTTGCTTCTGCTTTCTGCGCTGTGTTACAAAGCACTGTCTTAGTTGCCTTAAGCTGGCTGGAAAGCACTTCCAGGAGACGTACAACACTAAAACCACAATGAGGAAGGAAAAAATCAGTGCCATGGTCCCCGTCACCACCTTGTGAATCTGAACGGCGTTCTCTGAGTTCTCGCTGGGCATGGTCACGGTTATGGCGTATGTCGTTTGGTCCCCTTCGCTGTCCTGCACGTCGTACGTGGCGGTGGCAGAGCTGTAGCTGAACGTTTGGTCGCTGTTGTTCGTTACCGGGGAGAGGGTGTTAACACTCGTTGGGTCTGCCGCGTCTTCACACAAATGAAAAGCGTACACCGCGTCCAAAACATCCTCGCCCTGTGCGTACTCAGGGGTGGCACAGAGCAGATTGCTGTCGTAGCGACCCTTGAAGTTGCTCAGCCAGGAGGCCAGGGCGCAAACGTTACGGCTGCAATCCCACGCGTTTGCAGAAAGGCTGATGCTAGTGAGGGACTTCCAGGAGTCGAGGACTCGGGAGTCGATGTAGGTCAGCCGGTTGGAGTCCAGCTGCAGGGATTTGAGGTGAGGTACGCTTTCGAAAACGTGAGGTTCGATGTATTCGATTTCGTTGCCGGAGAGATCCATTTTTTCGAGTTGCCATATCCAGTCCAAAGTGTTTACTACGATGGTAACTTTATTCCTTCGCAAGCAGAGGGAGTGCAGGGAGATGAGCCTGGGAAAATGGGCTAAATTCACCTTCACCAAGTCATTGTGCTCGAGGTGCAGCTCAGTGAGTTTGAACAAGCCTGCAAAAGAGTTTCGAGCCAGGCTCTTTAACTGATTGTATCCTATGTCTAGAAACTTCAGGCTGCGACAGTCCTGAAAAATTCTCACTGGCACGAACTTGATGGCGTTCGACCGCATGTGCAAAGTTGTTAGTTTTCTCAGCCCATGAAACAGGTCAGGCTCCAAAGACTGTAGGTTGTTGTATGATAAATCCACACTGCGCAAGTTTGGCATGGGTCGGAAAGTGGTGTTGGGCAGTTGGGTTATTTTGTTGGAACTCAGGGTGAGCTCTTTAACTCGCCGCAATTTTTGAAAGGCATTCCCCTCCACTGAGCAAATGTGATTGTGATCCAGATAGAGCCACGTGAGCTGCATTAACCCTGTGAACTGTCCATCATGCAGCTCTGAAAGGCTGTTGTACCGCAGAGACAAGCCCATCATGCCCGACAGGTTGCGAGGCATCTCTGTAAGATTCAGTGATTCACAGTACAAAAGCCTGCCCTCACACCGACATAGCTGTGGACACCCACTATTCACGGCTGGAAGCATTTTAGAAAAGATACCCAGCGTACACAATATCAACCCCGGGGGCTTCCTCAGCAGCCAGTTTAAACAGAGACCGATAAGAAGGAAATCCATTAGCAAGAATATTTCCAAATATGCTTGAGAATGTCCATTGAATCTTTTCAAATTCTACATCATATTTTATTTAAGGGAAAAAAACAAAAACCAAAACAAAGCTAGAAAACCAAAGCAAAACAGCAAACAGAACAAACACAGAGGCAAATACTTCACTTTACAGCATGCAGGAGCTGTGCAGCATTAAAGTTCACAGACATTCAAAGGTAAAATGATAGTGATTTTGTTCATGTTAAATGCTGCAGCAAAGAAAAAAAATCTTTCTTCATGAAAGAATTTAATTAAAAAGTGTCTTACCCACCCTTTTCCAGAGAGTGACAACCTCCATTCAGTTGCTTCCTTTGTGTTTGGACTAATTATATGCAGAGCTAAAAAAGACCCCTCTGTGCTACAAATTCAGTCCCTTTCAATTTTGTGCAAGGCTGGCAAGCTCACAATGTCTCACTTCGCTTCTGCTCAAAGAGCGAAAGGCTTGTCCAGCTAGCTTTTTAGCTGACTCCTAGGACCTGCAAGTTTCAGAACTATGTACATGAGCTTGATCTTCTCCTTCTCCCTCTGTCCTTTTCTCTGCAGTTAACACTGTGGCGTGAAAAAAACTCCAAACTCTTTACTAACGACTCCACAGGATTTGTCAATCTGTTTAATGTCCATCATTTGCAACGACCATTGACCGGCACAACCTTTACTCCATAGAGAGATTACCATTCATTCACTGACCGGCTAAGGGTAGCTTTATTTCCCATTCTTTGTTCGCTTTGCTTGTTAGGTGATGCTTAGAGCAGAGAGAGACAGCAAGAATCCCTTCCCTTCAGCTGAGCAGTATGTTGCTAGAGCATGCAGAGGCACCTAGTGTTCACTGAGTGTCGTAAGCTGCTCATGATTGTACGCCTGCACTGTGCATCTCAGACATGGGCAGATTGAAAAGGGGTGGGCATAAAACCAACATTTGAGCGAACCAGGAAAGTAATATATGCTCTTTTATGAAATGGAAAATACTTTAAGCCTATCTCGCCATTTCTCAAACAGGCACGCACACACAGCCGCACAAATCATCAACGGCGAGGCAGTGCTAAGTAGGAAGCTGGAGAATTAGGATTCTGCTCTTTTTTTTTTTTGCTTTTGTTTAAAGTCTGAATTCATAAGCTATTAGCTGGGAGAGGGAGATACTTGATTTCTTGGTTTGGGAAGGAATATGTAAATCAGTATCTTTGGATTGCTTTTTCTCTCTAATTCTGATGATGAGATTTGCCTTTTGGAGTCTTGGGG
>VXBO01001863.1:34285-54956 GCA_013400135.1 Rhinoptilus africanus | reverse complement strand
TGGGGGGGTGGGGGAAATGTGGTTTTCTTCTGACATTGTCTCAATAGAGCATGATTTGAAATTCTGTGCATTCTTTCTCATAGAAATGCAGCCAGAGCTCTGCAAATAAGAATGTCTGGTTTCATATAAGCTTTAATTACATTTGGTCTT
Organism: Rhinoptilus africanus; assembly: GCA_013400135.1. Lineage (NCBI taxonomy): Eukaryota > Metazoa > Chordata > Aves > Charadriiformes > Glareolidae > Rhinoptilus > Rhinoptilus africanus. The sequence goes on along the minus strand of VXBO01001863.1, from coordinate 54,806 downwards.
TTTCCATCCTGCATATTTTGTGTGTGTTCAGTACATGCCCTTTTTTTTTTTTTTTTTGTCTTGTTCGTNAGAACTATGTACATGAGCTTGATCTTCTCCTTCTCCCTCTGTCCTTTTCTCTGCAGTTAACACTGTGGCGTGAAAAAAACTCCAAACTCTTTACTAACGACTCCACAGGATTTGTCAATCTGTTTAATGTCCATCATTTGCAACGACCATTGACCGGCACAACCTTTACTCCATAGAGAGATTACCATTCATTCACTGACCGGCTAAGGGTAGCTTTATTTCCCATTCTTTGTTCGCTTTGCTTGTTAGGTGATGCTTAGAGCAGAGAGAGACAGCAAGAATCCCTTCCCTTCAGCTGAGCAGTATGTTGCTAGAGCATGCAGAGGCACCTAGTGTTCACTGAGTGTCGTAAGCTGCTCATGATTGTACGCCTGCACTGTGCATCTCAGACATGGGCAGATTGAAAAGGGGTGGGCATAAAACCAACATTTGAGCGAACCAGGAAAGTAATATATGCTCTTTTATGAAATGGAAAATACTTTAAGCCTATCTCGCCATTTCTCAAACAGGCACGCACACACAGCCGCACAAATCATCAACGGCGAGGCAGTGCTAAGTAGGAAGCTGGAGAATTAGGATTCTGCTCTTTTTTTTTTTTGCTTTTGTTTAAAGTCTGAATTCATAAGCTATTAGCTGGGAGAGGGAGATACTTGATTTCTTGGTTTGGGAAGGAATATGTAAATCAGTATCTTTGGATTGCTTTTTCTCTCTAATTNGCTACGGCACACAAAACTGTAATTCTTGCAGCATAAAGATTACTGTGCTTTTGGAATTAGATCAATGTGTAGGGTACTCTGACCATGTCGGCAGCATGCAAAGAAGGGATTTAAAACCCGATTAGTTAATAAGTTCTGCAGATTGTGTTAGTTTTTGTTCCGTGTACCAAAAAAATTCTTGTCTGATAATTTGCAGTCCTCATTATCTGTGGGAAATGCATCGACAATGAGCTCTCTCTGTAATTTTTACTGGCTGAAAAATATATGATACTTCTGTCAGGAAAATGCTGGCCATCTTTTCCTATTATGAAATAGAGTCTAAAGCCTGTGTGCTGGTGAACGCAATCAGAGCTGACAGCTCACGATTCTGCATGAATTCTCTATGAAGAAGTTTCGCATGGAAATACAAGTGTTGCAGAAGATTGTGCTAATTTTAAGTCAACATCGGTTGTGGAATGCTGGAGGCAGGGCAAAACCGTTAGATTTGCTTTCTTTTTCACAACCATTTAATTTTAAAAAATGTTTTTGAAGTATCTGTTGCAGATCTCTGAAATCCTAGAGCTGTTCGTTGTGTTTGAGTGTGGCTGGCTGCTGTGAGTGTGTGCTGGTAGAGATCAAGGAATGCAGTAATTTCATGCAGTAAAAGTTATTTTACAGAAGTCCTGGAAAACTTAAGCTCTCGTGCATAAAAATGTGTGTAGGATATTCATTACAAATGTATTTGCCAAAAAAAGTCTTAAATAAATTACAAATATAAAACACTTTGACTGCAGTTTTAGAACCTGGGAATCAATGTGCTTTTATGCTCCCAATTCAGTTTATTCACATTTTTCTGCTATTCACAGCCCTTGCATTTCAGTGGTCTCAAAGCAAAAATGTGATGCTTTCATGAACCTCTTATGTGTTTTAGCACTGGGGCACGAAAGCTGAATGTGTTCTTCCTGTCCCAAGATTACACTGTTTTATTCAAAGCAGGCTGTTTATGCAAGCATCCACTGGTTGCAGTACACCTTAATTCTTTTTCTCAATGCACAAAACCAGGAGGGAAAGAAATGACAGAACCAAAAGAACATTGAAACAGGAGAAGAGACTAAAACAACCTCGTTTGAGAATATATTCCAGATTACATTTCTGAATATTTTGATGCAATTAGCAGGAAAAAAATTTCAAAAGGTGACTTGAACTTCAGGTTCGAAGCGACAAGGTTCTATCCCTTAAAAGACAGTCACCGTATGAGTCTTCATAGGGTAGGTCTTGCTGCCCTCTCCCATACAACAATCTGGGGAGAGATCTGCAACAGTAGCCCTAAAAATTTCAACTATGTCTTCAAGGAAAGCTGACATTTTCTGCAAATCAGATGATGATAATGATCTCTTTCTTACCATCCAAATGCTATGTATAAAGTGAAGAAATCCTCTAGCAGAGATGAAACTCCTTGATACATTCCCGTGAAGAGGTGACTGCTTTTTCACAGCTGCTTCTTGCTATCACCTGGGATACAGCCTGAATCCTAACCAATCTGCCTATTCCCACACTGTCATATAATCTATTATCATTTGATTTCAAGAGGTAGAAATTAGAGCAGACAGTACCAAACATATATATATACATCAGCTGGAAGACTAACAACTAGAATTAGGGACCCAGAATTAATGGCCCTAAGCACACTGTCTCACAGCTCTGTCAGAGGTTTGTTGCAGGAGAGACTCTGCTCTTATTCGTCCAAAATTTGTTTGTAAAAAAGAATCTAAGTAGTCTTAAAATTGGAGACTCAACGTATGTTTGGGGCTGTGATGTTGAGGCAGAGTAGTGACCAAATTCAAGTATTGTGGCACATGGATCTGAAACGACAGATGTAGGTGAATATATATCTTAGCCCTGAAATATCTTCTATACATTTGGTTTTCTTCTATATTTTTGAAATCTACTTTTTTATTTCCTTTTTGCAGTAAAACTTGGAACCCACTTTGAACATGATTGTAATGCAAAGAGCTTAATTTCCACTGTGTGAGCTGTTATCGCAGCCAAACTGTTAAGTTTACACATTTTCTGAAGTTTCAAAGCCTCTGGCAAATCTCTATAAATTAGCAGATTTAAATTAGCTTTATTAAATGTGCTATTATAAAACATTTTAAGAAGTGCAAACTACGTTTTTATGTGTTTAAGGGGGATTGATTAAATCAATGTAAAGTAGGTTACAGAAGAACAACATGAGTAAAGTTTTAGGAAGTTTAACTGGGAAGTGCCAATTCACGGGCAACACCCTGTAGTGATTGTCAAAATTGTTCAGGATGAAAAAGGAAAACACTTTTCAATATAATTAGTCTACTCGTCTTTAATATTGTGTTCAGTTTAATGCCACATATCATTTAACTAGCCTCAGAATCATTTCATTCTTACTAATTCCTTGTATTGAGTAGCATCACTGTTTGTGCCAAGATATTTAACCTGCCTGAGTTTGCAATCCAGTACAGATAAGATCAGGATCCAGCCACTAGTGTCTAACTATGCATATATACGTGTTTTAACATATTAACCAAAAAGTACAGAAAAACAAAAAGGTAAATCTAATTCTGAGTATATTTCTTCCTTCTGGTATTTTCTGAGTGGTTTCTATCAGTGTAATAAAAAGTGGGACTTTTAGTGGTGATTTTAATTTCCTTTCATGAATGGCCAGACTCAACTCTTGATCTTATACGGTAGTCTTTAATTTTCAAATGCACTGAACCATGTCATTTTGTATAAGGAAACATTTAAAAACAGAAAATGGAAGAAAAAGATGTGACTCCAAGTAAAGCAAATTGAATCTGTTATTTCTCTGGTATTTATACCTCGGTCATCCCTGACATTTGGCCAGCTGTCCCTTCTGTATAGAGTTCAGGCTTTCAGCTGATAAGAAGCCCATCACCTACTTTAAGTAAATATAAAAATGTACTATATTATGCAAGCTTTTGACCAAAATATTCCTGGCAACTCCAGATGTCAAAGTGATAATTACCATTAAATTCTTGTAGTGCAGAACAGACATATTGGATTTGTTACTATCTTTCAATAATAGATATTCTTATGTAAATCCCCTTATTGTTTTTGACAATGTGATAAACACTTTTTCCTCTCATTAGAGTTGTTCCATTCTCATCATCAGTCAAGTTTAATAGCAGGTAGTCATGTATAGCTCTATAAAGTCACTCATAGAAGAGACCTATATGCAGAATCACCAATGCAGTGTGGAAATGTCAATTTTTAGGGAAGTATATCAGTGGTAAAATGAAGTGTTTCTCTCCTCCATTCATTACTGGTAGATTACTTGAATAAGCTAAAGAGTTACTGACCCTCTTAAGTATCTGTGAAATTGCCTATGGATTTCTTGATGTGCTGTCAAAGCTCTATACAGTGTTATTGGTTGTGAATGTCCAGGTATAATGGAAAAATAACTTGTGTTACAAGTAAAACCTGTCCTTTTGTTATCCAATCAACACACTGCCAAAGATCATGTAGCATCCTGGTTAAGCGAAGACCGGTGTGTTACAGTCAAGTTACAGGGTTGTTGGAACTCCTGGTTTATGGGGAAAGCAGAACTTTAAACCTTGGTTTAAAGTTAGGGGAACTTTTAACTTGGGGAAGTTAAACCAATTAACTGTTGCTAATTTATATCTCTAAAAATGTCCCGGAGGAAGCATGTGTAAGACCGCAATGATTAGCAATTGTAAAGGTTTTAGTTAGTCATATTTAATTGGAAATCAGTTAGTTCCACCTTCAGAAATGCTAAGCTAGACACTGCAGAAAGGTTAGTCTCAAGACCTTCCCAAGTGTTTCTGGAAGTGCCAGCAAATGAACTGTAATTGATTTCCAATTAGGTTAAGAGCAAAATGGGCCACAGCTTATCCATACACTTGAATACCTCTACTTTGCCCTCTTCTACTGTTGGTAGTCCATCTGTAAGGATTATTTTTGAATAAACTATAATGGGTTTTTTAATTTGTATTTGTGTTTTAAGATTCCTTTTTATGAAAAGGATTCTATTCATACATGGATGTAGCTAATCCAAGATGGCTATTGATGGCATTGCTTCTCCTGTCTGTTGGTTGGTTGGTTGGTTGGTTGATTGGTTGTTTTATCTTCATGTATTTACTCAGATTCATCAGCCCTGTGAGAGGTTGGATGATGATTCAACCATGAATACACTACAAAGTTAACAGCAGAGCAAGGTTGGTTAGGACTGTGAAAAATCTCCCCTATAGCAAAATTGGTTATGGGCCTAAATCTATCATGTGTCCATGACTTACTGGCATTTTGTGTCCTTCTCCAGACTAACTTGTCTTGCCACTTCTGAACTGGGCAAGTCCCACCTGGGGATGCAGGCATAACCATGACAGCAAACTCCTGCTATAGAGAAGTCATTTGTCTTATGTTGGGATAGCCTTCCTGATGCAAAACATTTCACTCTTCTTATCAACAACATAACTTTAGTGGCAGTAAACACTTTTCAGACTTTCAGGTGCAGGAAGTAGAGAGAATTGAGAGGAATTTGTGAAATCAATTATTAAAAGCTGGGATGAACCAGTTAAAAGCTGTTCTTGGCAGTCTTCTGGAAAGTCTTTTTACAAATGGATGAACTACTCTTGGAAAATTTTCCCAGAGCAGAAAATTTGTTCTTCTCAGTATTAGACAATCAGTTGTTCTTAATCCATTTATTTTGTTCCTTTCCAAATGTATTTTAAAGTGCAATCAGAAAAGATAACAAACCTTGTACTGGCATTTGTAGATACAGTATTGCAAGAAATATAGGTTGGTGGTAAAGTCAGTGCTAAACTAGTATTTTGAAATTGAATAAAGACTTTTATTGAGCTCTCTTCCATCACAGAGGGTACTATTTGAATTGACTCCAAAGGGAGTTTTACAGGGAAATTCTCTTTTGGATAATGTTACCTGGAAATGATATAATTTGTTATATTCGTAGATCTAACTCCGGGAATTACTGAAGACCTGAACAATACGTGCTCGATTTTGTAGTTGTGGAAATAGATGTTGGACTGTAGTAGAGCACTTATAGCAAACAGGCAATCGGATCTTTGGCAGACTGTATTATTCTCAGCTATGTGTGCTTCTTGGTATATTTTGGCAGATAGAGAAGGCAGGATTTTTATGTTTCCATCCTTCTGCTCTGACAGTATCCATAATCTGAAGGGAAAACTCCAGAAAAAATGTGTTGAAACTGTGGTTGTTTGTGTATTGCTTCTTATTGGGAGATTAGAGGTAACCTGAACCATTAGCTCATACACAAAAGTAAAAATGCAGAAACCAGGTTGAAGACTCACATTTCAGATAGAAGTCATTGTGATTTTTGCAAATGAAGACGGTTTGTTGACTACCTGAAATATTTATGGTTTCATTACGTATTATTTGCAACTGATGTAATGTCTAAGAGCAATAATCATGGGTCAGGAGTCCTGGAAGGACATATTTAAAGGCATAACAAAAGATAGTCATGCCTTCTAAAAAGAAAGAGAATAACCTGACCTTTTTTTTTTTTTCCAAACAACTTAAAAATACTGAGGCAGTACTGAACAGTTTCCTGTGGTGGAGGTGGTTTGTGTGTGGTGTATGTGTAATCTTAGAAACCCAGCTTTGCTCAAAAGCTAGTTTAATTCTGTGAGATCCAATGTCAGTCTGAAATATGCCTCCCCACCTTGTTCAGTTTTATTTCAATGTATTTATATGTTTGTGCTAAAAACCCTTTGTGTCTTGTGAGGAAGAAATGTACAATGTAATCAAAACTTTGTGCTGCTCCTTTACTCTCAATAAACGTACAGAAAGGTATAGTCAGTTCTAATAACATATCCAAAGATCCTGAATTTACCTGCAAAGATATAGAAAGCATATGCAAACCACATTTTCAGCATACATGCAAAAATAAGAAAGTAAATTACACTCACATTATATATGTTTTTAAAGGTGAAACAGCAGATTTGAGGAGCAAATAGTGACAGTGCTGTAAGATTCACTTCAAATATGTTTCAGAATCAAATTCCTCTCCTAGTGCTGTAATTTTGAATCTTTAATATTCATGTAAAATGAAGAGCTTATTGTTTCTTAAGATTCAATTTATATTTTAAATAAGTGGAAAGATGCATAATCAACTCGAAAAGGCAGGAAAAGATCAGCCTGTTTTTCAAGATGTAGGACATTTTATTGTGTGTTTTGAATTCTAGAGACCATTTTTAAAGAGCACTTGGCTTACTTCTACTCTTTTTTTTGTAGTGCAAATTAATTATAATTTGACAACAGAGTGCTTGATTTTCTTATTCAGATTTGGTGTTGAGCCAAGCTTTATTAGTTAGGGCATCTAAATCAAAATCAAAGGTCAGTATCTGTGAAATGCCTGTGGCTCAAGATATATTGTTGTTCTTTCCCCATTATTCAGAGATTTTTGTCTATGAAAAGGTGTTTATGTATTTAAGTGGGTACTGTGTGTTGCATGCAGGGCTGTGGAAGAATATCCATTTTTCATGATTACATTGGTAATGTTCCTAACAGCAATCCTTAAAATGTAAGCAATCGTTGGTGTGAAACTCTTGAACTATGCGTGTCTTAGGTGTTGTCTATGCATGCTGGCTGAGGGTTCATGTCTCGTGGCCTGTTGTACCCAGTGATCCCCCTTCTCCTGTCAGCCTTGCGCATGATGAGCAAGAGGACCTGTTCCCAAATCTCACCCAGCATCATCCATCAGTCTCCACAACCTGTGCTGGCATCATCATATACGTTGCTCAACTGAGGCCCATTTGGGGAATCAGCAGGTAGGGCAAAAAGGGAGATTAGGCAACAGAGATCAGAAGGGGAATGAGAATGGCTAATGGGCATCTTTGCTGTACCTAAAAAAAATGGAACTAGCAGTGTCTGAGCAGAGAGTCATTAAAGATACCTAGCTTTAAAAAACCCAAATTAATCCTGGAACCAGTACTATATGTCCTGATCCTCACTTTGCTTCTTCTAATTCTATACAATATTTTTGTTTGTTCTAAGCCCTTGTTCTTCTTATATCTAAGTTTGGGGGTTTTTTCTGTTCCCACCCCTTAATTTCAGGGATGCTCTCTTCCAATATTCCTGCATAATGACCAGCATCTTTTGCTATATCTTAATGAATATGAGAATCAACACAGCTTGGGTGTTCAAGGCAATTATTGTTGGACAAGAATTAATGAATTACAATGCTCCCAGATATGTGATCTGTACAACTGAGGTTGGGTCACATTGTCATTCTGCAGCCTATTTTGCTAGCTGAGTTTGGACCATGCACTGACAGTAGGTCAGCAGAAGTATCACTTTTTCACGGCCATGAGGGCCATGAAGGCAATGAGTGTTATAAGACTTTGAAAACATAATTGGAAGAAGCTTCCCTAATACCAGAGGGATGAAGTTGGGAGGTATTTGCTTCTTTACCTTCTACCCAAAGAAAATCATATTGACAGCAGTTATAAAAGCATCTATCACCAAAAAAAACCCCAACCTATCAAACAACAACAACAAAAAAAACCCAAAACCAAACCCAAAACCCAAATCCTTTTGTACCTGCTGCTTTTTTGCTGCTTTTTCTTGGTCCTCAGAACCATGCCAGGTCATGGAGCCCGTTGGATGCATCTGCAGCATTGCAAAGTAATGCTGACCTTGGGATATTTCCCTGAAACACATTCAGTTCTGAGTCTTTTGAGATGTGTTCTCTGACTTTCTGGATTTGCTGGCACTGTTCTATCCATTAAATACTGATTAGATTTAAGAAATCCAAGAGACCAAATAATGCTATCATCTGTTCCCTACTTATCTTAATAATATTGCCAGTAATATTCCAATATATCAATTCTAGGATATTCTATACCAAACCTGATGCATGAAAAATAGGGACAATATGCTTTTTAGTTTCAGAGGCAGAACAAAACCAGTTTATTTATTGATTGGATTTTGCTATATTGCCTAGAGATGATGCTAAAAAGTAAATTAGCTACTTTCAAGGACTGTTAGAGAAATACACCATTTTTCATAATGTTTGATGAATTGCTTACAGTACTTGTTTTACTTAAAACTGCAATTAAAGATTGCCCTCTAGTCAAAAGAAAAATGTGATAAAAATGTGACTTGAAACTGGGCAGAAAATTTTCTAAAGCCCTTTGGGATTAATTCCAGTAATTATTCAATCTAACGTTTTCCAGAGAAATAACCCTTTATGTATGAACTCCATTAATCATAATAACATAGTTCACATGTCAGATGCGTCTGTCCAGTCACTTCATACTCTACATTTAGTAAGAGTCTAAAAAACATCTTCACTAGAGAAAATATTAAACTGCTTTCAAAAAATCCCAGTGCCTGTGTATAGTTTTTTACTAGGTTTGCTCTTGTGAGGTGGGACACATTGTACTCGTGTCTACAAATGCACCAAATTTCCAGGCTGTCGCTGTCATTAACATCATGTCTGCTGCTAATTTTATGTAATTTAATTCATAGAACTTTAAGGACTTTTTCCTTTTCTTTTCTCCTATGAACTGCCCTGGAGAGGTCTGGCTTGTCTGTCTGTCCAGTTGTAAACTCTTATTAATTTGCTTATGTAAATAATTGGTCTTTCACAAGACTTGTATGTAGGAAAGAAAAAAACTCTGCTTTAGATCACCTAAAACCATAAAAATGAATACTTTTTTTCTTGCATATGAACTTATTACACATTATTGGAACTGCGCAGTGAATATTGAGTAACTGCCTCTGATGATAAGTAGCTCTAAGAAAATTTTTCGTATGTTTGTCAGTGTTTCATGAACTGAAGATATTCCATAATATTATCTCGTGTTAAAAAGTGGTTGTTTAAAAATGCAGGGATGATTACCATTCTCTCCTTTTCAGATTCTGACACTGGTTTATGTTTTTGAAGCTGTAAAGTAGAATTATCTGTCTTCTGATGAGAAGTGATAAATACAATCTTTTGCTGAATGTGGATAAAAGATGTAGGCAAATGAAATAGTTTTAACACAGCCTCCTCATGCATCTTTTCAAAAGCTAAGAGTGGAGAACAATCCTTGTCTTTGGAGATTTCCTTTTTTCTTTCTTTTTTTTTTTAATTATATTTTTAGTTATGGAGCAATATATGATACACCTAGGCTGTTACTGTGACTAATGCTTTCAGTTCAGGATTTTTGCCTGTCAGCTGTCATTCTTTGCACACTCCAGTAGATGGCAACTCCAGTCTTCTTGACATTTAATCTCCATTCAAACTAGAAATATTTTTACCCACGCCGCCCCCCCCCCATCTCGTCTATATAAATATGGATAAGTTTCACAGAAATGTGATTTTACTTTTATTGAAATAACCACATAGTACCACATATTATCTGATTTGAACTCAGACTGTACCAAAAAAAAAAAGAAAAAAAAAAGGATGGTAAGCACCAGTCCTCCTGGATCATAAAGCACAAATTGATTCTCCCATAACTTTTAAACACATTGTCGGAGTTTTCATAAAAGGGATTAGTACCCAAACTTCTTTTTATGGGAAGTAAATGAATGGGTTGGCTGCAAATACAATGCTTTAAGCTTGACGGTTTGACCCTGTCCTTAACATTAAAGTAATTATTTTTGCTATACACTGTAAATACTTGATCAGACTTTTAAAAAGTTGCAAATGATATTTCTCTGTGAATATGATGATGATGCACCTAGATATGGATTGTCTTGGGTGAGGGGAAGAGTAGAGCCAGGCGTTTATTGTGTTATGTTAGACATGAGAATTTTCTCAGATTCCCCCTCTTGCTCAAAGCCCTGCTTTATTAATCTTCTTTGTGCTTTTATTCTGTCCCATCAATTGTATTACCAAAGCATCAATGCAGTGGAGTCTATTTCTCTGTTTTCCTCCACTGACTTTCACAACTTAAATACTTGCCTGTAGAATTTGAAGACATAAAACAAAGCATCTCTCTGTGAACGAATGCCAGACATCAACAAGAGGCACAAAAGATTGTGCTTGTTCTGCCTGGGATGGAGGCTAATGTTCATAACAGTCACACAAAGGATCCTTTCTCTATCTCTTTGTATCAAGACTGTAGTTTAGTTTTCAAATCACTTCCACTGTGTCTAGTAAGATTTTATTTTGTAGTTGATGGTTAAAAAAGGGCGGAGTGAAGGATACTTAATTTATTTTTTTAAAAATTAATACAGATCTAACTTCAGAAGAATACATGCTACTTGCCAGGTTTTGTTGTTCTTGTTTATCTACTTCCTCTATAGAGATTTTTCAGTAATTGTGTAAGAAACTTTCCACCTGCCACAGTCTGTAGCATCAGTGATGCCATTTGATTATAGGTCTTATGGTCACAGGCAGATACAAAAGTTTATTGTTTAAAATAAACTATAGAAATTTCTAAAGCAGAGCAATGTGTAAGGCTGGATGTAGATGGTCATGCTTTTATTGGTTTAGTAAAAACCTTGGTTTTCAATCCAGGCTTGATTAGTCTGTAGATATTTTTACTTCACAGAAGCAGTATAAAAATAAATTATGCTCATACAGGACAAGCAGAATATTGGTCCATTTAAGCCTGACTGATTTTTATGTAACAAATTAGTGAGCAAGGTAATTAAATCTCTTTTAGATGACTGTTTCATCTCTGGAAAGAATCCCAAGAACCTCCGAAAACTGACTTTTGGGTTATATACAGGTCCTAGGTCTATTGCAGCTAAGTGGCTTGTTTCTCATTATCGCATTTAGTGCTACAGAAACTACTCCACCAGAGTCTTTATTAAAACTTGCTTAAGGCTAGCATTTTCCCTTGGGTCAATAATGACTTTAGAGGAATGGATGTAGAAGCTAGATTTGTTCTAGCTACTGGAATGAATTATGTCTCATTGGGGTCCCCAGGCTAGTATTTCAAATTTGCCACCAGGCACTTCATCAAAAATTCTATTCCAGTATTGAAGAGACCTTGTGCTCCTATTAGTAAATGCAGAGCATACATTTGAAGATCTTCCCACACTCCCAAACTATATGACTATATATTTTTCTCCGCTAAAAACCCATTGAATTGCCACATGCATCAGTGAAAATGTGGTTTAGAAATTAATGTATCCTGAAGATTTCATGTATCGAGGAGACAGTGGCCACTTATTTCCTATTAAAATATGGAGCACACACAAAGCATCAAGCTAACATCTGTGGTGCTCCTGCTGATAAAAGCCATTAAAATCCTACAGCTCATTTTCCTAGTCTGAGCACAGTATTTATGAGAGGGGTAGTATGGAAATAGCATTTCCTCCTGCAAGTCCTTACTCATAAGTAATCCAATCAAGATCAGCATTGCTTATCATTGCGCATCATAGAATTGTAGAATCATAGAATAGTTTGGCTTGGAAAGGACTGTTAAAGGTCACCTAGTCCAGCCTCCTTTCAATGAACAGGGACATTTTCAACTAGATCAGGTTGCTCAGAACCCCATCCAACCTGACCTTGAATGTTTCCAGGGATGGGGCGTCTACCACCTCTCTGGGAAACTTGTGCCAGTGTTTCATCGCTGTCACCGTAAAAAATTGCTTCCTTAAGATTTCTATCCTACTCATAAAGGCAAGTATTACTGAAGCATGTGGTTCTTCAATAAGTAATAACAGCTATGTTTTTTTCTAGTTTTGAAAATCTGTTAATGTTGGTGGCAAGATAAAATATTGACTTAGAAAAGACTTTGGAGTTATCATCCCAAAAATAAATTGCTAGCTTTCCCATTACTGGTCTGTTTTTTAAAAAGGGTCATGTGAAGTTTACAAAATGTAGTAGTACAGAAGCATTTGTTCTCTTTCAGTGTTTTTTCAGACTGAAGCGTCTGTTGAAATACAGAGATCCTTGATAATAAAAAGAGATTGGTAATAGATAATAGGCATACAGGTGTTTGGCTTTACTTTGTGCTTGTCAAGGGCAAAGTCTTCCAGCACGTTACTTGGATAGCTCACAAGCACATTCACATTCTCATCTTATTTTTTCTTGCTGACTGGATTTTCCCTGAGTGCTATGTTCAGAGATTTCAAATGCAACATTACCTATGAGGTTCCATTAAAATCTGAATCCAATGGTGAATGTTACAATGGATATTGCACTTTAACTGCTATGTCTGTAGCCCAATATTAAATATAAATAATTATTTTTATATATACAGTGAAATTTTCCCTATAACCGTTTCCATCGTTTATTTCTAGCCTAACAACTGCAGGAACTGAAAAAAGTTATTCTCCTTTTGCTATATCCCATAAACCATGCTTCTTACTTTTCATTCCAAAGTAGATTTTCCAGATGTTTTTCTACAAAACAGAATAGACCAGTAGAGCAACTACAGCAGACTATAAAAATATATTTGCTTTCTTGTATGTGTTTATTCTGTATTGGAATTTTAGAGAATATGGTTTTAGACAACATCATGGCAAGGCTAATTGAATAAATGCTGTATATAGGTAGATATTTCTTGACATTTTGTATGGCTCAAACAACATTTTACGTAGTAGGAAGAAAAGGAACACCTTCATATGAAATTTGTAACCCAATCAGCTTAATTAAAATATAAAGAAATAGAAAAAATAGGTATAGATGCAGTATGTATGGAATCATAGAATCGCCACTAAACCACGCCGCTGTGATCCATTACTCCTATGTTACATTTAACTCTTAGGAAAAAATGTGAGGAGTTTTAGTCAAAATAAGAGACAACCTTGTACATGAACTTTCCCTGTGTAGTTTTGGCTTTAAACAGTAATGTTCCAATGCAACAGTGGAGCTTGGTTTAGGTGCTTATTTTATTTTATTTTTTTTTTTCCTTAAAATCTAAAATAAGACTTCATTGTTGTTTTTTTTTTTCAATATGCAGAACAGATCATTTAAGAACCCATGTTCTGTTTCTCTAAAGATCCTCTGGAGCTGAAATAGTTTCTCACCAAAATGATGGGGTGCAGAGGTCTGAAGTACCTTTAAAGCTCTTGAGTCTCATCCCTGACAGTGTTTTGGAGCCACCTTATAAATAATCTTGTACTTGGAGGTTCCCATCTAACCCTAACCCAGACTTCTTAAAGAAATACAAACGACTATGAATACGAGTTAAAAAGTCCCTCTGTTCTGTTTAGTGTGATTCTTTCTATTGGTTATAGCTGGCCAAGTCATTGTGACATAAACCTTCTAAGTTCATAGAAATGCAATGGATTTAAAACACATGGTCCATCTTTTTGCTCTAGGGCAGTATTAGTTTTGTCATTCTGAACACATCAGGTTCTCCTGTGGACTCCAGAACTGAAGACTTCTCAAGGAAATCTGTTCTAATCCTTCACTTTACAAATTCTGAGAGTTTAACAAGCCCAGTGTGTCCAGGTTTTTACTGTTGGTGGAGTTTTTAGCTGATCTTTGGTAATCACTTTTGATCTTTTTTGGATCCATTCTAAATGGAATTTTCTTGATACATGGTGCCAAAAAAAACCCCCAAAGTATTCAAGCTGAGACCTTGCTAGTTTGGAGACTGGGCTGCAGTTGCGTTTTTCTGCCTAAGAACAGTGCTTGCCTTTTCTGAGTGACACTGATGACTCCTACTCAGTCTGTGATTCACAAAAGCCCTTGGAACCTTTTCTACAGATTTTCTACGTAGCTACTACTTGTTCTTGTTTTATAGCTGGTTATTCCTGACTGAGTGAACATCTTGCACATGACCCTGTTGGATAGCATCTCTTCTTCTTTTTTTTTTTTTTTCTTTTTGAGGACATAAATGCAATTTGTCAAAATCATTTCGAATTTTTATTCTGCCCTCCAGAGTACTTTCAGTACTCTCAGCTTGGTGTCACCTCCAAATTTAATAAGCGTATTCCGTGTTCTATCACCTAGGTCATTAATGACAATATGAAACATTGATAGACCCAGAAAAGACCTCTCTGTGTCATTTCTAAGTGAGTCAAAGAATTGCTTTTAGGTAGCAAGCTTCTTATATGGCATGGATAATTATATTATATGAATGAAACTGTGTAACAGAAGGAAATATCCACATCTAACAGTGATGATGGAAGAAGAGCTCACCTACACCAAGATTTCCTTTTTCCTCACAGTTTTTGCCTGAGTTGAAGTTATCTGACTGTACTTCATTACCATGTAACGCTCACAGGCAGAACACAGGAAGAACAAAACAGATTTTCTCCTCCTCATTCTGGGGCTGGGCATTTATAGTCCTCTAGTGAGAAAGAAGGTATGTTTAGGTAACATTCATAAGCAATGTAAGACATGCTTCATTTCTCTCCCACCTTCCCAGAAAGTCTGTAGAGTAGGAATAAACTCTGCAATTTAAGTAAGAAAGCTTGCAAGGACTTGCAAGGCCCCATCTTTGCCATTTCAATTTTGTAACAGCCTTTCACGTAGAGCTCAAAGATGCTAAGCATTCACTTAAATGCACAAATCACTTTGTGCTGAATTATGTATTTTCTTAACTTTTATTTTAATATGAAATAAGTTTCTAAAAAATATTTTCAATATTCTACTTTGGAAATAGACACATGTCCTCATTTCTAGCTCTAAAGCCTCTGTGAGAAGACATACTACATTCATACGTCCTGTCTCTATGAGCTCTTCATAACATTTGAATTACTGATTACTTGCATTATCTGTAAAAATTCATACAGCTGGACAGCTGTGCCCCTGAGGACTCTCAAAGGCATTAAGTATTTCAGTGAAGTCCTGGAATATGTTATAGTCATTAAGTTGCATGTATATTTGTCTGCCTTAAACTGTAACACCTCAGTGTCATCCCAGTTGTCAGTGACCATCATATGTGCAGAATATATTCGACTAGAAGACTCTCCTTTACAGCTTTTGCTTGCTGAGTCGAAATAAAGCTTCTGTTATTTTTTCAATTGTACTATTCTCCCAGGAATATACAGAAAGAGTTTTGTTTTGGTTTGTTGGGATGTTTATTTACAAGCCCACATGCACACAATAAATGACAAGCTGATATGATTTTTTGTTATCTAAACAGCATTTCCATGAAATTTTGGCCCATGTGGAATAATCTATTATATTATTACTTTCAATTTATTTGACACCTGTCCAATACTCTAGACACTTCTAGCTATATAAAGTGCTTCTGTAGCTTCCAGTACAATAGTATTTTTGCACTTCCAATATTTTTCTTTATGCCGCTTATCTTCAAAATACCTGTGTGAAATATTCCTGCTTAGATAGAGAAGGCACACAGAGACTAAACTAACAAACACTACAGAGGAATCCTATGCTGAAAATTTGTTCTTCAGAAGTCATAAACTGGAACCCTGGGCATCCAACCCTTTTCTTCTGTAGCTTGTTGCATAAAACACATCGTTCTCAGATCACCCTCACATAACGATTTGCTTTTCATGCCTACAAGGTCATAATACCTTAATGTAAAGAAAAAAGAACAGCTTGTCCAGACCTGGCTTATTCTTTTGTATTTGTCATTCTTTTATTTTTACCTCAGGTTTCATTTCCTTGTAACCTGCCTCTCAGAAGAGATAGACTGTCATGCATGGGCTATTTTGCTGACTGTCCCAACACGCAGGCACTCGCATGCCCCATCTTGGTAGACCAGATAAGTCATGCTGTCTTCTAGGCGTACATTTCCATCATGGGGTCTGCAAAGGGCTGGCTGCAGGTGGATTCAGAGCTATTCTGCTCAATCCTTTTGAGATCAGAGCCTTTAAATCTCTATAGAAGTATATTGCTGAATCATGTCACAGTTTTTAAATGTTCTGTATAATATGAAATTTCCCCTGGTGCAGCTTCAAATCTCATGTCCCTTATTAAAAGCTTAGGGGATTTTTTTTCCCAATGTGGTAAAATCTATCATGTCTATTACTAACCATGATTTTCGTCTTATTTTAATCTTGCTGCTGCTCCTTCCTGTAGGCCATAAGGCATTCCTACTGCTTTGTTTTGGGGGGGTTGCAGAAGGAGATAGCCACATGGTGATGACCACACAGATTTGAGATATTTTTTTTTTCTGCATCCAAGCATCACCTATGCAGAAGCATTTGCAGGACCAGTCCCAAAGGCAATCCCAATGCCTTCGGGATCTGTGTATCCCTTGAAACAGGTAATGCAGAGTCTGTCTTGTGTTGCACCATGTCTTGCTTGACTGGCCTAGGAGAGATAGACTAGTACATAGATGGCAGTTGAATATTTTCAGATGCATCATGTCTTGTATTCACTCACTGTCATTAATTACATATGAAGGAGCAAATCTCTGCACCATATTTTGTTTGCCTGGACCTACCTGTGTCACAGACATGGGGAAATCTTGGCTGAGAAGAGTTTTGCCACCAACACCTCCAAAAGGGCCATTTCACTCTGCAGGTTGATGTGTAATTTGGGCAGGAGCTTCCTCCCTCATGGGTTGCATGTTCACCCCTCAGTACATTCCCTAAGCTCCCTTTTCTGTGTCCTGGATTTTTGTTCTAAATCAGACAACCACAGACATGCTCCTGTTTCTGCCCCCAAAATGGAATCTCAGAGCAGGAACTGGACAAACACCTGTAAATTGGCGATATTAAGGCAGGAACCTCTAACAGCACTTGTAAACCTTTCTCCTCTCCTGTGAATCTCAGACATTCATATGGACAGAATAAAGCAAGCTGGTCAAGGGCTTTTTGGGTCTTTGTGAGGATCTGGGTTAAAGCACAGCTTTTAAATGAAGAGTCAGAAATTACCAATAGCTTTGAAAGGCAGGAAAGTAGGGGCTGTAAATTTGTGAGGTCGAGATTGCAAGTAACGAGAGAAGATAGAAAACAGAGGCAGAATTGATTCATAAGGATTTAAAGCAGAAAGTTATAGATACAGAGAAATACAATATTGGACAAAGGCAGGAAAAAACCCATAAATGTACAGGTACTGATATTGTGAGAAAGTTGCATGAATTTGATAGGACTAGTAGAAATAGTTTAATTTTGGAGACAAAAGTTATATTCATATACATATCTAGTGTTTTAGTGTTTGTAATCTTCAGAGAAAAATTTGCCCGATACATATGATTTATGAACTGTACTGTTACCTCAAGATCTGCTGAAGCAATGCTACAGTCTATTATAGAGGTATAAAGACCATATTTATTGGGTTTACTCACAGCATGGAGGAATACAGCATGTGGGTGACATAGTTTGACCTGCTTAGCATATGGAGAAAATGGTATAATGCCAATTTCCTGCTACCTGGGTATGTTGCCTAATAATTTGGGGTAGATGAGTATGTAATTAAATTTAAAATCTGTGAACATAAAGATACTCAGTAGCTTTGGAATAAGAAAAAAAAAAAAGAGTAGTAATAGCAAGGAAGTTTAATAGTGGAAATTTAAAATGGCATTTAAATTAAATTCTTGCCTCTGTTAAAGTGGCAATGTTTAATGCAATTTTGATCAGTGCAATATGCTATCCTTATATCAGCATAGAAACAAAATTTGTTCACAGCGCAGTCAGTATCAGGTTCCTGTGGGTGGTGGAGGATGTCCCTTTATAACAACACTTGATTTAAGTGGGACAAATGAGTTAAATATGGGTCTGTGTCTGTAGATACAGAAAGCCAAGCTAAATGTCCATTTCTGTTCCTCATGGAAAAGCTTCATAGAGCTGATTCAGTGCTTCTCTGTGAGTGCCCCAGAGCCTAGGAGAAATTCATACAAGCAGAAAAGGTCATATAATGCCCCAAAGAAATTATTCTAAACTGTGGAATCAATAGGGGGATTAAAGAAGATACAGGGGATTTTTTAATTTTTCCCCTTCCAGAAATTTACCCTACATTTCTGCTTTGAACAGATGTCTTAAATAAGTGTG
The DNA here is from genome assembly GCA_013400135.1 of Rhinoptilus africanus. NCBI lineage: Eukaryota > Metazoa > Chordata > Aves > Charadriiformes > Glareolidae > Rhinoptilus > Rhinoptilus africanus. Next base: position 36,186 of record VXBO01001863.1, on the reverse strand, counting down.
TGGGATATTTCCAGGAAGGTCCCATACACTTGTATTTTTTTATGTTTCTCTAGTGCTATAATGATTTCAGAAATGACTGGTGCTATTATTTTGTTTAGTTTGCAACATTTTCAGTTCTTTTTATTATGTTTTCACAAATACAAATAGCTGCAATAATAATCACCATACTAAACCACTGAAAAAAAGAATACATAGAATTTCAATTTTTTAAATAATATTTTCCTGGGCTTGAGGAATATTGCCATACATTTTTTGCTTCCTTCCCAGATTTAATTGATATTCCCATCCATCTATGAGGGCAGTCATGCTGAACAACATTCAAGCCTGCTGTTCAAAATAAGCCTTTGTCTTTATCCTGTACAGCAGGAGAGACTAAAGGCTGAATAGTCTATTGGTCCAAAAATTTGGGGCAGCAATGAAATAAAGAAACAGAAGGAACAAGGCAGAGGAGAGGTTTTAACTGAGATATTTTGAGGGATTACATATTCAGCAGAGTGGCTTAACAAACCAGGGGCTGTCTCCATTGAAGCCTCATGAGCTCTTTAGGTGTTGTCAGGTTGCAAGTCCAGAAACTATTTCATGGGTGAAAGGGAATGACTTGGATAAGTGAAGAGGCATAAAAAAGAATACTGAACTATGGTAGCGTCTCTTCTCAGGGAACAAACCCACTTTGTTGTGCAACTGAAGCAAATTCTTGAGCACACATAGGTGTTCTGCAGAATATTGAGTGTCTAACAGACAAAGCCCAGTTTACTTAGTGGATGTATAGAAAGGAGAAAATGAACTTATGAAAAGGACCATGAGATAATTTTGATTCTGTTGTACAACAAATTAATCATAACACTAGCTAGGTGGTCAATTTGAGATTGTTTCTATGGAAAGAAATCAAACAATAAACAATAGAAATGCCACTAATGGGAGCAAACCTTGAATCACACTTTTGATATGGCAAGAAAAAGTAGAAGAAATGTAAGAATCTAGGAATGGAAGAGACAAATGACTAAACCGTGAAGCTATCATGCCTGTAACTAGCCTTTATGACAGTATTATTACTAATCTGCCTTCACCCTGCCCTTCCCCACTCACTGTAATGCACATCTCAATTAGACTCTGGGATGGGAGCTACGTGTCTAAGGACACTGACCTTGATGGAAGGATTTGAATTTTATTCTGGAGGTGTGTCTGTGTGCTTATGCATATGGATAAGCATTTGCATATGTTTGTGTAACAGAAAATAAATGTTACATTGCATTTGAAGGCTTCACTGAAGTGATTTAGAGGGAGTAGGTGGTTACTGCCCTGGAACATGGAAGGGGTTTGATGATATGAGAGAGTAGGAGTATAATTAAGATTGCAAATATTATTTATGTTTTGTAGTTCATGGAGCTAACTCTTCTGTTTCTGTATCTCCAGATATTTAAGTTTTCTCTAATTTCCCATATCTTTGTTTCATGCAAAATGTTCTTAATTTTGTTTTAATAATGACAACTTCTAACTGATGGACATCTATAGAAATATTCAAAACACAGTTCCTTAAGGCGTAAAACCAAAATACAAATAAGCCTAACACAAATTAGTACTATTTTTTAAAAGCTTGTGTATTTTAAGCAGCATTCTTGTGTTTTCATAGTCAATATTATGATTTTAGACTCTTCAGATGGTCATTATTTTGTCTAGGCATCATATCTTTATTAAATTCAGTATAGTACCCTAATGTTATTTGCAAGGGATATAAAGAGGGGAGTCACTTCACAAGGGTGCTCAGAGAAGAATTTTGTAAAGATATGAAATAGTAAAATCTATTGAAATTTTACTACTATATTTATAAACTGTGTTCTAGGAATCAGTAAAGGCGTTTATTCCCCTTCCCCTGGTTTGCTAGTTCAACACAACTCCTACAA
>VXBO01001863.1:17328-34218 GCA_013400135.1 Rhinoptilus africanus | reverse complement strand
CGTTCCTGGGTGATGTGCTCTAGGTGGCCCTGCTCTGGCAGGGGGGTTGGACTAGATGATCTTTCGAGGTCCCTTCCAACCCTATGATTCTATGATTCTATGATTCTATGATTCTATGAAATGCCACTAATGGGAGCAAACCTTGAATGATACTTTTGATATGGCAAGAAAAAGTAGAAGAAATGTAAGAATCTAGGAATGGAAGAGACAAATGACTAAACCGTGAAGCTATCATGCCTGTAACTAGCCTTTATGACAGTATTATTACTAATCTGCCTTCACCCTGCCCTTCCCCACTCACTGTAATGCACATCTCAATTAGACTCTGGGATGGGAGCTACGTGTCTAAGGACACTGACCTTGATGGAAGGATTTGAATTTTATTCTGGAGGTGTGTCTGTGTGCTTATGCATATGGATAAGCATTTGCATATGTTTGTGTAACAGAAAATAAATGTTACATTGCATTTGAAGGCTTCACTGAAGTGATTTAGAGGGAGTAGGTGGTTACTGCCCTGGAACATGGAAGGGGTTTGATGATATGAGAGAGTAGGAGTATAATTAAGATTGCAAATATTATTTATGTTTTGTAGTTCATGGAGCTAACTCTTCTGTTTCTGTATCTCCAGATATTTAAGTTTTCTCTAATTTCCCATATCTTTGTTTCATGCAAAATGTTCTTAATTTTGTTTTAATAATGACAACTTCTAACTGATGGACATCTATAGAAATATTCAAAACACAGTTCCTTAAGACGTAAAACCAAAAGACAAATAAGCCTAACACAAATTAGTACTATTTTTTAAAAGCTTGTGTATTTTAAGCAGCATTCTTGTGTTTTCATAGTCAATATTATGATTTTAGACTCTTCAGATGGTCATTATTTTGTCTAGGCATCATATCTTTATTAAATTCAGTATAGTACCCTAATGTTATTTGCAAGGGATATAAAGAGGGGAGTCACTTCACAAGGGTGCTCAGAGAAGAATTTTGTAAAGATATGAAATAGTAAAATCTATTGAAATTTTACTACTATATTTATAAACTGTGTTCTAGGAATCAGTAAAGGCGTTTATTCCCCTTCCCCTGGTTTGCTAGTTCAACACAACTCCTACAACTGGATGAAATGGAAAATATTTTACAGATACTCTTTTGCAGTCAAAGAACATTTGCCATAGCAAGCTGGTTAAAGCATCATTTAGCTGTATGATTACTCTCTGATGCTATAGTAATTGACATTTTAAAAAAGACTTGGGTAGAAGAATGTTCAGGTTATTGACTTTCTAAAATAAAAATTTGCAGATCACATTTACAAAACAATATTTCACCCTCCATTTATGAAGCTGTAAACAGGTCTGTTCATTTCAGTGCAGTCTTTAAAAAGATTATTGTATTTAAATACTGATTTTACAGCATTCAATTAAATACACTGTATTAATTTCAAAATTAATACTTTTTTATGGTGTGTATCTGCACAGGAACTCATAAAGTGGCTATTCTTATTACTTACTAAGTAGGTTGAGACATGCCCTTTGTTTACTGGTGTGAGATACAATATGTGCCCAAATTCTCATTCCAATTCATTGAATTACCCAGTTGATCCTAACACTGGTGTGCATCGTTTCCCAGCAGAGCCCAGCTGGGATCTCACAGCTGCTACATAAATACTCCATATAGTATGGGAGAATGCAGAGAAGAAACTTGAGATATTTTCAGAAATACAAATTTTGTTCTTTAGCCTAGTGGCTTAATTCTCATACCAGTAATATAGAGGGCAGAATTTGATTAATTTCAATTATTCTGATTAGGGAAAAAATATATTGAATCAAATGTACATTCCAAAATCCCAGTGAATCATAGGGTCAGAAAGGACCTTTAAAGATCATCTGGTCCAATGCCACTGACATAGGTAGGGACACCTTTCACTGTATCATATTTTTCAAAGCTCCATCCAACCTGACTGTGAAGAATTCCAGGGATGAGATATTCAACTTCAAATTAATTTTGCAAACAACATATTTTAGCTATATAAACAAATAAGCAACAAATGAGCCTCATCTATCCTGTGCACATTAGTGGAGTTCCTGTTGAAAAATTGAGATCTGATCATATAATTGATGACTGTACAATAATATGCATAGATAAAAACAGGGGAAATTCTAGCTAAGCAGGCAACTCTAACATTAGTATTTTATTTGCAAGTGTGTGGTTCTGAAATTCAAACAAATTTTGCCATAAAAAAAGGAATTCTGTTGAAATAAGATATAATTATATAAAGTAATAATTATACTATATAATAATGCCTAATATTGGGCATTGCCCTTCTTAGCACCGAAAATATTAAACATGTCAATCAAGAAGTCATGATTATTTTGAATTTTGATTTATTTTGATTTTTTAAAGGTAAAATATAGTGGATTTGAATAAAAGTATTACATATACACCCAGATATATAAGTATATGTCATTCTTTTAGTCTTGATAAAATTTGAAGTTATGTGGAATATGGGAAATAGCTTTCTGGGGGAGCAACATTTTCTTCTGCCTGTTGTTACTATTTGTTTCTGATGTCAAAAATATGTTTTTGAAGAGCAGAATGATATTAGAAGTAAAGAATTTTTCTAGGAGATGCTATTTGTTGTAATACACTGCTCTAGAATTCATCAGTCAAAACGAATGCTAGCATAGGCAATCATTCTGCTAGCCTCAATTTTTTTTTTTAAAAAAATGCACTCTTATCCAAAGCTTCTGCTCTTTAGCTGTATTAGGTGATTGACTGACATTCTTATCTTGACTTAGAAAGTTATCTACAAAATGAAATTTTGTCCTTGAGTGTAAAAATATTTGTAAATGTGTGCACACAGTTGTGCAGTTAAGGCAATTTTTTTTTTTTAAAAGTAGATCTCTATCTAAAGAGAAGCCCATGAAGTGTTAATTTTGTAAACATAGTTCCTTTTGTTTTTCATGAGCATGTGATATTAGTAAAAGAGGCTCACCAGAAAAGTTTCTAAGTACCTCGCCTGATGTGCTCATGGATTTGAGGTTGTCCACTCCCAGTCTTGCCCATGCACATCAGGGCTACGTCCATCAGTGGGTGTAACATGATCGCCAGAACGACCATCCTGATGTAGTATCGTTGCCTTTGCTTAATTTTCCTGCATTATTGGGAAGCTTCCAAAATCACTTGACATTGGCCATTGCTTATCTCTAAGTACAGACCAACCCCTACCTTAGAGTTACAGAATTTGAAAGTATACAAATTTATATTATTTAAAATACTAAATTACATTTTAAAATTAATTAAATGTTGAAGCAGTGAAAATGTGAAATTATAAAATATCATTTCAAAGCCCTGCATTGAAATTATTGTGTTCTCTCCATTCCCCTCCTGGAGGTAACGCTGCCTGATCCCAGAGAACAAGCTATTAACACACAGATATTTCAGCCGAGAAGAGCTCACTTGATATATTTAGAGGCTTTTTCTGCATTTTTACAGAATGCTTTGCAACACTGACTTGTTAAACACTTTTCTGTGGCCAACTCTAGTCAACTCATCTGTGTTATGTGAAGTTCTTCTGAAAGTCAAACCTCAAAGATAGTTTCAGAATGGAGGTCAAAATGAATTTTCATTTTGTAGATACACTTTTACTCTTTCTCCTGAGCGGGTCACTAAATGTCTCTGTGTGTGTTCAGAAGTCATGCCTTCACAAAGTGTAATTCTGATATCCATATGATATTTAATCTGTGAAAATAACCCTTTCTGATCTTTTTGGAGTGGGTCTCTTATGTATATTAACAAAACAAAAGCCTGTATTGCATGCTGTTGAAATGGATTATTAAGGAAAAATATTTTCTCTAAATTGTGCTTGTTGGCCATTAAACCCAGACTAGTACTCTCTTACTTAATATCTACTACGTCTTGTCTTTGATCTGTGACTGAATTTTGCATGTACTCTGCATAAATATTTTAATGTATGTATAATCCTCCTTTAAATGGACAGCATAATTTTAGCCAACTACTATACACAATTCATTATTGCCAATTTGTGCCACCTTTTGTCTTGGAGAAAGCTCTTGTGTGGTTGTCCTCTTTCTTCTCAATTCCTGCAACTTCTAATAACAGTTGTAAAAACAAAACAAAACAAAACAAAAAACCCCAAAACCATAAAAAAATAACCTTTTCTTCTTGGCGAAATAGCCTGTCGTTATGCATCTAGGTATTGATTAATTGCAAAAATTCCCTCTGTTCTCTCAGAAGCATGAGAAGGGTATTTTCCTAATCCATGATGTGATCATAACTTGTCTATTAAAATGAGCCTTTTTACCACTGGTTTTCAAGGCTGAGGAACAGAATGGGTGTGTGACATGACATATTTGCAAGAAATACTTAGTGACAAGCTGTGTTCTGCATTCTTTCAAAAATTAAATAGGGTGCATCCCTTCACACTCACAAAAGCGCTGGTCATTAACGTAGGAGATTGTGTCTCCATCATGCATTTCTTAAGTGGGGATCATTAACCAAATATATTTATAATTTGCTGGGCATTTCCTGAGAGCTCATGAAACTCTAGAAGATTCTTCCAGAAACATTAGTGTGGTACAAACAGTGAAGTACAGAATAGTTTCACAAGTTGAGCCTTTACACTTCTCTCCCACATAAAAGATCATCAGAAAAATAAAGTTTTCATTCCTGCTTGTTCCTGCAAGATAAAGGAAAAAAAATACTCTTCACTTTATACTAGAGAGGTAGTATGCATCATGGCACTACTTTAAGATGAGATACTTCCTACCCGTTTCACACTTTAGAAATAATTACTTAACACAGTGCAGCCCATTTTATTCACAGTAACTTTTTCTCAGTAATTTACTTAGTAGTTTTGAAGTGAAAAGCATCATGCAGTGTGGAAAACCACAGAGCTTCTCCTGCTGGGCTTTAGTTTATTCTTTAAAATTTCTTTAGGTGTTTGATCATCATAGAGTTGACTCACCCTTAACGCTAATTGCCGTACTAAAGAACACGTTGCTAAAATATAGTCTATTAGAAAGAGAACTGGTCTGGGAATTGGAAGCAGAGTCTAGTTCCCATAGACTGTGGACTCAGTTGCTATCTTGCTGGTGTACATCATGACTGTGTGTAACATTCAGGATCTCTACAATTGTTTCTGTTTTATTGAAATAATTGATTTTTATAGGAAACATTTATTCAATTTTAATTTTGTCAATAATGCCAGTGAAATTATAGGGTATTCAATATAGAATAAAAAATAGGAAGTGTGGAATGCTACACTGTATTACTAACAAAATTGCTGTTGAAGTCACTGCAGAGCCAAATTGGTGAATTTTTAGCGTAATACTATTTAAAATAATTTATATCCCTATATTAAAAATAGGTTTAATTTGGAACATCAAAGGTATTTAGGAGGGAAAGAAGGAAACCAAATGTAGAGGTCAGTTGGCACTTTTATCACTTGCAGTTAGTTTCTGTATGCATATGTCATTAAAAGGTATTCTAAACAGCTGCAGATGTCTGTGGATAACTTTTAATAGTGCATGACTTGTACCAAGACTTGCAAACTACCATGTTTTTATTGGTACAAACCATGAACTATTCCCCAGTAAAAAATCTCCTGCAGTGAATAACTCAGTACAAATACAGTTTGGTAGTTCACCTCCAACGCCAATGCTAATTGCTAATGGAATGCCTATCCAGAATAATTTAAGAATTTAAATTCCACAGGCTTTCAATCCTTTTGAAAATGTACACACTTATCTCATTGGATGAATTTTCAAAAGCATCTAAATAACTTAGCAGGCTATAAATAACTTTGGAGCTGACAAACCAAATCCAAGCACATTTTAGTGTTCGTTGGATGGCTAGTCTTCTTTTGGCACCTTTGAAGGCTCGTTCAGTTTCATTTATGAACGTCAGAATGAAGGTGGTGCCAATTAGCATCTGTTTCAAAGTTATTTCAGGTCTTGCACTGCAACCACAGTGCAAGGTTTCAGTCTGCTGTGATTTCATTTAACATTTTTTAAAGTTTTTTACACTTCATTTGCCATGAGAAGTCTTTATGGCAATCTACCAAAAGAACTGTTTTGCTTTTAACCCCTTTTGCAATAGTTTGGGGATTTTAGTTGTGCCAGAAGATTAAGGTGTATCAAGAAAATTTGAAAAATAGGATTAACTTTATCTTTTTTATTTAAAAAGGCTAGGCAGAGTGTAAACTGCAGTGGTTTTGCATGTTGCATATTCATATATTTTCTTCCATTTCTTTTAGCTATGAGATGCGCTCCAATGGCACTCACCTTAACAGTTTCAATGCCATCCTTATCTATTTAGCAGAGTTAACTTGTCACATTACATATTTATGGTAATAACCCTTTTTGGAGGCATTCAATTACCTTATGGACTAGGCAGGGATGATCAAATTAATTACTGACTCATGACCAATTAAAGACTTCAGAGTCTTTGAGCTCAGAATTGCAACATGAACATTTCAAGTGCTTTTTTTACCACAGGGGTACCAGGACCTGGGCTATGCACTGTGACTACTGAAAAAAGTGAAGTCATCTCAATCCAGGAGATTAAATGTGCTAAGAACAGTCCGAGCCCCCATGCCTTCTGGATCCTAAACAGCAAGTTAGGGCTGGAAGGAGAAGGCTTTTTCCAGCTTATGCTCTATCCTGAAGACGTGTATTGATAATTTGTTTTATTTTTTAAAAAGACTAAGTGAGTTTCTAAGTCACATAGAGGTTATTCTGCCTCCTTTTTTTCTTTTTCTTTTTTTTTTTTTAACTACTTGAGTATCACCCAGGAAATGAGAGTCCTTGGTCTGATTCCCTCTTCTGGGGATTCACACATCCTTGTTTCCTTTATAACTCTGACTGGGCATATGTTTTTACCTATCACACTGAAACTGAGCTGTGGTGCAGCTTGAGATGGAAGGGTCAGAGGTGCTCCAGACACCAGAGCCCATTCCAGTATATCCCATCTAAAGACTCCGGGCAAGGCTTCAGCAGTAGTTTTGCATTTGTTTGTCCTTTTGAATCCACCAGTCTTGCATCCCTGCCTTCAGGGGGAGAAGGAGGAGTCTTTTCCCTTCCCTGCTCCCATTTCATCCCTTGAATCCAAGTCATCTGTTTGATGATTCCAAAAATACAGCTTATATTCAGTTGAAATTTGAAGAGTCCATGAGAAGTGAATGTTCCAATTATTCAATGGAAATAATGGTAAAACTCCTACTGACTTGAGAGGGAGCACAGAGAGGCTTTGTAAATGCACCAGTTATCATTTCAGTAAGGGTCTTTATGCATTTAGTTTTATTCTAGGAACAGAACAAAAGCCCAAAAAAATTTTGATATCTACAAGGAGAAATAAGGACTCTAATCAGTTTCTAGATTTAAGGCATTATTTTATGCCTAATTAGTTTTTAATAGCATTTACAAAGGGGTTTTTTTCTGTAAAAAGACTGTTGATGAAAATGTCACAGTTATTTTCAACAGGCTTTTGCTTCAGATATCCCACATGGACATTCTGTTATTTTCTGCTGGCTTTTACGCTAATGCCTTGTAATTGTGTTTCACTTCCTCTGATTAAACTGACAAGTAATTTGAATGGATATCACTTAGCACATTGATCTGAGGTGGTGACAGGAATAGACTGTGGCTTCACCCTGTAAAAGTAGAAGGAGCTGGTCCTTTGCTCTTGCATTCTTTTGAAAGTCTGGTTGGAGTTTAAATAGTTCTTTTATTTTTATTTTGTTTTGTTTTATTTAATCACTAATGCCTCTTGGTTGTGATGTTCTACAAAGGAACATGCAGACACAAAGAAAACAGTACTCAAAGTGAACGAGTAATTACTGTAATGAGGATTTTTTTCCTAGGCTGTCCTCTATCTCCATTCATTCAAAACAGTAGCTAGTTACAGTATGTGTCCAATTAAACCTCACGCACGTTGTTTTCTTGCAGGTGGGATTTTCACTGGAGATGTGCCAGGCTGAAAAGCCTTGTTGCCAGACACACGTCACTGCTCTCAGAAAGTTTGACACATGTACTATCCTGATATTACATACACTGCACAGTACACCGCCAAGTAGGGTGTCAGAGCTGGAAAGTAGCAGTGGTTTCACTGGCTGCAAGAAACATCAACTGAAATAATTTCAAATATTGTTTCAGTGTAGACTAATTGAGAGTTGTCAGAACAAGGTGGAGGATAAAGAGAAAACAAAACAAACAAAAACCAAAACCCTTACCACCTGGGTGGTCTGGAGGGAACTAGCAAGATAAGGAAAAAGAAAGTAGCAACAACTTTGAAAAAGCATTTAATTCTCTGTTATAAGTAAAAATTTTGAGTTGGCATTGACTTTCAGCTACATACATTGATGAACACATTTTTGGTAGGAAATAAACAAGACCTTATTTCCTTGTCGATCATCCAAGTGTGATGCAATTAAAAAGAAAGGAATGCAGATCTGATACTTGATATGTATCTCATAAAGAGATCTGTTAGATGGTGACTGATGCAACCAATCCTATTTTTCAGTGATATTTGTTAATCAAAGCACTGTAAGCACAGTCAAGAGAATTCTGTGCCTCCTACAGACAGGTGAGGTTTGGGGGTTTTGAACTCTAAAGCTATATAATAGCTGTCTTTGTGCCATTAACAACAATCCTGCATCTAAATTGTATGGGATAGTTGGAACTTCAATATGTTCATTAGAAATGTTCGCTTAATACCTGTAAACATTGTGAACTCTTTCATGTGCTTCCAACAGTCACTTTATTTATCAGAGATGTTTATTTCTTTAAAAATGTACTTTGCCAAAAAAAATTGCATAAAGGTCCTCACTACAGAAGCCAACATTATAGTCAAATATTATCATCAAATGCAGCCTTTTTCTTAAATACAGAAGCAAACAAAAAAGTCTTTGCTTTTAACCAAATAACATTATGTTGTTCTCCTATTCCTCCAAGACAGAAAATTGAAAAATACTAAAAGGATGTTTTCAAGGGATCTGAGATGTTTCAGGAAGCCCTGCATTTAATTCAGTGAATAACAGTCATCCCTGTGACTCATCAAATAACCTTAAATCTAAAACCAACTATGAAGAGATTGGCTACAAGTGTTTTCTAGTGAATGAGACATAAAACCGAGGCCAGTGGTCATACCAGACATCAGTATCACTTCCATTAAGAGTTCTAACAAGTATTTCCACTAATCTTTAAGAGAGATGTAACAAAGATTTACTCAAATTTTCTGAGTTTAGATGCATGCAGTATTGTTTCTTACATGTTGGAAGACATACTGAACTTCTCTACCACTCCTCTTTTCTTAGTTGCCTGCTATTTCTTCAACTTAAAATTTTAATAGAAAATATGATAGAATGCTCTATTAATAACTGTTTCATTGCTTAGTATCATTAATTATTGTCGTTCCAATAATATAATAGACTTTTCTCAAAAACTTCTAATAAAGTGGGTAAATTTTAACACTTTTTATTTATATAGTCCTTGACTATAGGCTTACATATCTGAAGGGAAAGAAAAAATGTGTACTATCTCCTTTTCCTTATTTTAGACTAAGATAAAATTTCCTTATTTTAGATTAAGAGAAGCCATCCAGAAGTGATTCAAAAGCAGATTGCAATGTACAGCTGGAAAGCAGTTGGTGGTTAAATGAGGAATTTGTAGTGGACCCTTTGCAAGTGGATGTATGTGAAGAAATTAGAATAATTTCAAATACTGGAGCAAACATTTCTGACCTTCTTTATGGAAGCACCTGCAAGATTTCATTTAACTGATGAGTGGGAAGATTCTCGGTGTAAATTAACATGGCTTCAGTGAAGCTGATGGTTTTATAACAGTTTTCACCATCCATATTTCTGTCCTCTAAAATTCTATTTTTTATACATATTTAAGTGTAGCAGCTTCAATTTTGTGCACTGACATCTCCTGAATAGAAATATGCAGTTTATTCTGTGAAAACCCCGATGTTTTCCTATTTGAGTCCTCTGAGTAAGCACTGCAAAGGAAAAGAAGCTCTTTAACTAAAAGAAATATTCTGCAGATCACTATTGTAGTACATATTGTTTCAAACAGAATGGAAGCTTCAGAGATATCAGTTCTCAAAGATAGTAGGACAAAAACCTGGGTCAGAAGTACACTTGCATGCTAAGACTGTCATGCTTTAACCCCAGACTGCAACTAAGCATGACACAGCCACTCGCTCACTTTACCCCCAGTGGGATGGGGGAGAGAACTGGAAGACCAAAACCGAAAAAACTCATGTGTTGAGATAAAGACAGTTTACTAGGTAGAGCAAAAGCTGTGCACACAAGCAAAGCAAGGAATTCATTCACTGCTTCCCATCAGCAGGCAGGTGTTCAGCCATCTCCAGGAAAGCAGGGCTCCATCACACGTAACGGTTACTTGGGAAGACAAACACCCTAAGTCCAAACGTCCCCCCCTTCCTTCTTCTTCTGCCAGCTTTGTATACTGAGCATGGCGTCATATGATATGGAATATCCCTTTGGTCAGTTGTGATTAGCTGTCCTGTCTGTGTCCCCTCCTTGTGCATCCCCCAGCCTGCTCACTGGTGGGGTGGTGTGAGGAGCAGGAAAGGCCTTGACTCTGTGTAATCACTGCTTAGCAATAACTAAAACATTCCTGTATTTTCAACACTGTTTCCAGCACAAATCCAAAACATAGCCCCAAACTAGCTACTATGAAGAAAATTAGATCCATACCAGCCAAAACCAGCACACTCTCGTATTACCTGCATTTGCAGTGATATAGATAACATTACACATGTATTGGGGAGATTTATTGAGGACATATGAGAAAACTTGTCTCAGATCTTGGATCCTGCAACTGCATTTCCTTGTTTCCCTTATTATTGGCAAACTTCAGTTCCAAGTTACGGTGATGTTGGCATATGTCGTTAGCCAAGAAAGCTCAGTTTAGAGAAATCCAGTTATAACTGGTTTTTTTTTCTTGTTTTCTTTATTAGGTTGTGACATTTCTGTGATCAGCAACTGTCTGTCTCTTGCAATCACATCTATAATTACAAAGATAAGAAGCAATTTCACACAGCAATGTCCTAAGGCCATTGGCAGTGATGACCAAAGTATTAAAGTGGTGTGTGTGTATGTGTTTGTATTTTAAGGATTTTGAAGAGTGAAAATGAGCATGGAGAAACAAGCAAAATTGTTAAGATACAATGTCAAATCTAAAATTTATTAAGTTGGTTTCTTTTAGACAGTGGGAAGAAAGTGAATTATTTACAGGACCTCAAAGTATCACAACCTGGAAGGACAGGAATGTCTTTTGAGAAGCTTGTAAAAAAGGTGCTTATGCGATGCTTTTAAATTCTCTGGAAGAAAAACATCCAGAACACGCATAATTTGTCCAAGATGCAGTCTCTAGCCTGATTCTTAGGAGGGCAGCACAATCTTTGTAGTAGAAAAGGTTTTATCTCATATAACTTAGTTGTTTAAGAATTAATCATCTAGTACCACGAGACCCTCTCCATTGTCAATGGAGAGAAGCAATCCCATGTGGTGATATGTATCCCACATTAAAATAAATATGTAAGACAGATGGATGCTCCAAAAATAATTGTCACTAGATATTGAATATAGAAGGAGCTAAAATAACTCGGTTTTATTCAGTATTTCCAGATCATAAAATTAAATGAGATGGTCCTACCCTGAAAACTATCAATGCTTTATCAAATGGCATTCTGCGCTACATTATGATCTGAATTTAATTAAATGACACAAATCTTAAATGATCGCAAGATATTCTTGCCTTGGGGAACAACTTCTAATAGATGCATGGCTTTCTGTCCCCTTCCAATAAAAGAAGAACTAATGCATATGTTTTACCTATCAAAAATAGATGAGAATTGTTTGTTACACTTGCCTTGTAACTTAGGAAAGTCACACCAGCTGCCTTTTCTGCATTTTTTGTACCTCAGTATGCTGTAAAACCCAGTCTTGTGTAGTAGCTAGAAGAGAAGGACTATATCCTCACCACAGTGATCTTGGAAAATCTAGTTCAAAAATACATAGAAATACGGAAATTAAAAAAAAGACCACCAAAGCCAACAAAGTGCTGCCTTCATACTCAGGAAAGAAAAAGTTCTCCATTTTAGGCAACCTCTGATATCATTAGGATAATTAATAACAATAATTTCTTCAGGCAGTACTTTTTTAGGGAAGCTTAGATGCTAGTTCGTGATTATGGGTAAATGTCAATTAATAGTAGCAACCTCCCTTGGGAGCTAGTAAGATCAAGCCCTAATCCTAACCAGTCTTCCAACTCAAACTCCTGTCATTGATAATGTTTCTGAAAATCCTTGGTTACTGCCAGAAGACAAGAAGTGGTTACAACAGTTAATTATGTAAAACAAGAAAAGCAATAGCCATAAAACAGCCAAGGTAAAATATTCCCCTACAGACAAGTTCTCCCTCTTGTGAGAAGATAAAAGAAGAAACCACACATGGCTGATATTAAACACACCGCTTAATTCACCAATTAACCACTTGAAGGCATTCAGATATTGTAGTGGTGTGGACTGCATAAAACCACACATAAAACAGAAAAGAGAGTCTTCGTCAACCATTTATATATTCAGTTTTCATAATCTCTGTATTTCATTACATATTTAATTTTAATTGTCTACAGATCTAGATAAAACTTGCTTGGATCCAGGCCAAGGACAAGATTTGCACACCTGAGGTATTGATATTGTGTCCAGCTCACGGTTAATTTCTATTTTATTGACTTTATTTACTATGTGGGTTTGCAAGGATGTGGCTTACCCAGTTTTCTGCATAGATGTAATTATTCATGCTACACTGGAACCAATTACAGTCACTGTGATCTGGTCACAATTTTGTAAGGTAATTAAAAACTGCTGAAAGCAATTGTTTTGTTTTAGGAGAACATTGTCTGAAACATACATTTATAAGCAGATTATTTAGTGAATAGCATTCTGGATCTCAGTAGTATCATGGAAGCACCATGAAGAAAGCCTGTAACTTGGTGTTTTATTGAAAAGTGGAAAGATAATATACTTACTGGGATCTTTCTGTCTTGTCATTTCTCTGTGGTGACCAAACCTTTCTCCTTTGCAACTGCATAAAGAAAGGCCAAAAGAGCAGAGTAGAAAAAGGATATCCAAGTAGTATTTTTTCCCCCATTTATGCAAAATTATCTTATTTTTTTTTTTTCCTCAAGAAAAAAAATGAATGGTTAAGAGGAAAAGGAAACACAAATTTTCATTCCACATGAGGTGATTCTCTAGCAAAACTGAAGATGGAAAACGGGTGATTGCAGAGCCTCCAATCTGGTTACTTTGAATAAATGCTAAAAACCAAAATCGCATATAGGAATAAACATAAAGAATGGATAAAATCACTAAGCTGAGTAGAACAGTAATTCATGTTCATACCATGTTCTCAAGAGCTTTTTTCACCGTTCCATTTTAAAAAAAAATATTATTTATTTATTCCAAGATGTCTTCTTCAGCTCATCTGTAGAGGGAGCACACATATTTTCTAAAATACGTTTTCCTGACCCACCTCCTTAGCTAATAGCTAGAATTTTCAGCTTCCAGTGAAATTTAGTCTCTACTCACTTCTGCTAGGATATATCGTTTAGCCTTTTCCTGACCCAAAATTAGTCTTCTTAACCTGTCAGAAGGAGACCATGTATTGGTATGTTTAAACCTAGCTTTCTGCTTAAAAGCACTGATGCAGCTTATGTCTGTTGTTCAAAATGTTTTTCCTCTTAGTACTAAGCTTCTCTTCATCACTTTTAAAAGGGCTATTGAACATGAACATAGTTTTTAAAGAGTGACGTTGTTCAACATTTAAAATAAAATATTAGGACAGATATATTTTTGAGCAGCAATTTACGCCTCAATAAAACATCATGATATTGAAGTTCTGAATAAACTGTAAATAATGGAACCGTCTACCTCAGGGATGATGAAAATATAAAAGTATATCAAGGTTTGGTAGCTTTTTGGATCAATAGATAATCTTTCCACCTGTCTCCTGGAGGCTAAATTACCCAATTAATGGCAGTGAGGATGTCTTGGACATGCAACATGTAATATGTTAGGAGATTGAGCTCTCCCTGCTGTTTTAGCTTATACCTAAAGCAGCAGAAAAGACAGGGGGATGTGTGAAAACAGTTATCCCGAAATTTCTTACACACTTTTAGGCTATTATTAATTGTTATTATTATTATTGGTAAATTGAAACACTGAGCTTCTAAATTATGCAATTTAAAGGGAAAGGACAATAGCTCTCTAACATCTCTCATTTAGTTGTAATATGCATTGGTTCTTTGTGACATTATGTTGTAGGTCTGCATTTGCTGCACCTTTTGAGCATTTCTTGGCATTCCATTCCCTTCTTTAATAGGTTACTATTGTCATCCATGTTCATCTGTCATTGATTATAATCTTTTTTAAATAATATGCTCAAAATAGTGGGTTCGCATCTCACAGAACTGCAAGTAATCCTAACTTTTCAATACAAGGACGTTTGTTATCATAGTATCTAAGCCCTCATGCTTTATGATTTCCATATTGGTGGTATTTGGAATTATTCAAAACTAACAACACATTTCCAGTCTGGAGCATCTTCTTCCAAGGTTGACTGTATGTCATCCAAAATGAGCTATGTCTTTAGGCTGATTGGCCCAACTGTTCGTGTCCTGATTCTGTGATATTCTCTAGGGTTAGAAAAGAGTATCCTATTAAATACTTTATGCTGATTGAAAAAAATCCTGTAACAAGCAATTTCTGTGATATAAATGTCCTTAATAGTTGTGGAAAATATTTTGGGAGATTTTTATTTCACTCCAACAGTATAAACTGTGAACAGCTTATGAAAAGAGAAAAAGGAAGGGGAAAAAAAAGCGCCTTTCTTCAAGAGGAAAAACAGAGTTATGTCTCAGCAGATATCATTCTAGCAGATGCTGAAATTTCTTACTCTCCTTAGGTGTTTTTTGTTATTATTTCCATTCCTAACTATATGAAGTTGAAGTTCCCTGTCTAAGTGCTTACCTGAGTATTATGCAGTTTTAACTGTGAAACTTTTTAGACTTTGCTTAGTATAAGGAAGGCAATGATTGTATTCTGTACTTGTTTTATTGTTCAAGTAATATTGTCAGAGGTTGCGCCTGTAGACATTTTCTAGAGTAAAAGGACTATACCGAGATTTCTTCCACTAACTAGACATGGATGTGTTGAAAAATGACTTAACTTCTCATGCCAGGTGGAAAATCAGTCTTGTAAATGCGCGAAAAATGTATTCAGGGAGCTGGATCTTAAGTTGTGTGATCTGAGAGGGAGACTGCAGGCTTGGGGTAAAGATACAATGGAAGACCCATTCCTAACCTGGGGGACTCCATATACAACACAGCCCCTGGTCAGGAGCTTAGGGAAATTGGCTCATCCTGATCAAGTGAGGGTAAATCAAACAGTCAGGAAAAAGCTCTTAGGAAATTAGGATGGGAGTAATGCATATTGAGAGAATAATTTGAAAAAATCATGGGTAAAACCATTATGGAAATGCTGTTAATGGTCACTAAAAAGCAGAGACTTAATTACTATATTCTCCTGGAGCAGAGTTTTCCTTATTACACCATGAATAGATGTAATTCTGTTCACAGGAACTCTGAATACCAATATTTTGTCATTCAAGGAGTTCTGTGCGTTTCTTCTCCTTCTCCTGTTTAACCAATGCCAGCAGCAATTTTTACTTCCTTTTTATCCCATCTCCAAAGTATCTTTCTTCCTTTTGCAGAAAAAGATTAACAGAGAAATGCTACAAGGCTCAATACCAAGCTTTATGGTTTTTTCAGAAACACAGGAAACCACTGAATTCCTTTCTATCCTTTTTAGGAATGAAGGCCAAGAATTTATCACAGACCAGCATTAATGTAAGAGTATTTAAGGATTTAAATAAATAAACTTTAATAAACTTATATTTTCGGCACAGAGCAGATGGTATTTGACAGACCTGCCTGTAGCTATGTAACATCACATGCTATGCCATTTATTTTTCAATAATGTGATTTACTAAACACATTTCTTCTTTGAAATTATACAGTAAAGAAGGGGTTTTGTATCCGAATTAAAAGGCAGTAGCCATTTTATAAAAGGTGAAGGACACTCAAATTTCCCAGATAAGTAAAAGTGGTGCAGATCATGAGAAGTATCTCTATGACTTCATCCATATTCATATATGTTAATAAAAAATTGCCATTGAGAGAGCTCAACTGGATGTCTGTCCACTTGGTTTGGTAGCCTGATTTCCAGCAGAGACTGGTTTGTGCCATTTAGCATATCAGACAGTGTGTGGTCATGATTTGGGCAATTGCACAGAGCAGGGACTTTTTCAGTAAGCAATATTGATGAGGCTTTTCTCTGTTTTGGAGGGAGAAGGTGCTGACCAGATGGATATTGACAGTTTGGGTTGTGTGGCCTAAGGGTCACAGAAGGCTTCCCATTTGTCTTGTGTTTCACAATAGGATGTACCTTAAGGGCCATATTTTNNCCTTAAGGGCCACATTTTATGTAATTTAAAAATAGACTAAAAAAGTCACAGGATAAATTTGAAGAGAGCCTTAGGAGAGGTGTGAGCTGTAGGCTACCATGGGCCTACTCTCAGTTTTAATTTCCTCCTACAAGTATTATAAAACAACCAGGTTGGGAAAGTAAATTACGAACTTTTAAGTGGATCTCAAAATTTCTACTTTTTTCCTATGACCATCTAGGGAATGTCAGGAGCATCTGCTCCTAAACAGTACAGTTTATCAGATGCCTAATTTATCGAGTGTCATTGTATCCTGTAGCTGACTACCCTGAAAGA
>VXBO01001863.1:0-17307 GCA_013400135.1 Rhinoptilus africanus | reverse complement strand
AGTCCCAGGTTCCTATTCAGGACAATGTCCCGACTCACTAAATGGGTGCCGAGCATTAAATGCTTGACCTTGCATGTTGTGGTGAAGACAAAATACATCTGCCCTGCATGAGATCAATGAAGAAGAATTGTTAAAGTGTTAACTAGTTGTTTTGTTTGAGAGCTGTAAAATACCATTCCAGTGTAGCCTTAAGTGTCATGATGTTTGCTTTTTGATTATTCACATTGTGTTAATAGTCACTACAATATGCACAGTTTAGCAAATTCTTCCCTGATTTTATGGTGGAAAAAAAAAAAAAAAGGTTATTTTGCCCCAGCAACAAATGCCTTAAAACATTTTGTGTGGTTATCTGTCTTCCTAAGCCAATGCATTAAAGCTTAAACAATTAGAAGGGAGAGAAAAACTTAAACAATATTACAGAAATTGTATTGTTTGACTGGGAAAATAAAGCATCCCAGAATGATAATGTCATTGAGGATACTTGGTTCAGCTAGTACACAGCACACAGCTGGAGTAATTGAAAATTTTCTTAGAATATAGCTTTGTAGTCTAAGAGACTTTGTAGAACCTGGCTGAGACTAGGTCATCTGGCAGTCCCTGTTGTACTATTTCAACAGTTAGGAAAGGCTTTCTATACCAAACTTGTCTGCCTTGGTTTTATTGTGGAATTTCAGCTCGAAAAAATATAGATTATGTGCGCATATGACAGCTGCTGTCTTGGACCAAATACCAGGGACTGAATTCAGGGCATCTAAAACTAAAAGCATGTGCTGAAATTACTTAGGCTAAAGAGCTGTAGTTCTTTAGCTGGAGACCAGAAGAACTCAGTCAAAGGGTGAACACAGGAAAAGTGAAATAAAAATATCAGCGGGTTACACAGATGCCTCTTCTTGTGTCATAGCAAACACTTTTTCTCTCTTTTCTGGTGTCAGTTTGTAGGAGTAACTCCAGAATTTGTAATGAATTATTTTTAAAAACCTAGGAGGTAAATTAATGTTTTATATTAAATTGTGGTGTCACTTGATATTTTTGTATTTTAATTTCTAAATTAAAAAAGAGGAGGGGTTTTACAGATCTCTAAATGATGATAAATGCATTGTCCTCGTATCATAATTAGAATTACAGACAATAATAGAAAGCAGATGTTCCCTCAAATGAATGTTTAAAACAGAAGACTGGAACACAGGCCACTTGCCCATGCGTCCATGTAGAGCTGATAACAGTGCTGTATATTTCAGAGATCATTTTTGAAAGGGTATGTTTAATCCCCATCCCACCACAAAAGTGACTTCTCAATAGTTCCCAGAAACATGTGCTATTACACTCAGCTGGAAATAAAAAATCACTCTTAATCATATTCAAGGAACAGTTCTAAATAGGAGTATGTGAAAACAGCATTGAGAAGGCAAGAGTACTGCTGGAAAGAATGGAAGGCATTTTAATTCTTGAGGAAAAGCCATCAAACAGAGTTCAGTGTGGTAAGAGATGTGACAAATCTTTACAAAAGCAGTCTTCTCTTAAGAGAAAGGTAATACAGCTGACAAAGTCACTTAATGCTTTTTGTGCCATTGAACCTAAAAAAGAATTATTTTTTTCCATTCGTTATGAGCCACAAAAAGCTTTTTCCCCCTTTTTAATCTTCATGAGAATTTTTGCTTTGAGGCTTCCTGCAGGAAAGTGTTTTAAGTTGAAGTCGTCTTTATACTGCACCTAATGTCTGCCAATATGATTCCTGTTACAGGCGTAGGGACCATTTTCCGTCTGTCCTCAAGCTGTGTTCCTGCTTATTATCATGTTTAACATTCCCAGTGCCTGGCAGGATGGAGATTAGAAACCCTTAATATTCGTTTTATAGAGAAAGGTCTTGCCAGATTTTTGGAGCATGGGCTATAATATATGCACATAATTTGTTGTTGGAAAAGTTCTGAACTCTCCAGTGAATCACCTTAATCTTTCTTCTTATAATTTTAGGATTGTTTTAAAATAATCTGCTATGCCCCCCACAAGTAAACATGTTTAAAACACTCCATTTGAAATAACAACTTGATGGAAGCAAACAAAAATATGCATACGTTTCCTTTGATAAATCTGTACTATTTTTTTAAAAAGTGTGTATTTTCTGGAGTGTTTTTCTCTAACTCCAAAATTTTGCTTTTAACAGACTGGAAGGAAGGAGAAAGGGGACCCACTCAACATTGCTATTGACAAGATGACCAAGAAAACACGAGACCTTCGAAGACAGGTAATCTATAGTTTTTATAATGCTTCTTGATTTTCCAAGGAGGTCATTGCTTTTCAACTTCAAACTGGTTTTGCCACCTGTAGAGGTATAAAGTATTTGTGTCCTTACTTAGATACACTACATTACACTTGACATTAGGCAAAGGACTAGTATTTCCTGAGCCAAAAAAAAGGAGACTAAACCATATTCCAAGTGTAACCCCCAATGGTCTTAATATGTGGGAGGGTAGGCAGATTGGCCAGATCTTCACTGCCTCTGCAGCCCAGGAACCCCAGTCATAAAAACAACGACATATGTGCTTAGTGGTGTTTATTTGAATACTCTCATTGAAATATCAGGAATGATGAGCAGAATATGAAAAAGTTTGTATGAGTAGAATATTTTCAAAGAAAACTTCCAAGGTAATGCATTAAATAAAGATCCTATGAAGATATGGAGATTCTTCATCCCTGGAAACATTCAAGGTCAGGTTGGACGGGGCTCTGAGCAACCTGACCTAGCTGAAGATGTCCCTGCTCATTGCAGTGTGGGTGGGACTAGATGACCGTTAAAGGTCATTTTCACGCATACCTTTCTATGATTCTGTGAATAGCTGTAAATGAGTGAAATGCTCCTTACCCAGTAACAACGGCTATCACAACTCAGACAGTGATAGGTACGAAGCACTTTTTATTTGAAAGTTATTTCAAGAATGAGTGACCCAGCAAGCGGGGACACTTAAGTTCCTGAAATAGCTTCTTTTTATTTCCTATTCCTGGCTGAAGTTTCCCTCCCCTGTTTCCCCATTGGCTAGGTGCTTCAGGGTTTACAGCCTATCCAATTCGCCTAAAATGACTTCTGTTTGCTCCGCCTCTGTTTACTTCTCCCCATCACCCCATCTAAACCCCTTACTTCACCTGTTTATGTCTTCGGTTTTTTGGTAATATTGCTCAAGGTTGCTGGTCTTAGTTAAATGTTCATCCTCCCATTAAGCCACTGATCTGGCATGAACTGTTTTCTCCATGCCTCTCCATTCTTCCATGACTCCTGATAAGCCTTTGTGTTAATCATTCCCTGGCAGCGTCCTTGCAAACTGACCAAGTTGTTCCTCTGCAAAAACAATACCTAACTTTTTCTTACATAAAGCATAGCTTAAACTATAGAGGTTGACTTTCTTATATTACGTTTATCATTGTGTTTGGTAATAAGACTGAAAGATTTTAAAAAGCTTGAGGTGGAAAAGAATAGAAGGGAGATTGGCAAACAAAGGGAGAAGCCCGCTGTAGGTTTCTCTATACATTTTTGAAGTTAAAGCAGGAGGGATTGCCTCTTTTCATCTCTTTTTTCTTCTCTTGAGATGATCCCAATTCTACTTTTTCTGTAAAAATAATAATAATAATAAAAAGACTTCCTGGACAATCAAAGGTTTATCCAAAATCCACAAATATGGTAACACCAAGTAAGGACTTAATGTATCTTCAGATACCCATTTGCAATATGATAGTTTCAGAAAGAGTAGTCCCTATAGGCATTTTGAAATCAGTGCTCTGCACTGCTGAAATTCAGCTCATTTAATCTCTTCCTTAACTCTCAGCAAACGTGTTTGACGATCATATTCTCAGAGCTTATTTCTCAAAATAATAAAAATATTGCAATGAACTTAGAGACAATATGAATCATTGACTCTCCTGTATAAAGCCTAGCATCACATCTGTTGCTTAGCTAATGACAGAAGAAAGATCTCCGCTGTTCTGACCTCCAAATTTGTGAGATCCTAGGTTCTGCAGTGGAGCTTGTACCATGTGTTGCCTCCCACCTCTGTTCTTATTGCTTGAAGGAAGTAGCAGACTAACACATGAGTTGCTGTTCTGTGTGAGGCTCTCAGCAGTTGCCTGAATTACTCATCTCTAAAGCCAAATTTACTCAGAAACGTGACATAAAAATGGCACCTTTCTTAATAAACTGTCTGCTTTTCATGTATTTTCAGCCCCATGGGTGTTGTGTTCAATCTCGGAAAGGTTGGAACCCTGTATGTGGGTAAAGTGAAGCACATATATAAATATTTTCCTGCTTGGAGATGAAGCTTTTAATATAGTTTCTGATTTTTATGAAAGTGAATCACATAGGTATAATGTTTATTAAAATTTGGCAGTTGCTAGTAAACTAATCAAGATTAGATCATAATTGTGCTAGGTTTTGCACAGGCATAGAAGAAGCTGGAGCCTCTGCTTTCAGAAAAGTGTATTCTGACTATAAATCATTATGGTTTAGAACTATAATCAATGTTTTAGTTCATCACATGTGCAGTCAACAGTATATATGTATGTACCTACCCAGACCTGTCTATACATCCCCTGCTAAATTTCAAAATATGTGGATGTCACTGGGGGCTTAGTTTAATGGCTGGGGAGAGCGTCTTGAAGATTAAGAAATGAACCACAGTTGAGATTGCACTGTTATACTATTTCAGTCTTTCTATTCTGGGCTAAATCATGGGAGAGACAACCAACTTTGAATACCATAATGCCTTTTATTTTTAATGAATCCCTTTTAAAGCACCCTTGCTTGTAAGATTTATGAAGCTTAATTTTATCGCCATAAAACTGGACAATCTACAAAATATGTTTTGGTAATGAAGAAGGTGTATATATTTCATTTGGCAGTCAGGCTCCCTTGCAAAGCTTCAGTAATCAACCATCTAAGACTGATTTTTCTTTCTCTCACAGGTTACTTAGCTCTTTATTTCTGAGATTTTATTTGATTATCTACAGAACACACAGACATGTGGAATGATTGTCGTTGGAATACACGGTGCTAAAATTCCTTCTCACAATTTACAATCACATCAATATTTCCTGTTCTGATGGAATTACATCTTTTATACTCATCATTTGAACTCTCCTGGGCAATGGAAGCTATTATGGAGATCTAATTATATGTCTTAATATAAACTGCCAGTAAGAACATCAACCTACGTCAGACTGAACAAGTTCTTGGAAGCAGACAAGTCTCACCAGTCCATAGCTTACTGCTGCCATTTCTTACTTTATTTTGAACAATTTGTAAAAAGCACAGAGATCTGTCTCTGCTAACAAGTTGTGCCAATTGGCAGGATTTGGGGTCTTTTCCCTCCCCAGTACACAAGTCTGTTGTAAAAAAAAAAAAAAAAAAAAAAAAAGAAAAGAAAAGGATGCCAGTTATTTTGTTTGTTTGTTTTACCTCCATAGGAAAAAAACCCCAAATACTAACCCTATAGTTTCAACAGTACAGCTAATCATAAAGCAGCATGCACGCACAGTATTTCAAGCATTGCAACTCTGCAGTGACATTGAAACAAAGATAAGCAGGAAGGGCACACCAAAGAGTCTGGCTAACATACAAACTGGATGCCGAGTGAGGACCAACACATCCTATAGATCATTTGGAGCTGTTTGAGCAGGGCAACAGCTGTTCTGCTGTCACCACCACTGGTGTCCCACCTGTTAATGCCGCTGCCTCCTGCCCTGCTGCCACCATCTCTTTGCCTCGTGTCTTATTCCAGTTCATCAGTTGAGCTTGTTCAGTGTGTATTAGCCAGTTGGTTTCCCTGCAAGGTATAATAACCAAAACCATTAGTTTTCTCTTAAAGAGCAGATATCTGTGCTGCTATTCATTTTAACATATCAGCCTGTCTGTGGTATTCTGTACAGTAGATTGAAATCAAATAATTCTTCATTTTTGTCCATTCAAGCCAGACTAATACGTTGTATGCCTCTAAGTGGGAGGAATTTCAAAGAAATAGGAAGATTTTTACAGCAATTCTCGATTTGTGCTGGAAATGATGCTCTCATATACCTGTTAAGGAAAATCCATCCAGGTCCCGCAGACTTAGGTTTATGTCATTACTAAAACTAGTTAGAAATACTTTATGAAACAAATACTCAACAGAAAATTTTCACTTTCTTTAAAACTGGAAAACATCAGAAACTATCAACAAATTTAATTTTGAAAATAAAATTAAATTTAAAAAAGCCTGATGATGTTGAAAAGTTAAATTTAGATTATTTTCAGTCTTTTCAAAATTTCATTTTGAAAGTTAGTAGTTTATTTTAGCTTTGCATTGCAAATATAAATATATGAATATAAATAAATATTGAAAATCAAAAATATATTGTTATAATTTTCAAGAATGTTTTCCATTATTTTAAGGTGTTTTGATCATTTTGAAATTTCTAAGTTTCATTACAAAGTAGAATATAGAAAAAATTTAAAAGTACTATATTTTTCTTAAAGGAGGATTTCTGTTTCTCCTTGCAGTTTCAGGCAAGAAAACTTTATTTTAAAATATATTCATAAGAAACGTGAGGTGGAAAGTCCAGGAATACATTACCAGTTGCATCTTGAGAAATACTTTGAATGTTTAGACTGATATCCTGGGCTTTTATTTTAATGGAGTGGATGTCTAGTCTAGAAATTAATGTTACCATTAGGTATCTAGGTCTATGTGTGCAGTATCAAAAGGTATTTTTTGCCATCTGATTATTGTTTAGTGACCTTAGGTTGTATTTTTGGGTGCAGTCTAGTTCAGCCTATTGGTCAGGTGCCACAAAAAGCCAAATAACATTGAGATCCTATTATTGGCTACATACAGTTAGTAGCTGGGATGGTGATTTTGAATATGGAAAGCTGTCGTCATTTCTGGACTCAAAATACCTGTGCTTGTTCTCATGGTTTGATGAATTTTTCACACAATTCTCTGAGGTAAAACATTCTGCTTGAGCATTTCTTTTTAGCAAAAATATCCTCTTCTCAGACTGTCTTTTCCAGACACCATCCTACAAACGTCTCAGGAATTCATATTGTATAGACATAGTGCTGAAAAACAAAATTGTGAACAGCTGTATCAATGAAGTCTTGCTTTCCATAGCATTGTACTGTCTGTATAGGACTTCCTACAGCAATAATCTCAAGTCTTCCCTTTTGGACTCTGATTTTCATATTTCTTCTCATTTTCTCCCATTCATCCTTCCCCTCTCTGCTGCTGCCTCTTCTGCTGTAGCTCACTTGTTACTCCAGGCTGGCTGGTGAAATGCAGGAAGATGTGAGGCTGGTTTTGGCACCTGTTCTGCCAACTGTCCTGCTGGTATCCATGTAGTGGTTGGCCAGCTGGTACCTGTGTTGGTACGCTGGCCAGCCAGCTACAGATTTCACATTACAAATTTCCCTCCATATGACTCTAATTTGAGTCATTGTTCTCCCACCCAGACATTTTTTCATCAAACTATTTAGCGTCCTGAAGACCTTTTTTGTCTGTCAGAAGGTTTTAAAATTGGCCAACAGATTAAAATGCATATGAAAAGATTAACAGAGTTACTGTAATAAGCCTCATTTCCTCAGAAAACCAGTCTAGAAACAAAAGCATTTATGGTCAAGACTATGCTCCTGTTCTGGTTATCTCAGTTGTCCGCAAGAACACTTCAAATATTCGAAGGTATATTTAATTTTAGGACCCACTACTGTGCTACGTTGCTAGTAATATTGCTATTGTATAACTGTAGCATGTTATTATCCATAAATAAACCCTTCAATGTGTTTTCTACAGCAACATGTAGCTTGTTTTCCCATGTGATTTTCCAAAAATGGGTTTCACAGTGTGGCTGTGGTTTGTCCTTAAAAAGTTGGTTATTTAATTTCAGCTACTTTGTAGACTGAAAGCCGAAAGATAGGCTCTTCCACGATTTCTCTATTAGTTTGAATGAGTTGTCTGCCACTTTCTTATGAATGTTGATGGAGGTTAAGATAGTGAGTGCTTCTGCTCAGTGTCTGCTTTTTTCCAATAGTCACTACTAGCACCCTAGGAATAATGACACACTGTTGGATACTCATGATTAGGTTTAGCTGTTTAGGCATAAACTAATATTAATAATGACTGTGCTATAGTGTGTTTCTACTAGCCACACACCCAGACTTGTTCAAATTTGCAGCAACTTAAATTAAAAACAAATATATAAAAAATCCAAGTCTTGTTTTCCCTTTCTATACATCTAATCAGTCCTTTATGTATCATGGAGTTAGTACATCCTTTCACAAGACCCTTATGTATTTTGGATTGGTCATTTATAGTACCCTTATGCTAAGCTGTGCTCTCACAAATACTTTTTTAAGACACTTGGTGGACTACAGACATGATATTCATTACTCTGTTATCAGCCATATTCTCCAACATACCTCNGTCTCACCAGCCAGCCCAGTACCAATTACTATACTCATTATCTTTTAGTCCTTTCTAGTACTGTTTCTGTAGCTATACTAGACTACAAGTCAAAGGTTTAAAAGGTTAAAGGTAGATGAAAAACATACATCTGGTAATTTATTCATGCAAATTTGGCTTTTACCTACTTCTTATGTCTCTGAAAGCACTTGCAATTCACTGTACTTTCTTTAACACAAATTACAACAGTTTGAATTAGATAACAGGCTTCATAATATTCTTAGGTTTATTTCTCATATATTTTTTTCCTAGCTCATGAGAGGCAGTGTATCACCATTTGCTCTTTGTCAGTCACTTCCACTTAGATTAAGCTGTTTATGAATGCTATTTGCGGTAAAAAATTAGGTTAGCACTTTGAAACGTGCCAAAAATTGACGTAGACTTTAAGAGACTCTCAGAATAAAAACCATGAGTATTGGCTCATGCAATTAGACTAAAGGGACACCTAAAACTGAAAAAGTGGGTTCTCTTGGAACACATTTTATCTCAGATAACCCATACAATGCAAATTATATTATGGATAGACACTTATGAAATATTTTCAGTCTGTGGGCTTAAATATCTCTCTTCAACTATATGCATAGCTTGCATCTTTACAGTATACAAATACTTTGAAAAAAACACAGGACCACCTCCAAAAGAGGAAATTTTATCATAATCACTATTTTGCAGCCAAGCTACTGTCTCATATACAGACCAGTTGACTTGTCAAATGCTATAGAAAGGGCCAATGGCATCTAGAAATTAAATCTTGCTGTACTGACTCATGATTTATTGACTTAAATTTTTTTTATCCTCTCTACCTTCTAAAACGCTCTACAAAGACAAGCAAGATTTATTGTCTGGTTTTCAGAAGAATAATCCAAAACACACAAAAATAAAGTTGCTTCTGGAGGTGAAGCTGCCTCAGCTTAGGTATTTGGTGTTGTACTAGCTTGAAGAAGTACATGGCACCTGTACATTAAGCTATAAGCCCAAGGAAAGCATGAATGCTCAGAAAGCAAAACAAAACTAAGATCTTAGAAGAAAACAGTGAACCCAATTCTAATCAAGCTTGATAGATATTAGATAACCAATTCCTTCCAGCTTCTTTGAGAAGCTGATCAACACACCCAAAGAAACAAAAACCCATGTAAAGGGGGTGGGGGGAAGAGCAAAAAGAGAACCCTGAGAATTCACATCAGCTGATTTCAAGTATGGAAATTGTGTGATAATAGAAGGAAGCTGTTTTTCCTTCAATCTGTTACACAGTCAATAGAGAGTTCACTTTTAAAGCGTGGTTTGGGGTTTCAAGGACATATTTTGCAAAAGCTCCTCTTTTTTCTTATACAGGGAGTCATGAACAAACTGATTCCTAGTATAGGCACCCAAAAAGTAGAAGCCTAAAGGTAGGCATATGTGACTAATCCTTTTGCTTTCAAGCTATAGAAACAGTCAACACTGCACCAATAGGTTCATTTCTTAGAGGGCTGGGGAAGCAAGCTCTGCCTCTCACGTCTGTAAAAGTAGGTTCTGATGTGCCCTTTTTTGCAGACAAGAGGGCACCGGTTAAGGTTATAAATCCTGAGGGTGGCTTTTTATCAATTCAAGATCTGTACAATTATATGGAGGGCTGAAAACACAGAGAGAGAGGGTCATGGACCTTACCTAGCTCACAGAACTGTGAGAATTTGTAGGAGAGTTGATACAGTGTTTTTAAGATGCAAAACTTTATGTAAGTGTTAAGTAGTAGCAGAATACGTAAGAAGGTTGTAACTTCAAAATTTAGTGTTGCGTGAATGTTTACTAAAGATTTATTTTGCAAAGGCAAGGTTGAAGCAAGGTCATAAATATATGATCCACATGAGTCTTGCTAACGTTGTGCTGTATTACCAAAGATGAGGTATTGGTTGTTCCCAAGGGAAAGCGCAGCATCATTGGTGATATTGCTTGATTCTGTTGCATGAAAATGCTTCTTGAAAAAATGTTGGGTTTTTTTAAAGGGAGCCAGTCATAAGTCAATCTAAATGTGTTTGTACGTAAGGCCACCTGCAGCATCAGCCCTTGCTCATTAGAAACTCATCACCTTTTCCTTGTTGCTTAATAGGTATGTTTCCACCTGCAGGGACTCTAGTGCTCTTGATTATGGAAAACTGGAAGTGGCTTTCTGAAAGTAGTCTATCAAATGCTAATACAGATTTATTTCTTGCTAACACTACTTATTTATTTCTTGTATTCATTCTATATGGTTGTGCCGCATTGCATATACATCAGTACTTCTTTACCGGGTTTCTCTAGCAGCTTGTACAAAACTACTAGACAGGAGTCTTGTGTAATACTGAATTATAAAGCAGAGGGAGTAATGCTCCACTTGATAAAGTTCTCTGCTCTTCTAGCTTCCACTGAATTCATAGACACTCCTTAAAGCAACAGAAATAGGCAAACTCAGAATTTCACCAGCTAGGACTGAAAGAACTGCAAGCCCGTGGCACGGAGTTCATTTCTGCATCCACTTTTTGTCTGCTTCCATTTGGTAGACTAGCTGGTGTATTTACTTTAGGAAAGCTGTTGTAGAAAAATGTCTAAAAATCTGATCTAAAATGTTAGAGGCAATGAACTGTCATTTAAATTGCACTTAATTGTGGTTTTGACTTGAATTTATTTGAATGCGCATGCCTGCCTCCCTCAAAATGCATTTCTTCTGGATGTTTATCACTGTGACATTGAGGTTTTTATGGTGCTCAGAAGTGCTTTGGAGGAAATGGAGAATGTTTTAACACTGCTGATTTACTCTTTGGGTCTGCACTAATTTCCTTGCTGCCTAATTATAAGGCTCGGTTTAATTTACTTTACACATAATGTTTACTGATGCACATATGGTGCCATATTTCTGGAAACTATGCCCATATCAGGTAGTTTTGTGTAAGACTATAGTGTGTAACATTTTTGTCAACTGTCGGAAAGTTTGATTTGCAACATAATAGCAGTAATGGGTTATTTTTGTCTGGAAACATCCAAAGAGTGTAGTAGCTATGGCTGCTTTTGCTTTTTGAAATAGAGACTTCATTTTATTTATTTATTTTAACTGAATGAAGTTGTGAGCACAGAGGGTTGACCTTTCAAAGTGGCTTGTAAGGCATTACGAGAAAAGCCTCAGTGACAGCTATATTGAATTAGAGTAGATTACTGAACAGAGTTTGTCTATTATTCCTCACATAACGAGTCTTCGTAAAAGTTCACGTATTTCAGCAAATCTTTGTACTCGCTTCAGGAACTTTAGAGGTTGCCTAGCTCTGTAATCACCGCAGAGAAGCAAGTATGGAGTTTTTAAAACTCTTTTTTTAATGAAAGACACTGTAAATTTGGAAAAGTTCAACAGAAGTGTATAATGTTGCTACTCAAAAAAACCCAACCTTAACCAACCAAACAAAAAAACCTGAATATTTATTCCAAGAAATTTCTATTGATGATAGTTTTAAATAAAGAAGCTCTTTCTGTTCTGTAGTGTCAACCAGAGAATGACCTGTAGTCACATCAGGTAAATAAAGTTGTAGAGGTTTGGATCCATAAAGATAGCTTCAAATTTTGATGTTCATTATCAATAATGCAGAAGCATGAGGTAGGGAGCACTATAAACATAGAGGAAAACACAGTCCTTTTACAAAGACTTCTGTAATTCTGTCCTCCTAATAGATTTATGAGCAATGGCAAAGTATGTAGAATTTAATTTCAAAATGGAATTTCAGCATTGTTTTTGGTTTTATTTTAATTGACATTAATTGTGTTCAGTAACACTATTTTTAAGTATTATAAAATGTCTTTAATGTTACTTGTTCTTAAGCAACCAGAAATATAGAAAGTTTTGGTTTCAGTTTTTGCTTTATAGAAATTACTGCAAAGGAGAAGAAAACAAAACAAAATAAAAGCAAAACAAGAATAAAACCAACAAAAACTCCAAAAAAACAAGCCCAAGAAAAAAACTCAAGCNAAGCTATTCTACTTGATTTAAATATGATTTCAAGAGAGCCTGAGACAATACATGAAGATACACAATGTATTGTGGTTCTGTGTTTAATCTGTGGAGTTTGAATCCGTGATTTTTATTCTTCATTACCCTCCTCTTTGTCACACCTCTCTCCTCTTTTGCATCAAACCCTCTAGGCTTGCAATCTTGGTGACATTTTTGACACTTTACACTCAGCTTTCTTCTCTGCTTGGATTGCTTCTACAATCTTTGCCACNGTTCTGTAGTGTCAACCAGAGAATGACCTGTAGTCACATCAGGTAAATAAAGTTGTAGAGGTTTGGATCCATAAAGATAGCTTCAAATTTTGATGTTCATTATCAATAATGCAGAAGCATGAGGTAGGGAGCACTATAAACATAGAGGAAAACACAGTCCTTTTACAAAGACTTCTGTAATTCTGTCCTCCTAATAGATTTATGAGCAATGGCAAAGTATGTAGAATTTAATTTCAAAATGGAATTTCAGCATTGTTTTTGGTTTTATTTTAATTGACATTAATTGTGTTCAGTAACACTATTTTTAAGTATTATAAAATGTCTTTAATGTTACTTGTTCTTAAGCAACCAGAAATATAGAAAGTTTTGGTTTCAGTTTTTGCTTTATAGAAATTACTGCAAAGGAGAAGAAAACAAAACAAAATAAAAGCAAAACAAGAATAAAACCAACAAAAACTCCAAAAAAACAAGCCCAAGAAAAAAACTCAAGCTGTGATCTCACTGCAGTAAGGGCTTTTTTGAAAGGTATGGATGATAATTGATAGTATTGCATATCCGTCATCTCTATCCATGGGGCAGGATCAATTTGTGACTTTGAGTGACTCTTGAAAAGGATGATGAGAAATCCATTTTTGCAAAACACAATCAATTTTTAATCTTATTTCAGCTGTTGTCTGGAACTCCAATAGATAGGTCTACCAAAGGCAGCTGTCATCAGCTTTCATTGGGGCTAAATCTCTAGGTCTTAGAGAAGCTGATGATAATATNTTTCTTCTCTGCTTGGATTGCTTCTACAATCTTTGCCACTGTCTTTGTTCCTATGTGTAATGTGCTGTTCTGCAACTTCATCCTTCCATGTTCTTCCTTGTCACAACTCTACGCTCCCAGGTCATACAAAATGCAAAAATTAATCCCTGTCTTTCACTTCTGGATTATTTTGACTTTGCTGACTGTTCAATACCTACCTGTATTTCTGTCCTCCTGTTTTTTCCAATATTTTTCAATGGTAATATAAAATTTATAAGTCACAAATATTGATAAAACACAAAACAACAACAAAAAAAGAAGAGATCAGTGAAGATTAAGTACTTAAGCACTTGGTAGCTTCTGTGATTCTGTCCGTATACCATTTTGAGGAATCTATTGTAGTGACCTACAACTAGGAGGAAGTTTTTGTCTGTGTGTCTCAAAGTTCTGATCAAGACTTGTCACTTCATGTTGCTTTCCATTCGTAAATTAATCCCCAGTCTTTCTCTGACTAGGGAAGTTTCTCTTCAGAGAGAAGAAAGCTCTCACACAGAAAAACATATGAAGAAGTATAAGCAGTCTTTGTAACAGCGTTTCTTCCTGAGTTTTTTTCGTAGGCTCTTAAACATTTTTATGAAGTATTTTCCAGAAATCTGTAGTTTGGGTGTCCAAGTGTGATACATGCTTTATATGTTAATCTTTTTGCTGTTTAATCTATCAAGATATAATCCATGGCATTAGCATCCATCTACTATTTATTGGTAGATTGGGTCACATCTTCATGGGTGCAGAATTGACTGGGACTTTCTCAACACTATACTGCAGTAGCTTCTAATAGTCACTGTCTTATTCTCCAGAACTCAGTTTCACAATATATTGGAGGAGACGCACTTTAACTGCACTGGAGAAGGCTTTATTTTAATCTCTTTCAATTAAATTAATACTTGTTTGGGAGTGCTCTGAAACTGCAAACTGGAGTTGGATTCAGCTTGTAATGCACCTTAAATAAAAAACGGTGAATGAGGTACTCCTTGGTAAACTCTTGTTACAGATAGCTTTATGCTGCCAGTCCTTATAAAGTTTAACAATCTGTTAGAGTCATTAATCTCCTGCTGTGACTTTACCTTCCAGTGTCAGGTTTAGACATTTAATTCTCTAGTAGACTGTAAGTAGCACTGAGACACTTTAGTTCTAAAATTGTTATATGGCCATGGAAAACATCATTTCAGTGGGCAGTTTAACCTCTTTGAGCTCAATTATAGCTGTGAATTCACAATGATAAAACAGCCCTAAATAGTGCTTAGAACAGTAGAACATGATGCTATCAAAACCACCAACTGACTCTGCACCATAAACGGACTAAATTGACTGAACTGGAAAGACATAAAATCTGCCTTATGGTTCACCATTCATACTTTTAAAAATATTTGCAGGTCTTAATGTTTTCCTTTTATCTTTGTGCTGGTCTGGCAAACTTGTTGTTCTTTTAGCTGTGTGTTAATTAATAAAGTTTTCTCCATGGCAAAATGAATTAAGCAAGACCTTTATTTAATGTGCTTTCTCCTCTAACAAATGGAGTTTCATGGAGTGGAAACTATCCACACTTTGAATTCACCTCTAACTTAGAAATTCAGTGGGGAAAAAAAAACCCTAAAGTATTGTCTTATGAGTAATAGTTTGTGTCTTAATATTTACATCAGATTGCAGAGTAAATTAAGGCATTGCAAAGACATTTGTTAATGTACATACAAGCACAAGATCTCATGCTGTTTTTAGAATAAAACCTGACATGTTTTTGCTGAGTGTTTATGACCGTTTAAATTCAAGTCACATTCTCTCATTCCCTTCTGAGCTGATGCTGGTTGAATGAAACAGTAAAATTTCTGGATGCATAAGCCATCACTTTGGCTGGACTTTGTTGCAGTATGCAGAGGAACATACAAGATTAGTTTTCCTGTAGTTATTTACCTTGATGAATAGCCCTAATTGGGTCAAATAGACTGGCAATGCTGAGCTAATACTTTTAAATGTCTTGTCTTGTGCAATTAATATTACCTTGTCATGTATCCATTTCAGCTATTGGATAAATGTCTTATGTTCATACTCCTGTCACATTTAACAAATGATTTTGTCAAGTCATTCTTTATAGCCTGTGGTGATGGATAGCAAAATTTGTGGTCTCCTGCGTATAGAAAAACTGCTAACTATACCTTTCAACTTCAAGGCAAGGGCGTCCTAAAACTCCCATAATGAATTTCTAATGAAATTATAATGCATGTTTACATGAGGGGTCAGAAATATCCTACTGACATCTATGATTAACACGGCATAAGAAAATAGAATTTGTTAATTTTATATTTGTCAAACCTGTGACAGTCAGTTTAGGTTTTTCCAGCTGCTGCAATTCTGAACTGCAGAAGGCAACATACAGTTACCATTAGAAACAAGAAATCTATTTTATTAATTTTTATTCAGATATAACTGTACTGTATATTTACAGTGGTACACCCCAAGTTGCTGGTTAGCTGATTCTCTTACTGTCCTTTTTATGGATTTCTAGTATGTGGTTGTAAACTGAATGTATTTAATTCCGATGAAAATAAGCTGCGTGCTCAAACATCCTGAGACTTTTCTTACAGTTCTATGGGACATATTATTTTAATCGGATCTATAACACCACATTAACCTTGATTAAAAAATGAATTGCTTGTTCATTGAACACAACACTTTGAAACAGATACCTCCTTATGGAATGATATAAACAGAAAATATCAGTGTTCATTTAACATTTAAAATAGTTTTTTCCAGTGCAGTGGATGGTAGGTTTTATTGATAACAGTATTGAACTTGAACAAATGGATTTTTTTTTAAGGATTTTGCCTGAGAATGAGGTGTAACAACATGGGATTTTTAAAACCTTTGTGTGTTCCTTTGGAAATGGTACCATTTGGCATATTTTTGTTCCGATGGACTTCAAAATGTCTAACTGTAGGTACAAAAGCGAGGCATCTAACTTGAGAGCAGAGCTTCTCAGCAAATGTTGGGAAATGGACATCTACAGAGGGTGATTAAGCAAAAGTGAGGAGATCCCTCTCTTGCAGTATCTCTCTCTTAATGCTGTATACAGATGAAACCCTCCATTTAGTAGGGAAGGACTGATATTCACAGTCACTAGAAAGCAATCAGCCATATAGTGCAGAGTGCTATGCTGGTGTACTGTTCTCTGACACTTAACTTCCTAGTGCACTTTTTTATTATTTTGCAATGTTTTGATATATTTGGAGAAATGTTAGTGTTTATTTTTATATTGAGATGGTGCCAACGAAAACTATTCATGGATCAGGATCTCATTGTATAAGATGTGGTGCAAACAGACCCAAAGGATGGTCTGAAAGTGCTTTCAATATAACAATAAAATAAAAGTCAGCAAGTAGATATCAACAGACTGATGAGAGAAAAAAAGCAAGAGTACAAGGTGACAATGTGATAGGTAGTAGCAACCACACACCAGCTTCCTAACTGTTGGCAGGTCTCTGATATATTCTTCGTTTCTCTCTCTCCCTCCAGTTTGTATGTATTACTTTGTTAGCTATTTTGAGTGCCTTTAATCATTTTGGAAGTGGAAAAATACTTTCCAGGTAGAATATGAGTAGAATTAATTTTTAAAGGATATTAAGAATTGTTGTTCTTAATATATTGGCCACTTTAGTTGTAATAGAAATGAAAGGAATACCTCATTCACAAAATATAAGCTATTTTGCTTTGCTTGTTTTTATTACACCACTCAGGGACTGAATGGAAATATTCAAAGTTAGATTTCTCCTTATTCAAATATAGCTGACAATAGCTGCTGTCATAGAATCATAGA
>VXBO01001862.1:187777-207303 GCA_013400135.1 Rhinoptilus africanus | reverse complement strand
CTCTTCAGAAGAGATAGGCAAGGAAGGAGAGGCGGGGGTGTGGTTCTGTACATTAGGGAGTGTTTTTATTGTATAGAGCTAGATTGCAGTGATGGGAGACTTTACTAATACTCACAAGTATCTAAAGAGTGGGTTTAAGGAGCGTGGAGACAGGCTTTTTTCAGTGGTTCCCAGTAACAGGACAAGGGGTAACGGGCACAAGCTGGGACATAGGAAGTTCCGATCGAATATGAGAAAAAACTTCTTCACGGTGAGGGTGACAGAGCACTGGAACAGGCTGGAGTTGGACTAGATGACCTCTAGCCATCCCTTCCAACTCGGAAATTCTATGATTCTGTGATAAAGTCAACTGTTTATGGGTAAGTATGAAGGGGAAGGCAAGTAAGGGAGATCTTGTGCTAAGAGTATGCTATAGACCACCCAACCAGGATGAGGAGACAGATGAAGTATTCTATAAGCAGCTGACTAAAGTCTTGCAATCATCAGCCCTTGTTCTGGTTGAGGACTTCAACCAGCTGGATATCTGCTGGAAATATAACACAGCAGAGAGCAGGCAGGCTAGGAGATTCCTCGAGTGCATGGAAGATAGCTTCCTGACACGACTGGTAGGTGAGCCTACCAGGGGAGGTGCCTCGCTAGACCTACTGTTCACAAACAGAGAAGGATTAGTGGGAGATGTGGTGGTCAGAGGCGGTCTTGGCCTTAGTGGTCATGAAAAGGCCAAGTTTTCAATTCGTAAGGAAGATGTAAGGAGGGGGGTTAACAAAACATCCACCTTGGACTTACAGAGGGCAGACTTTAGCCTGTTCAGAACACTGGTTGAGAAAGTCCCTTGAGAGATAGTCCTGAAGGGCAAAGGTGTCTAGGAAGGCTGGACACTCTTCAAGAAGGAAATCTTAAAGGCCCAGGAGCAGGCTGTCCCTGAGTGTCTCAAGATTAAAGAGCAGAGAAAGTAGCCAGCCTGGATGAACAAGGAATTTTTGATGGGGTTTAGGAATAAAAGGAGGCTTTAACACCTTTGGAAGACGGGATGGGAAACTGAGGAGGAGTACAGAGATCTTGTTACGTTATACAGAGAGAAAATTAGGAAGGCAAAAGCCCAGCTGGAGCTCAACTTGGCCACTAACATAAAGGACACCAAAAAAAGATTGTATAAATACATCAAAAAAAGAGAGTCAGGGAGAATCTCCATCCCTTACTGGATGTGGGGGGGAAAGTTGCAACCAACTTTCTGGGCCCCTCTGTACAGGAGGGACATTGAAGTGCTGGAGCATGTCCAGAGGAGAGCTACCAAGCTGGTGAGGGGTCTGGAGACTAAGTCATATGAGGAGAGGCTGAGGAAACTGGGCATGTTTAGTTTGGAGAAGAGGAGGCTGAGGGGAGACCTCATTGCCCTTTACAACTACCTCAAAGGAGGCTGTAGAGATGCGGGTCTTGCCCTTTTCTCCCAAGCGAATAATGACAGGACCAGAGGAAATGGTCTGAAGTCGCGGCAGGGGAGGTTTAGATTAGATATTAGGAAGGATTACTTTACTGAAAGAGTGGTCAGGCACTGGAACAGCCTGCCCAGGGAGGTGGTTGAGTCACCATCCCTAGAGATATTTAAGAAATGTGTAGATTTGGCACTTCAGGGCATGATCTAGTGGTAGAGATTGTAGGGTTTGGTTTTTTCTGTGTGTATGTATGGTTGGACTCAATGATCTCAAAGGTCCTTTCCAACCATGAAGATTTTATGATTCTATGATTCTAAGAATCTTTTCTGAAATACCACTGAAACTGGTATAATTTTCTTTCTATTTTGTGTCGAAAACATTTTTTTCTTAATTGTATTGTGCAAGATTAGAAAATAATTTGGAAGTAGTCTGAGAGAAAAAGATGTTATTATATCTTTCAGTGATTTTATTGATTTATGCATCCCTATATAATGAAAGTAAGTTTATTCCTCTTGGTCTTCAGCTTCTTCGTTGACCTTGTATGGTGGTCCATTGTATTCCATTGATCTTTATACGTCATGCAGCCGCAGACTGAAAATTACAGCTTCATCACATATGAGAAAATGTTTCCTACTCATTCTGCAGGGATGGGACACATTTAAATATTGTTGACTGATCTCTGCTACACAAAGGCTGGCTCCATTGGTGAGGGAAAATAGTTATGGGAGGGTTGGGCACTGGAAAATACACTGCTTAATAGCTTACTGTAATTTCTCCATTAAAGATGTACAAGGAACAGATAAAGAACGCGGATCACAGCTTTTGATCTGTGAGGGAAGTAAAAGCTTATAATGGCAAGGTTACTTAATAATTATAGTTGAGCCACTATGTATTGATTTGTGAGGTTGAGAGAGGGATGGTGATACGGGTAATAGTTTGTAAGGACCATTCATGCTCCATCACAGGCATTTTTCAAGAATCATGATCTCTGTGTTTGTGTGTCCATTCTCTATCTCACAGAATTACTCAAGGATTATGTGTGCAAGGCAGTGGTGCTGGGACACTGAGGTATTGCAGATGCACAAACCAGGCTACTTTGATTCACCCTCCTGTAACAGACGAAATAAAGTGATGAGTGTTTTTTCATCCAGGCTGAAAGCAGACTAGCTCTGTGAATTGCTAAAAAGCCAGAAGAATACAGAGATTCCGGAGACATTCAAATGTGGTGACTCTGACCCTGGCTCTGCGAAGCATGCACAGCAAATGGGTATACCTATTGACATTTCTGAGCCAGTTTATTTAATAAACCAGATGATCCTTGGTAGAATACCTTCTCTTAGACTAAAAAGTAACATAAAATAATTCCTATGGTACTCTGTGCTACCACATTTATTTTGGGTGTGTCTGCACATTACATTCTGCAGAAGCAGCCTTCATTCATAAAATGGTACAGTAAGATACTACCATTTATCTCCTTGAAAATATAAACCCCACTTTGTAAGATGCAGAATAAGAAGAGTTTAATTACATCAACCAAGATGAGCAACTATTTATGCTTTAGGTCTGAATCTCCCAGGTGTAAAACTCTTGGTAATAAAGGTTTAATTAAAACTGTCTGCAACATACAGATCCAATGCCTTTTTAAAAATGTGTACGCATATTTGTTTTCAACAATTTCTGATCAACCTCAGCTTTCCTAAGGCTGTGTAGCACTGCAGAGGCACACAAGCTTCAGAGAAAATTCTTCTGATTTCAAAAGACTTATGATTTTGACAAAGTCCAAATGCAGAACTCTGTAAGTTAAAAGAGTGTTAGAAAGAAAGAATATTGGGAAGAAAACAGCTTGAGGCTTATGAATTAGTTCTCAAATCCTATGTTCCTATTTTGACTACAATAGCTTCCTTTCAGTACTTATTATTTCAGCAAATAAAAATTATATTTCCTTACTGTATCCACATTTAACTTTTTAATGAACCAAATGGTAAGCTTTATAAGAACATTTGAGAGTTACACGTATATGTTTTTCCTTTATTAGTGTATGTTTGTAAAATGCAAGTATGTACTGGGAAACATATCCTCACAGTCTTGAACAAATCTGAATGCAGTAGGCTGCTATAGATATGAAATATTAATATGATAGGTGATTTTTTCAATGATAACAGGGGTTTGTGAATCTGGTAAGAAAGGAAATGATTTTTTCAATGATAACAGGGGTTTGTGAATCTGGTAAGAAAGGAAATAACAGTTCATTTAAGCCTTTCTGTCTAGTCTGAGTTTTCTTCAGTCAGAAACCTGGGACATGTGTCTTGGGGCGACAAACGTAGCACTGAAGCTCTCTACCATTATGATTCACAATTTGATTTGTTTACATCTGCAGGCCTGTTTCAAATGTGGAGGAAACTTTCTGAAACACAATAATATAAGCCATTTGAAAAGTATAACTGGAAGCCAAGGTATTATATTTTGGTTGGAAAGTTGTCCCTTCATTTTAAGTCCTAAAAAGGACAATGAAATAATAAAAATGATCAAATGTGGTCTCCAGTCTTCCTTTTGATCCCAAACCAACCTACTGTTTTCTAAATTGGATGACTTGAAAAAGATGTACTGCACAGAAATGTTACTTCCCGTCTAAATGTCTTTAATATTAATTCATTGCTTCTACTTCCTCTCTGAAACAGGCCAAATAAACAGAATTACAGGAAGGATGAAGTTGGAAGGGACCTCTAGAGGTCATGTGTCCAATCCACCTGCTAAAGCAGGGCCACCTAGAGTCAGTTTCCCGGGACTATGTCCAGATGGCTTTTGAATATCTCCAAGGAAGGAGACTCCACCACCCCTATGGGCAACCTGTGCTAGTGCTTGGTCACCCTCACAGTAAAAATGTATTTCTTGATGTTCAGAGGGTTGTGCCTGTAGCCTCTGGTCCTGTCACTGGGCATCACAGAAAAAAGCCTGGCTCCATCCTCTTTGTACCCTTCCTTCAGGTATTTATATACATGGATGAGAGCCCCTCTCAGTCTTCTCTTCTGTAGACTGAACAGTCACAGCTCTCTCAATCTTTCCTTACAGGAGACATGCTCCAGTCTCTTTATTATCTTTATGGCCTTCTGCTGGACTCTCTCTTTTGTGCTGGGGAGCCAAGCACTGGTCACAGTACTCTAGGTGTGGCCTCACCAGTGCTGAGGAGAGGGGAAGTATTACCTCCATCGGCCTGCTGGCAGTACTTTGATACTGCCCAGTGTACCATTAATCTTCTTTGCAGAAAGGGCACTTAGCTGTCCCTTGTTCAGCTTAGTGTCCACCAGGACCCCAGGGGCCTATTTTACCAAGCTGCATCACAATATATGTTGGTGCATGGGGTTGTTCCTTACCAGATGCAGGACTTGGCACTTCTCCTTGTTCAACTTCATGAGGTTCCTGTAAACCCCTTTCTCCATCCTGGCAAGGTCCCTCTGGCATGTCAGCCACTCCTTCTAGTTTGGTATCATCATCAAACTTGCTGCAGGTACACTCTGCCCCATCATGGACGCTTGGGGTACACTGCTAGTTACTGGCCAACAACTAAACTTCTTGCCACTGATCACCACACTCTGGGCCTGACCATTCAGTCATTTTCCAATCCACTTCAGAATATAGACCTGATATGGATAATACGTGATAATCAAGGCAGTTTGTTGCACTTACAACACTAGGACTGCACTCATAACACTAAAAATACCAATGGATTTAATTCCTTATTGTTTTCCAAGTTTATCACTGAATTACTGGACATATCCATGTGCTTACTTAATTATTTACATAATAATTTTTCTGAACATCGATCTTAAACTGGATATTAAAGTTTCAATTTATTTGTCTTGATTTTACCTATTTACAACTCCTTATTAGTAACATCTGATGAAGCATATACTTTAAAGGAGGATTAGCTCCTCAATATGGATTTTTTTTATTTTGTAGAAAGAAACTATAAGACCATTGTCTAGTTGTAGTTCACTAATCTACACATAATTGTATTTCAAAAAGGCATCTTGTATATGTTGATCGTATCTCTGATACTAATCTATATTCCTAGCTGTATACTGTTTTAAACTAAAGTGGAAGTAATAGAATAGGCTATTAAAAACTTTTACTTAAAATGCTGAATCCCATAATTTTGTAACTTTAATTTCCAACATCTAGATTGTGAGTAACATGACATTCAAGAGGTCTTCTGACATTTCTGGAGGAATTGATAAACTTTAAACAAAGATCACAAGGGAAAGCAAAGCGTTACATTGGGCACAACATTTTAGTCAATGTTCTTACCTATGAGTCATTCTTTACTAAACAGATGTCTTGCATAATAGCACCCAGGCTTGATTTAAGACAACAAACAATAGCTTATCTACAGCTTCCTACAGTATTATTCCTTAAACCTGTTCATTGTAATTTCTTATTTGAATATTTTCTCCTTACAAATTTCCTCCCACCTCTGGCTAGTTTTAGTGCTCTTCCGTTCCAAATTCCACTTCTGTGTCCCTACAACTTTCTCTTTCCTTCTCATTTTCTGGACCTCATTTGCCTCACTTCCCTCACAGGCTCCACTGTCCCAAGTCTTCACATTCAAATCTTCTTGACTTTCATCTCACTTTTTCCTCTGGCTCCCTTGCCCTGACTTTTAATATTTAAGAACAAGCTTTATGACCCTTGGATATGAGGCAATAGGGGAAGGCAGCCTCCTCTTTTGGTACTCTTTTTTTCTTGAAAAAAGCAGAATTTAACCTCATTAGTTAGCAGGACATGTAGAAAAATATCATAATAAGAAAAGTACTCATTGTAGTTTGTTTATTCAAAATCTATGTAGTCAATGAGTCAGTAGAAAGAGTTAAAATCTGCCTTGACAGAAGTATCTGTCAAAGATAAATAACCAATGTGAATAGAACAGCTACTTTTATGGTAAACAGCATTTTAAACCCAAGAATAATAAAAACATTGGGAGATATGATCTGGTACTGTATCACAATGCATTCAAATCTGGACAGTGTTCTCATGTGGCTGTCTCTCATCCCGACTGCTCTCGTCACAGCAGTGAAATAGAAGGAAAGTTGAATTCTGAAGAATGACCTCTCTAAGCTATCTTTTTAACCTTGGACATCTTCAAATACAAACAACAAATGCAACAGAGACTGCAAAATATCTGTTCACTCCAAAAATTTTGTTTAATCAATAGCTAAAGACAGATATCCATTTCCTTTCATGTATTATCAGCTATCATGTACAAAATAAAGAATACAGCTTCGAATTGTTAAGCCTCTGTAAAACATTTGCAACCCCTCAATTTTTTAAATAATTAAAGGATCAAATTTAGGCAGAAAGAGGTGACATAAATCACCTCTCTGTGATACCCCAAAGCCCCAGGAAAGTGACAGAAAATGACTTGGGAAAGGTCATCAACAGTTTCTTGTTTTACTGAATATGGGAAAGAGTTTGTCCTGCTCTCTAATCCCTTTCCTGAATGCCTGAAATATTTCAATTACAGTATTATTCTGAATTTAGCTAGAATGTGGAAACCCAGCATAAATAATCCTAGTCTGAATGATGTAAACTTGATAAGAGCAATATTCAATTTAAAAGGTCTATATGATATTATTAGAGACACCCACAGTCACTTTAACAACATTGCCAGGGCAAACTATTGCTGGTACAGAATATAGAATCCCCATTAAAAACAACTAGAATTTTAAACATGGATAAATAATGTGGCACAACAAAATCACAAATGTCTTCAGTAGGAGTAAGACCTCTGAATTTACTCCTTGTTGTCCAAAGGACAATTTATAACAATCTTTACAACCTGAACTGAGAACAATTCTATAAGATAGTTTGAAATTATGAGTACAGTGTAAATTGCATAGTATGAGTCACTTTTTTGTTATAAAAATCTGGGAAAATATTGGATTTAGTAATTTTTATTTCCTTCATGTTTCAAAACTGCATTATGGTAACATTTTTGTCAAATGTTTACTGAGAAATATGTGGAGTTCTAATCCTTTCATCTCACATAGCCTTTCGGATTACAAAGACTATTATGTTTGAATTTTCTATTATATTATATATATGTGTTTCTTAGCCCATAAATGCTTTCGTTTGTTCAACATCCAATTTTTCTTTTATATTACTTATTTTCCTCCCCATTTGAACTATCTACCGACAGCCCCACAGCATTTAAGGTAATTTCTCTGTTATGTTCTTAATAATAGTCCAAAATGCCAATATCAGAAATAAAGGACTATGATTTTTAGTATCAATCTTGATCATCTTAATAACAAGCATTGCTGCCAAGAGGCGGTTTCAGGATGAGAAAGTTCAAGTGCCAAGAGATAATGGCTTATGATATAAATGACCCCTCAGTTTAACAAGAATTTTATCAGATTGTAACAGTTTTTTCATCCTTGATTTCTCCTGTAATCAAAGTACCCTGAAGGAAACACTACATTTTGTTCTGCGCTAACAAAAGGGTGATAAGAAAAAAAAACACATCAAAAAACAGAGAAAAGAAAGAGGGAGCACAAAGCAAACTTTGACTGATGCATTAATTTTGGAGACCTCTGATTCAGTTTCCCAGATAATGTCTGTTCATCTTCCTCAACTACTTTGAAAAAGGGAAAATTATGAGTTGTACAATTTTGCTCCCATCTGAAACAGTCACAAAGTGTTGCAGTTTGGCATGCTACCAGCAGTGCACTCATCAGAGGAGGCTGGTGCTGCATGGCTGTAAAGTAAATGGATTCATGTTTGCAAGGATACTATATACTGCTGTAACTGTAAAAGGTGATAAAAAATTAACTTTGAAGGAGGTAAATAGCATCACACAGAATCACAGAGTCATAGGGTTGGAAGGGACCCTAGTAAATCATCTAGTCCAACCCCCCTGCCAGAGCAGGGCCACCTTAGAGCAGGTTGCACAGGAA
Source organism: Rhinoptilus africanus (assembly GCA_013400135.1). Lineage (NCBI taxonomy): Eukaryota > Metazoa > Chordata > Aves > Charadriiformes > Glareolidae > Rhinoptilus > Rhinoptilus africanus. The sequence goes on along the minus strand of VXBO01001862.1, from coordinate 198,920 downwards.
CGTGTCCAGGCGGGTTTTGAATGTCTCCAGAGACGGAGACTCCACCACCTCCCTGGGCAGCCTGTTCCAGTGCTCTGCCACACATTATTATGTTTCTAATGGGAAGACTGCACAAATATATCAACGTTATAAAAGCATTTATCCTTAATGCACCATTGACATGCTGGATAAATTTCTGCTATGAATAACCCTTGTGCAATCCCGTTATGACTAATGGGGTTGCAATATTTTAACCTAAACCTAAATTTGAGGCAGTATGAAGAGGAAGATTTTAGTCTTTTTTCATTTAACAAGATATCATAGCAATTTAATCTTAACTCCACTGGTTCTAATGAAGTAAGTCTTCATTTTCACCAGTTTGATAGATGAAATGAACGAAATCTGCATAACTCTCATTCTGTGCAATTTTGTAATTTGAACAGAACACTTTTATACATTAATTATCAAGGAAGTACGTTTCTCCACCGAGTATCCTGATTCCAAAATAGGTGTTGGAACAATTTATGTAATTAAAAAACCTATTACCCTAAAAAGCTGTTTTAAGTTCAGACATTTATGAATATCAGTTCAACTTAATGACTGGTTTCAAAAAAGTAGAAGAAAGTAAAAAGAAGACAAACTTCAGAGTAGCAGATATGTTTATTAAAAATTTTCCTATAAGTGAGGCATTTTAAATCTAGCTCCTGAATACCCTGAGGATGTTGACAACTTTCCCAAAATAGAGGAGGAACTGATATATACCCACTTCACTTGCTATCAGGACAGTATCTAAAACACAGACCTTTACATTTACTAAATGTTCCAGAAGAAAAAACAGTTAATTTTGAGTGTAATGCCACTCTGATAGGCTGAAACAGTTCTTGATTTCCATAATACTGCCACTGATTTTTTATTTTTTAATATATGTATATTTAAGAATCTTACTGAGAAGCTCTAGAAGAAAGATGAAATTGCATAAATAATAATGAATAGATTGTCCATTTGTGTCACGGTGTTTTGAGAGCACCATTTAGACATGAACTATGATATAGCTAGTTACAGCAACAAAATGACTACTTTTGATTTTACATTTAGAAACCTGACCTGGAAGCAACTGAATCTACATCACATAACCAAAATTAAAATGATTAAACCAGCAGAAGTCTCGAGTTAGGCTCGGAGAGACAGTTTTCCGTAATTCAAGGCAACATTTTATATTTGCTTATGGTAACACAGAATCTTCTTCTCAGAGGTACTCAATAATCACATGACATACATAACATTCACAATACATAGCATTGAAATATATTTATGTGGAGTGTTAATAATCTTGTTTCCCTGGACATTTTGAGAGACCGTAAAGGTCCAGGTTACTAACAGGGTATCTGGATATATTAGAGTATTTTATTTACAGCAGTAAATGAGTGGGCTTTTTGGTGAATAATAAGCAAGCTTTTCTATCACAGATTTTAATCACTAGATGTAACTCCCTTGTCATAAGGGAAACAAGGAGAATGCAGCATTGTGTTAGCTACTAGCTATGAGAGTTTGCGAAAACTGCACAAGAGCCTGCACTGTCCAATATGATGATAAATGACCTGGAAGAAAGAGTGAATAGAATGATCACATATCTTACAAAGGACACAATATTATTCAGGATAGTTATATCTGAAGCAAACTGAAGATTTTCAGAAGAATCTCATGATACTGCATGGCAAAATGAGCAGATAAAATTCATTGTTAAGAAGTGTACTTCGACAAATGTATTCTAAGTAGATCTATACAGTGATATGTTCTCAGTTATTATGTTGTTTTCAGATCTCTGAGAACATCTGCTCAGTGTTGCATGGCAGTCAAAATGGCAAATAGATTATGAGAAGTTATTTAAGAAGGAAAAGAGAAATAGAAAATATGCTGCTCCTCTGCAGGTGAATGGCACACCGTTTCCTTTAACTTCGTATGTGGTCTTTAAGAAAACACAGCAAAACTTGAAAAGGGATAAAAGACAGAAATATGCTGCTCAGAATCACAGGTGCTGTGACAATTGTAGAACCCTTTTTGGCATGGAAAACAGGAGGAAGGCTAAAGCATCGTGAATAGATAACAGATATATTTAGTAAGGTTCATGTAAGATTGACTTGGTGGTGCACTGCACGATTCTCAGGTAGCAGATTCAATACAAACATGAAACAATACTTTTTCATACTACTCATGACTTAATTGTGGACTTTCTTGCAATAGGTTTCCGTGGCAACCAAAACAGCTTCAAAAGGGGATTAGGCAAATTAGCAGATATGTAGCTATTAAGCAATTGGTTTGAACAATCTCTGGCTCAGGTGGGATCTAAACTACCTGTGGGACATTTTAAGAGGGGACAGATCAGTCTGTTAGTGTAATCCTCAGTAACTCCCAGATGGTCAGTGAAAAGATATTTCAAGTCAGTTGGAACAAGACTCCACGTTGTATAGACTAGTATTCTGCACATGTTAAATCAGCTCACATTACTATGCCTGAATGAAAGCTATCTATTTACTTAATAGGATAAAATGAATGTTAAGAAGGTTGGGGTTTTGGTTTGTTGTGGTTTTTTTTGCTTTTTTAATGTTGTCATTTGAATTGAAAGTCAACATTTCTGACAGAGATCTAGACCATAATGTCGTAAAAATAGTGTTTGTTCTATTTAAGGAAACCCTACAGAATGAGTTTGCTCTTATTCATCTCCATTAAGTGTATTTGGAATAGTGGAAATTACCATATACAGAAAGAAGAAATTTGGAGCAGGAAAGAATTATATGTAAGCCAACATGGCACAGTTTTGGAATGAAAAAAGACAATATAGTTTTGTGGAATGGGAGGAGATGACAATATCCGTTAGTGTAGAAACAATCAGGAATAAAGTCAAAGATGTGAGCTGAGCCAGAAAGCCTTCAGAATTGAGAAAGCAAGCCATGGGGTTGATAAACAAGCCCAATTAGGCTAGAAAACATAACTCCATCTCTTAGCAGAGTAGTCCAGAAACCAAATTAAAACTTAGGCAGAGAAATGTGTGCAGTGTTTGCTTATTTTTTGGTTTAATATGTGTGTCTCAGGGGTGAAATAGACCGTCTTTTTAGAATTCAGTGCAATGATAATGCAAGCACAGGCACAGGGGACTCAACTCCAGCAGTGGCTTCATGAGTCGTGGAATGTTGCAAACTCAGTGACAACATCCAAGCTCTTGGAGACAGAGGATTCACACCTAAAGAATATGCCTACTGACATGAAACCTTATTCTGTTCCTAGAGTCCTGTGATCTCAGCACATACTGATCTCACTGGACTAACTAACACAGCAATTTGATGAGGGTGTAAAATGACAACTTGGATATGAGCATGTCTCTTGATTAAGCAAAAGTTAAACTTAACTAGCATAACAAAAACCAGAGGTTTACATGCAGTCTGTTTTGTCCACTTAAAGAAGTTTAGTTATTACAATTATACTGCTGCATTATCAAGTTATTAATTGTATCTCTGCTAAACAAAGGTATTTCATATTATTATTTGAGTCCACTTCTCTTGCATCACTTCCAAAAAAACCCCCAAACACTAAAACCCAACCAAATGAAAATATCTACACTGATATTAGAGGAAAAATAGCAAATATGCCATCTGCTTTCCTCAGGTACACTCTTTGTAGCATCTTTTAACCCAATTTGCCCAGTTTCTAAATGGCAAGCACTGATCCATATACTATTACAAACCATGACCTCACCTGTGTTTCAGCCCACTGGCTTACAATGAGCAAACCAAGTAATTGAATGCAATCTCAGTGGCAAAACAGCATGAAGAACATTAGAAAAGCTGACCTCTTCTCTGCACTCTCACCTCAGCAGTCCATAAAATTTATAGAAAAGCTCATCAGTTTCTGCAGTGTATTCCTCAAGGAGCACAAGGGTTACTGAACTCTGTGTTTAGCCAGTTGGTGAATTCTACAGTACTCTCCATGAAAGCTCCTCTCCTCTGTCCTACTTGTTGGAGCATGCAACCTACCTTACTCCGCAGGGGTTTATGATGTTATTGAACCACTGTTGTGTAGTGGAGCATTTTCAAGATCTAAAGTGCAGCATTAAAAAAAAAAAAAAGGCAAATAAAAAATCCCTTAGTTCAGAAACCTTTAGACTGAATTTACTTACTTTTCAATGGCATATGTGGAAAGCAGGCACACGTACAATAGAAGCTCCGTATAGTGAACGTGAGAGGAAAAAGACGAAGGAACTAAATTTTTCTAAAGGAACTACAAAGGTTAGACAAGCTAATTATTATTATTTCTTCGTATGTGTTGTGGACAATGTCCCTACGCACAGTAGTATTCCAAAAAACTATCTACACTGGTGAGCTACATGAACTTTATTTTAAAAGTAAGTAATATTAGGTAAAATATTTGTACACAGTTAACTTTTTCTGGCAAATTATTGCTAGGAGTGAAGAATTAAAAGGGGAAAAGAAAAGTCAGATGGTTTTAGGTAGGACTTGCTCTTCTGGCATAATTGATTTAATTGTTCTCTCCAGCTTATAAGGATTCACAAACAGTGTCTTTGGCGGGTGAGTGCAGAGAAACAGGGAGAAAAAAGGATCTTGACTTCCTTTTTTCCCTCAGCAATAACAGCAGCTTCTCTCAGCTCCACAGAGAATGATGCATATGTATCCATGAAAGAACAATAACTTCCTCTGTTCCCCGTCCCTCCCATTTTATTCTCTATTGCCAAACTCATATTCTAATATTCTAAAGTCACTTGACTACCCACACTGCCCCCAAACACACTCACATGCATGGCCTCTCTACATATGAGTTGTTCCTGACCAGACTTGGAGCAGGATGAGGAGCTACTAATATTTGCATGTGTCAGAAAGTTACATCTAATCAGGTAACCATTGTTAACCACCCCTGTAGATCACTCTAGTCAGGTGCTGCAGCCTGTGCCTTCACTACAATTGGGTTGTGAGATGGTAGCCCTCTAAACAGTATGTATATATTTGATGCTCACGGAAGTCTATATTTTCCTATTTTCTCTGCCTGTGGTTGTCTGGGTTTCTTTGAGAAACAACCAGGTAGGTTGAGTTGGTAATTATTCCAAGAGACAAAGGTTAATTGCCCAATTATCCTAAGGAGGACAGCTGGGAAATATAGCATCCAGAGCCAATTGGAACAGGCTTGTGTTTAAGAACAGATTCCAGGCAATTATGCTGTTCCCTTGACAAAATCTTTTTCAAGTTACAATAAAATCCCTCTCTTAAAAATAAAACAAACAAAACTCCAACCCCAAACTAAAAACTCCACAAAGCAAGAACGATTGTATTTTATATAGTTTAGTTATTCATTTGACCCTGGCTGGACACCAGGTGCCCACTAAAGCCACTCTGTCACTTCCCTCCTCATCTGGACAGGGGAGAGAAAATATAAGAAAAGCCTCATGGGTCAAGATAAGGACAGGGAGATCACCACAGGCAAAACAGACTTGACTTGGGGGAATTTAATTTATTATCAATCAAATCAGAGTAGGATAATGAGAAATAAAAACTAAATCTTAAAACACCTTCCCACCATCCGTTCCTTCTTCCAGGGCTTGCCTTCACTCCCAATTTTCTCTACCTTCTCCCCCTGAGTAGCACACGATGACGTGTGGTCAGTTCATCACAGATTATCTCTGCCTCTCCATCCTCCTCAGGAGGGGGACTCCTCACACTGTTGCCCTGCTCCAGTGTAGGGTCCCTCCCATGGGACACAGTCCACCATGAACTTCTCCAAAGCGCGTACTTCCCACGGGCTGCAGTTCTTCACAAACTGCTCCAGTAAGGGTCCTTTCCACAGGGTGCAGTCCTTCAGGAACAGACTGCTCCAGCATGGGTCCCCCATGGGGTCACAAATACTGCCAGCAAACCTGTTCCAGCGTGGGCTTCTCACTCCATGGGACCACAGGTCCTACCAGGACCCTGCGTCTGCATGTATTTCCCACGGTGTCAAAGCCTCTTTTGGGCATCAACCTGCTCCAGCATGGAGTCCTCCATGGACTGCAGGTGGATATCTGCTCCTCTGTTAACCTCCACAGGCTGCAGGGAAACAGCCTGCTTCACCATGGTCTTCATTAAGGTCTGCAGGGGAATCTCTGCTCTGGTGCCTGGAGCACCTCCTCCCCCTCCTTCTTCACTGACCTTGGTGTCTGCAGAGTTGTTGCTCTCACATGTTCTCACTCCTCTCTCTGGCTGAAGTTACTGTTGCACAGGTTTTTTCCCCCCCCTTCTTAAACATGTTAGCCTCCCCCCTACCAAAACCTTGCCACACAAATCCAACATATCATCCTACATGTGGTGCTATTAAAACTATTCCCTCAGCTATCTAATGAAAAATGCACTTTTAAGAAATTCAAAGTGCAGGTACATCAATGCTTCAGTGAGAATTAAGAGTTTGCTTTTGAAATGAATGTCCTGACTGTTTCCCCTGTAAGACTTTGTGGAGCACTCTCAGAGCATGCAGACTGGATGTGTTTCAGATTAAGCTAAATTGAAAGGAAAACTATAGAATTGGGCTTAATGTCCTGCAACTATTAACAATCATTCAACCTACAAGACCAGACTGGAGATACTGCAAAATAAAAACCTTAGAAATGCACATACTGTCAAAACAGGTTCTCAGTACCTGTTTTGTTTTGCTGCACAAATCTACTTGTATATGTAAGAGCAAATAGTATTGCTATTTGCTAATATATGCATAGCATCAGAGGCTCTGAATTGGTTTCCTGTTCTTAATTGTCTTCTACAGTAATCTTTTATTTCTATTGAGAGTAGATACTACATGGGGAGATAAAAATTAGTAGGCTAAAATAAACCTTTGTGGGTATTGCCATTGTTTTTTATTCTTAAAATTAACTTCTATGTTTTAGAAAGTTTTATCTTTTTTCATTGTAATTTTATCACCTAATTTTCTATGCCATTAAGTATGCATGAATACATTGTTGCATAAATATGGTGTTTATAAATACGTATGTATTGTATGTATACAGTATAGCAGACATACCAGGCTTCTTTTACATCATAGAAGAATTTCAAGCTCTTTTGCACTTTTCAGCAAGAACATCCTCACATTTTTTTCTAGTGAGAAAGCAAGAGATGCACAAGGTAAAAACAGGATTGTAGAAGCTGTTTTCAGTAGTTGAGCCCTAAGATATAATTTTTTAGTGGCAAGTTTAAAAACAAAAACTATATTCACTAGCCCACTATCCATTTTTTAAACCATGTTTGCAAGAATAAGCTGCTAAATTTTATTAGATAGTTACTTTTTACACTGCCAGTAGGAGATCTTTATGAAATATTACAATAAAAACATGTTTCTTCAAGAAGCAGTAATGTAATAAAATGCATCACTAGTTTTGATTGCATTGATAGCTTGTAGTAAGAAAAGTACCTTTAGGGAGATGTGTTTTGTGTTCACAAGGAATAGGAAAGACTCTATTTTGCAGTGCATTAAAACCGTGGGACCTATTAGGTTTGTATAATAAAAATCTTGTAAACACTGATAGTTTTATAGTTAGTCTTTTCAACAGCTGTTTTGTGTAAGAATCTGTGGATGCTTGAAGCTACCATACTTTTCAAAAGGACCCTATTAGCTATTTATTAACTCAACCTATGTTTTCACCCCCCTAACTTAGATAGCCATGAATAGTGTTCCAATTTCAATCAATTGTAATAAGAAGTTATTTTCAATTTTGTGTAATAAGAAACAATTTTGAAAGGTCCATTGACTTTAGAGCATGGATATTATTTTCTAGTGAGGATACAGAAACAAAGAGGTCTTCTGAGAGAAGCCGAATGTAAAAAAGGCTTTAAACTAGCAGAAAAAATTCAGCATCACCTGAAAGCAGCAAAGATGGATCAACATCAATTAAATGGAACACGTGGGACTGAAATTTCTCTGTAGAGTAGAACCTGCAATTTGAGGCTATGTTTACTCCCATTAGCCAATGAATATGTTTGAGTTATGTAGTCATAAGGATATTTCCTTTCTTAACCTTCCCCAGGGTAAACATTCATTCAGTTTAATTTGTTTAATCATTCCACCTAGACCTTCCTTGGTCCTTGTGCCTTGACTAGGTACAAATGAACAATCTCATCTCTCTACTATGCATAACATTATGCTTATTTTTAGTTCATCACAGACCCAAAAACCCAAACACCAAAAACCAAAGAGAAAAAAGAGGCTTTTATATGGTGATCAGGAAGTTCTCCAAGAGAAAACCAGACCCAAGTACTCAGAATGCTTAATGAAAAACATTTGTAAAACTTCTGTCTAAGCTGTAGCAGTTAATCCAGCTAGTGTCCACTCAAGTTCTAAAACTGGTGGTAGCCAAGTCCTGATGCACCAGATTTCCTCTCTTATTTTTCCTTTTTCATTAATCATCATAAAAACAATGAACTTTTCTCTCCCTGCTCTTTAAAAAATTCATAGAAACAAAGAAAGTGAATGAAACTCCGATACCAATGTTTAAAAGAAAGGACGGAAAGAGAAAAAAGCTGTATAAAAATATTTCAAAGTTTTTTTACTAAGAAGTTGGTTTTTTTTTTCAGAATCTTAGTAAAGAAACAAAAAGGTTTCAGTGAGGAGGTCAGTACATGGTCTTTTGAGGAAAAGGTCTGTATTTACAGACTTGTTGGGGAAGAAGCTGCCTGGGGATTGAACATTTTCTCCTAGGTGATTAGAAAACCTGATCCTTAGTATCTCAGCTACCAGTATGTCCAATTAATGTCCTTAGCCCCATGAATGCTTTTGAGTGCCCCTAGAAGGAGGTATACATCTAAGTTTTGAACTCTCCTTCTGAAGGTGTTCGAAAGCACCAGCTTTTTCTCATTGCCTTTACAGGTAATACAATACTCTAGAAGGAAAACCAAATCCTTCACTGGACACCAAGACTGCAGCTGTCAGTTGACTGTTCAACAACATGAACTCGAATCCACTTGAGTAATCAATTTTACGTGAAAAATGATCAGCAGTACACATTCTTGTATCTTAGATTTTACTGTTGTAGGTAAAAATAATTTAAAATGTGTGAGACAATTAATTTTAAACTCATAGTTTTATTATATCTACTTTCATTTTTTCCCCCTTTCACTCACCTCCCTGTTTTTTAAGTCTCTACTAATTTACTTTCTAAATTTACTCTTAAATGTTGTTTTTCACCATGTTCTCATTTTAAACTTTAAATTCTAATACCACTAAAAAGAGACTTCATGAAGTAAGCCCTAAATAAAACATTCATTCTATTTGCTGATGTTTCAAGCATTAAATTAATATTCTTGAAGTTCATTCATTAAGTCCCTAACCTATAATTAGGATTCAGGCCATGCTGCTGATTAGACAGGAAAAAGAAATCAGCCCACAGACACAGGCAGCTTTTCATTTGAATCCAATCAGGGAGAGCAAACACACTCCAAAAAGGGTTTCTGTGGTATATGGATATAATTATTATGAAGGAAAAAGGAAAAAGAACTGGGAACCTTATGAATGTGAAATAGGGTTTTTTAGCCTTGAGAACTCTCTTCAGCGATGTTACTTTTCATAGTATCAATCCTATTGACCAAAACTTGGGAATAGACAAAAAAGTTTCTCCATAATTTAGTGTGCTTCATTATATTCTAAAATGTCTGAGCCGATTTATTACAGCTGGTAGATCAGTGCAAATGAAGGCAAGAAGGTATTTGCTATACCTATTGCAAGCAATAAGATCAGAGCAGCCATGTTAGAAACAAAATAAATAAAAACCCCAACCGTTTAAAGTATTATAGGGAGGAAGAACATTATTAGAATGGCAGCCACTAGCACCTTTGGAAGTAACATCATCCAAATATTTCCAATGTACAGCATGGAAATATGAAAAATTGTATTTGTTGCAGGGAATGCAATTAAACTAAGTAACATCTGGATAGGCTAAATCTTGATCTTAGTTAACATTCCTGAAATTCTGTGAGCTCTGCTGATATCTGATGGTTGTTCAAGTGCTTTTATGAATCAGATCACTTAAATACTATATAGTTTTAGTAATGTTACTTTAGACTTCTGGAAATCTTGGTTAGAATATAGTGAAGATTGCTCGGCTGCTGTTAGCTTATGAATTGCTTTTTGTCAATAGATTTTGTCAATAAACAGCAGGGTTCTGTTAGTTTTAACAGAAGAAGGTGATGTGTAATCCAAATAGCTAAGTCTTGCTTAACAGGTCTTAAAATATATATTGTCAGTTTCTCTGATCTAGTTGGTTTACTAGCTGAAGTAGTAATTTTTATGTCTTATATACTGTAAAACAGAACTGAATATTGAATATTGTAAAACTGAACTGATCCTGTGGAAGAATTAGTTTTCCCAACCATCTTGCACTTAGGGATTCACCTCTTCTGCTTTTTCCACGGAACTCCACACAGGTTCCATCTTAAATCCATCCACCACCTCACTCATTAAGACCATAGACATTCAACCGATAAGGATATAATCCTTTCTGAGAATAACTCACAATAGAGATTAAATCAAAGAAATTTACTTTAGCACTTTGTCTACTTTTAGACCTATAGGCCATTTTGGTAAATTATTATTGCTTAATACTGAAACAAGAACAAAATTGCCAACTCTAATGTCTGCAAAAAGCAAAGGTATTCAAATGTAGTCCACATAATTTTTTTACCAGAACATTCCATACATACTCATGAATAATTTTGTTGTGTTTATAGCTCAAATTTCAGAAGAAGTTAAGGTTAAGAAGCAGATCTGTAAAATCTATAGCCAACACCAATGTTCTGGGCCAGTGCCTTTATTAGGAACCTGTGGGTTGGTAAATAAGCTTTTGCTACTAACTGCAAAGGCCACAGACTTTCTGTTGACCTCACTATCAGGGGTCTTATGACTTCTCTAAGCTTGCCATAGCCTGAACTGGTCTTAGCCTATTGTAACAGTCATCTATTAGTAGTTGCATAATTTACCTAAACTGTTTCAGCTCAAGTAGATTAACAAAAATGAAAACCTACCCCTATTGAAATTGCTGGAAAATTTAGTCAGCATCAGTATGACAGAAAAACAGTAAGAACAGAAGAAAAGTGATGCAACTACCTGGTCCAATATCTCTATATTCTATAATCTATAATCTATAACC
>VXBO01001862.1:95473-182190 GCA_013400135.1 Rhinoptilus africanus | reverse complement strand
AAGACCGTTTGAAGCCCCCACCAAAAAAAAAAAAAAAAAAAAAAAAAAGAGATCGGTTTTCTTCCTTTGATCTTCCTTTCCCTTCTAATTCTTGGGTAAATTTAGCCACTCTTTTCACCCATGCAAGCCTTTTTTCAAGCAACAGATTTGCTTTTAGACTTGGTATTTAATTTATTCTGTTATCTTTTTTCTTGCTCACTCTTTGTCACACATTTGTAGATTAGAGTTTAAAATAAAAGAGAAAAAATGAAACCTTTTTGGGTGCAGAAGAGATGTATAATGTATTCTATTACACTCTCAAAGCATCAAAAAGCCATCATATGAAGGCACTTTGAAGAGGGCATGTTAGGTTTCAAAGAATATGGAGATTTTTCAGAAAAAGGGAGCTGGAAAGACTGAAAGCTGAAAAAGAAACAACTGATCACCTGCGTTACAAGGAAAATTATTAGACAGGTGAGATTAGTGATCAAGTATGGATAATTATTATTATTTTAAAGTTTTCACTCTTGATTTTCATCCTTTTCAGCTTCACCACAGTTAACAATATATTAATGACCTTATTTTCCCTAAATCTGTCATAGGGATAATTTTGATCATTCCTATGTTGAACAAGATGTATTTCATCCATAATAGGTAAACAATCACCTGCAGCATGCATATTTATTCTATAAAAAAAAAGAAAAAGTCCCTGTTGCAGAACATTCAGAAATGGTCTGTTATGCCATAATTTGACCCTTTTCTTACTGCAATATGAGCTTTATTTATAAGATCTCATACTAGTTCTTTCACCATTCTATACCTTAAAAATGAAGAGAAAGAGGGAGATATCTTTTTCTTGCATCTTATACTATGTAAGCTGCCAGCAATCAACAAGTTTTACTCAAATATTTTTTTGGGTTCACAAGTCAAGTGATTTAGGACATATCACAAGGTATTTTTATGTTCTCAGCCTCTACCAAATTTCAATTTCTAGTAACCTGAGACTTTAAAACCGTTTGAACAAGGAAGTGGTAGAGTTCAACAAACTCTGTCTTTCACTTGTTTATGTTCTCATTATTCCCTCTGAATTTAATCTCCAAATACCAGGGAGGCATCTTTGTCTATTTAAACAGCATCTCTTGCTACTATAGGTATCACAAGAGCAAAGTTATCTGGCTTAGAGTTGGCATAGGAACGTGAGACCAACAACCTTCTAACAAATTAATTTACTTTCAGTTCAAGATAACCAATTGATTGATCAGTTCAGAAAAGCACAGAGATCTCAATCCCTTTACCTTTAAAATGCAGTATATGACAAATCAAAGTCTGTAATCACAAAACTGCCAAATGTCTAAGTCTGGAAGGCACCTCTGGAGACCATCTAGACCAACCTCCTGCTCAAACTAAGGTCAACTAGAGCAAGTGGCTCATATCTGTGTCAAGTTTGGTTTTGAATATCTGCAAGGATGGAGACTCTACAATTTCTCTGAGAGATAAGTTTCACTGTTTAACCACGCTTACTGTAAAAGATGAAACAAAACCAATTAAAAACCTTACATTCAGGTCACTTCTCTTTTTCATTTGCATCCATTGCTTCTTGTTCTCTCAGTGGGTGTCACCTAGCAACCTGTCCCAATGTATCGTACTCCTCCCCATCCACTTTTTATACACACTTGTAAGTTCTCCCCTGAGGTTTCTCTTCTCCAGGCTGAATTGTCCCAGCTTTCTCAGCCTCTCCTCCTGTGTCATACACTCCACTCCCTTGATCAGCTCTGTGACCCTTCACTACACTCACTGCAATATGCCCATTTTTTTCACATACTGGAGAACCCAGCACTCCAGATGAATTTCATCAGGGTTGAACAGAGAGGAAAGACCACTTCCCTTTACCTGCTGTCAATACTCTTCATAATGGAGCCCAGCAGGCTGTTGGCTCTCTCTTTCTCAGTCATCTAGGGTTCACTGCTGACTTATAGTCGGCTTGTTGTCCCATAGGACTTCAAGGTCCCTGTCTGCAGAGCTGTTTTCTAGCCAGTCATTCCCCAAGCCTGTGCTGGTGCAGGACTTGGCATTTACCTTTGCTGAACTTCATGAGGTTCCTGTTTAACCATTTCTCTAGCCTGTCAAGGTACCTCTGAATAGCAGCATGCCCACCTGGCGTATCAGTACTCCTTCTAGTTTTTTGCCATCTGCAAACTTGCTGAGGGTGCACTTCTAGGTCATCAACAAAGATATTAACCAATATTGGCCTTAGTATCCACCCATTGAGTATAGCACTAGTTACTGTCCTCCAGCTGCACTTTGTGTAGATGATTGCTGATTATTTAGAGCCCAGCAACTCTACTCCTTATCTACTCCATACTTCGTCACCTTATCTATGAGGATGTTATGAGAGACAAAGTCAGAAACCTTGCTAAAGTGAAGATAAACAATATCTACTGCTCTCCCTCATCAACTCTCCTTTTCATCATCTAGGATGTTGTGCAGCTCACTGACATTCTCCCAGATATTCTTTACCTGACAACACAGAGTTTCCCCCAGCACACATCTCCTACAGGTTAGGAGTCTACCTGTCCCATCCCAGCCTCATCAAGAGACACCAGGCACCCTCACAACCCCAGACATCCATCCTCCTCTCTGGGTGGAGGCCTCTGACGACCTGGGGACAGTTTCTTTATGGTTGGTACTGGTGATTGTGCACTGTGACATATCACCACTGATGCCCAGCCTGTGGGTACTGCCCTCAGCAGAGCTTCTGGCCCCCTTCTGTGCTGCGCATGTTGGTTGCCCCAATTAGCTGCGCCCCCAGTGTGACAGAACTATACCACTGCCAGTATTTTGTGAAACTGCAATAGTAAGGCACTTGTTAGATACCCTTCACAGAGATCCTAGGCATTAGATCCCACCCCTGTTGCAGAGGAGATGCTGTTTTGTTGCTTGGGGCACATGGGAAGAAAATTCCTTCTGACTTTTAATTCTGAAGACAAAATAAACTCTGAATAGAAAAAGCTTTGATATCCACAAATGCTCTATTCCCTAAATAGAAGCTGCAGCATGAGGTAATGCTTCAGAAGTTAACTAAAAAGCTCAGAAGCCAAGTTTTATGTAAAGCTGAAAAAAATTGTTTCCCTTGTTCCCAAAAGGAGCCTGAGATTAAAACAATACAGACAGAGCACAAGTAGGATCAACCATTTTCCTTTACAGTGTCTGGGTAGATATTACAGTACTCACCCAAGGATTCTTGTCCCAGAATTCCCCTTTTTATTAGTATTATTTCCAGGATTTCTCTTGACTGTTCCTTAGGCTGATAAAACGCTTGTATAGACTGGCTTAGATCTTCATGGAATAGTATTAATAAAAATAATTAATAAAATCAAACCCATGCAAATAGATATAAGCATGGGGTACTTATCCCAGCATTTCCCCCAAAATCTGAATTCAGGATTGATTTAGAAGATATGCCCGTATCTTTACCTGAAGGATGACATTGTTATTCTCTTTTACACATAGAAGTCACATATGTACGTGACTGATGCTGTACGAGTATGGGCAAAGCTAGAAATACAGCACTATCAGCTGTAGAGCTTTCCTGTGATTTTGTGTTTGTTTGGTTTTTTTCCCTCTTAATACTTTAGGCAAAACACTTCACCTGTTTTACAAGAAGAGATTATGAAACAGAGACAAGAAAAGCACTTTACCAAAGGTCACCTAGTCAGCAGCGGTATTGGTCTAGAGACCACTCTGTTACTGCCTCTTCCTAAGAAATAGCTGTTGCTTAACCCAAACAGGTGGTTGCTAATTATATACCCTTAATTTTCCTGATATCTAATTTAAGATATTAGGGTCTGTTTTGCAGAAATGTTAAACACAACTGCTTCTGAGGTCAGTGGCATCTGAGCTTTGATCTTATAATCAATATCTCATTTTAGATACTTGTAAATACTTCTGATTTGATTTCAGATATGGTGTTTTTTTGGGGTTTGGTGGTTTGGCTTTTCTTTCCCTTTATAAAATGAAGTAATGTTATTTCCCTTGTAACTTGTTAGGTAAAGTGTGAAGCTGATGCCTGAGAAACCTTTCAGTGTTAGGGTGGGGAGTACTATTAAACTTGAGAGGAAATTAATTACTTCCTTTTCAAAGATGAACGTGACTAGTATAAAATTTTTAGGAGCCACATTGTACTGTGCTACAAAAAACAAGCAGTAACTAGGTACATGATAATTTTTTAATGAGGACAATAGATGATACAAATAAATCTGTAGGAAAAAAGGTTATATGTGATGCTGTAATTAAAAACATACTTACAAACAAGAGTACTTAAAACATGTTAAGTTTGATAATTTCCAAATTTTTAATGTTTGACTTGCAGTGTCTTATAATTTTTATTATTTTTCAGTTTTCACATATTTAATAGCTATTTTTACAAGCATTCCATGACATGACATATTGTTCATACAAAGATTTAAAAATGATGCCTCAGATTCCATAATACTATGTAACTCATTCTAATATAAGAGGTAAACAAAAATAGCATTTTACTTTCTTTTTTTTTTCTGTTAATCTTTCTGTTTTGTATGGAGTCATGATTTACAGTTCTGCCTTTAATCGAAATTTATACTCGGGTACTTACTGAGATAATAAAATTTCTTGTAGTATGCAAGAAATCTGGAAGGAGGAGGGTGGGGGTGAGTGCCTGCATTCAGGAAACAAGTGCTGGCCTTTCTCTCGGAGCTAACCTCTGCTGCCACGCACAGTTTTAGTCATTTCATGATATTTGCTCTTGACATGTGCAGAGGTTTATTTCAGATTTAAAGTCGTTTTTTCTTTTGTACATAATAACGGAAGACATGATTGTAACATATCTTAACAGACTTTATTTTTTTTTTTTTAACCTACTTTTCTTCACAGTGGAGCTAAGTGGTGGGGGTGACTGATCTTGCTCCCTTGGACTAAGAGCGCTGGCAGGTTCACATATTGTTTTGTCAGACTTTTCACTCTTTACAGAGTATGATGCAGCGCAACATATACACACAAATACTAGAAGTATGTGGTCTCAACAGTTCTACTGTTGGTATGAGGATTTAAACAAACAAACAAAAATATTGGTGAGAATAAATTGGATATACCTAACTAAACACAAATATATAACCTGTTGAACTCTGACTTCTTATCGCTGCAATACAAATTGTACTCAGTTGTAAACCCAAAAGATTTATTTCCTTCTTCAGAAACTTCAGGCTAACTCCTTTCATTCTTTTCTTAGTTTGGCAGTCAGTTTTCATTGAGTTTAATAGTGTGAGATCAGGATGCTATAAAAGTTTTAGCTTTCTTCAGGCTTTGCTGGTTTATTTTAATTCTCTTTTTTTCCATCTTCAGCCTGTTCATTTTTTTCCTTTATGAGATTAATTAGATACAAGTTTTGGGGCAAATTAGGAATTGTAAAAGGAAATCCATTGAGTTAAAGTGAGTTACTTTGAGACACTCTACACAAAAGGGTTCTTTTGCATTCAAAGACTCTGAATGTACCTTACAATAAAATAACATTTTTTTTTCCAATTGGGGTAGCACATGAAGGATAATAGTTCTTAAAATAAAATTTAAAAATGAGAAAATATTTGGAATTCTGTCATCTTGGTGACACTTGCAAGAGAAATTACAAATTGTTTTTATTTCATCTGAAATTTTATTTTAAACAGCCTTGAAGATATTTTTTAAAAATATAATTTTCTTTCTTTTTCTATCTCCCTCTGATAACATGTGCTCCACCTGCAAAACAATGGAGAATTCTGTTTTTTCCTCAAACTCTGCTATAGTATGTCCTTGCACTTCATTGTCAGCCACACCATGTTACATACTGACATTAAATAGTCATCTTCAAAACCAAAGGCAGAAGGAGAATTTCAAATAGGCAGATTATGTTTTTTCTTCTCTTGAGTTGATATGTTACTTTTTTTTCTCTTGTTTCTTATGACACTACTATTTGTCTAGATAACACTGGTATTTCTACGTAAGAAAGAAAAACAAATACGCTGTGTGTTTTGGGGAGAATAAAATGAGATGACTTTATTTTTCATAAAGTCAAAAGACGTATATGAGAGTTCTCTCCTCAGACTTTTCAATAAGTTTATTTGTAGTAGCATTTGCAGAACTCAAAATGCCATTCATCTCAGGAGTACAGGAACCACTTGGTGTAGCTTTCTAAACTGTATCTTGTACATTCAGCTACACTGCTGTAAGTACTGGGCAGCTGGTTCCACTTGAAAAGACAAATTTTGCCTGTTAACAACCACATCCATGCATTGTCAATCTAAGTTTAACTTCAGATCAAAGGAAGGATGCTGCTACAATTTATTTATTAAAAAAAAAAAACCCAAGACAAAAAACCAAAAAACAAACCCCCAAAAAAACCAATACAAGACTATGAATTTTATATGTATTAGGCAATGCCGTGTTTTACAAAACTGAGAATAAAGTGAAATAAAAACCTGCAAGGAAGAAAGATGGCCATCTCTACTTAAGAAGGATACCAACTCCAAAAATATTCGGTATGGTAAGCTATTAGAAACTTTCCCTAACCAATACAACAAAAATTTGTGACAGAAATTTGTGCTCATGCAAATATAAGAAGAATATCTCTCAAATCTCTTTACACCACGTATTATGAATTTTCTCTCCTCTTGCTTTAATTTATACATGTGTCTGGGGTCAGGATACACTTCAGTTAATGTCAGTTGGACATCGGTGTTTGATATCATAGAAGATTAGAATGAACAAGTGCCCTTCTTTAAAACTGAAGTGAAGGATGCTTCCTATTTTTTGTGAATGCACACAAATTTACACAAAATTGAAGGAAAATAATGTTGTACAAAGAAAAATCCCCTCTAGAGGCTTGAACAACTCCTTGGTAAAGATTCAGTTTTGTTCTTATCAGCATTTTCTAGATCAATACTCTTGTTATTTGTTAATTTGGTGATTTCACCCCCTTCTTACCAAGTTACTTATAAATAGCACCATCTAAGTGCCAAACCCCTGACTTGTGCTGAATAGGGTAGGTAGAATTAACTAAACCAGAAGATGATATTTTTAATAGAGTGACTGTATTGGTTACATTGAAATGGAAACAATGACAACCACACAAATAAAACCAAAACATATTACTAATTATGAAAAGATGGCCTGTTTTAGTAGCTCGTTGTCGGTAGCTTCAGTCAGTAGCTTCAGATTTCTGGAAAAAGCAACGCTATAGCTCAGCAGCCTCTGTTGTACTTTGTTGTCAGGAACATAACGGATGTTGTGGTTGCTGTTTCCTTCTTTATTCCTCTAGCTGGGGTCACTTTCATGTTTCTTAACATGGTTTTACAGCTGTCTATTCCTTCATTGGTCTATTGCTCCAGGCTACATCAGTATTTGCCTTTTCTGTATGTTAGATACTATTTATTTGTAAAACAAGAACTGTTTTGGTCCACTTCTGTGTTGTTTTTTTTTTTTTTTTTAAAAAAAACAAACTCAAAAAAACCCACCCCATCAACAAAGAACCAAAAAGACCTCCTCAAAAAACCCTCAATATCATTAGTAAATGGTTTACAGCTGTAGGCACAAGCCAGTACCTCATCTCTTAAGATCCCATACTCCTCTTCCCTGCACACTGTGTCTCTGTTTCTCAGGGCCTCCACTGTTCCATCTGGCCTGTATTTTTCTCTCCTACATCATTGTGTTGGTCATAAAACTATAGTGGTATCATACAAAGACCTTTTTGAAAAATGAAAATGCATGAGCTACAGAACCTTGTCAACTAGAGAAATGGCTGTCAGAGACAAACCAGGTGAAAGGAAGCTGCAGCCAGGTCAAGAGCAGGTGAGTCAGCTGAGCAGCTGAGCTCACAAAGCAGTGACAGTTGACACATTATTGAGAGCTGATTAACTTCTTGGGCACAAGGATGTTGTTCTTAACAGCCTGTACTTGCAGGGAGTGCCTAAAGTAATACAGGAATTGAGACTATTCTCCACTTTCCATAATATTACAGAAGAATGGCAACCATCTTTCAGTACCCATTTCCAGACCTTCTTCATCAGACAGGAGAATCTGAGGCAAAAAAAAAAAAGGGGGGGATAAACCACTTGTCTGGTACTAAATAGCAGCTGGAAACATTTCTTAAAAGAAATTATTTTCTATGGCTTGCAGCAATATGCATTTGAAGTCAAACACAATTGTAATAACAATCCCTTATATGTCTCTTAAACACTTTGCATTTGATCAGAAAACCAGCATCTTCCTACAAGTGCCCATAGGCATACTTTCCATTATGGAGACTTCTACACTCACTTTAAATAATTTGTTCATAAATTATGATTTTTTTTGTGTAAAGATTACTTGAGAATGCAGTTTTGAACAACAGCGAATGATATAGTAAGAAAGTTACAATATCCAAAGTACCAAAAATGTTAGTGGGAACATTTAAGAGCAAGTACTAGATGGATGTGAGGAAGCAGAAAGGATGTCTGATTTCTTGCTGAATCTGAACATTATTTCACTTAAACATCTGGAATTGAATTATGGATAAAAATATTCACAGTGATGGAGAGATTAAAGATTTAATTTAATGGGCAATATTTTTCTCATTGCCACAGTGGGAACATAATTGTATTCTATATTTCCTTCTATAAATCTAGGTTCAGACTTTGATTTACAGATTTTGACCGTGGCAGGATCACTGGGGTCTTTGCAAAAATGTCCTGATAGCCTTGCAAAGTATTGCCCTGTGCTCAGGGGGAAATACAAGTTGTAGTTTGCCTAGAAAAGAAGGAAGACTGAGGATGTTTCACATACTTTTTTTTTAGCTCCATTAGCACACAGACTTGTTAAGACATAGACAGTAATACACAGCCAAAAGCACGTTATCTTACAAGATTCCTGGCAAACGTGCTTCGTTGAATCCCCTGACCTAGAATATCCAAGCTGAGAATAGCTCGGTGTGGTTCTGCTGCTGCAAGACTCCTCAGCTACTGGCATGGCATGGTTTCTGGTTTTACTTTTGGCTGACATCCCTACCTTCCATTAATTTCCTCTTTTCATATATGTCTCCCACTTGCATTTTTTAGGCATTCATTTCTCTTCTGGACTGAAGAAGAATGTAACGCTGCACTGACATAGAGTGGACTGTTTGCCAAGATAGTGAAAAGTAGCTCTACAGGACGTGGAACAGGCTTTTACTGGTTTTTTGTGTCTTCTTTCTGTGATTGTTCAGGAATGCAGGAAACTAGTTTTGCTAGCTAATCTTATTCCCTTTCAGAGAAAGTATGTACATAAACTTCTGCAATCCTACGATTGATTTTGCTGTTTTAGTGGTTTGGCAGTAAAGAAGGAGTCACACATGAATACTTAGCTTTATAGTTCTATAGTGGGAAAATGAAAAGAATTTCTTTCAATATTCAATAGTAACAGCAAAGTCGAGAATAAAGAAGCTGTGATGCTTCTCTGGAGAAGGGACAGCTGACTGATTTTTTGTTAAGGCTATTTTTTATTCTCAAATTACTAATGCAATGCTGCAGCTTCTTTGTACTTAAACATTAAATTGTTCATGTTATTGGAATCCTTTTGGTGAGCCAGGTGATGAGAAACTGCGTGAATAAATAAAACATGAAGGCTGTATCATGTTTTAATTCATAAATAACAGGAGTATGCTGAGCAGCTTTTGTTATTTGTCAAGTTGTGCACAGAATTTTGTGGGCTTTAATCTTACAGTGACTAGTCTCCTCCATAAAGGGTTTTGTGCTCTGAAATAAAAGGATGTGAAAGAAAGTGGAATAATATACCAGCAAAGTGAGAAAGGTAGGAATGAACTTCCAGCAAATTCTAAGATGTTGCCTTGGGAGCTGTTTGCAATGGCTGTCTTGAATCTCTGTTTGAGACCGCTAACATGTGTGTTGCTCTCATTAAACTGTTCACCAAATGCATGGTTCCAAGAGAAGATATTGCATTTTCCTATCAGCAGGAGGGTTTAAGTTTTGTGAATATGCTAGCTACTTTTCTTATTCTACCTGAATTTGAAACTGAAGCTTGATATCATCTCTGTTAAATAATAAATGCATACATTAGATTAAGTTATACATTTACCCAAAATCTGGTTGTATCAGGTCTTGCACAGGACTGATACAGCCTTACGGAAATCCTTATAAGCCATCACTTAGTTGTTATTCAGTATGAGTAGCACTTTTTTAAAAATAAAAGAGTGAATGCTACTTTCATTTTTATTTCAGTAAAATCTTCATTTGAATATCTTCAGATATTATGTTTATTAATTAAAGCTACATAGGCTACCTAAAATAAAACTATTCTTTTAATGAAGGAATGTCATTTTGTGTTTTAACCAAGGTTTATATTTCTGAAACCAGCATTTCTAATAAAATATTTTTGAGTAAATTTATGTCTCTCTGTTACAGTACTGGGACAATTTTATCTAATCTCAGAGAGCAATTTAGTTTTCTTGATATGATGCTTGTTTATTGTCAGATATTGAGGTCAAGAAAAGCCAATAATTTCAAATGAGAATAACTGAAATGGCTGGTGTTTTCAGAAACAGAACTGAGATGAGTTCCCCTAAAACAGATGCAGAGGAAGATCAGTCCAAGAACCTCATTCCCAATTTCACAATCTGTTGCTTCATTTTTTTTATCTTTCCATGATCTAATAGCAACAACAATGAAATGAGTCTTGCCAGGTGATTATAATAAACTATAACAATGTCAAGGAATATAAAATTCTATTACTGTGAGTTTCAATAAGTTTGTTCACCTATCAGAAATGTTTATCTTGGGGGACTGGGGAAGGGAAGCATATTACTTAAATCACAATGTTATTATGTAAAGCATTGCCATCAATTGTGAAAGATGATAAGTTTTACAAACAATGACTAAGGCAAAAAATGGAAATTTCTATGCAGGGAAGGAGCAAACAGGTAATGTTGTCATTGATGACCTCTGCTCCAAAAAAAATTTCAGTCTTTCAATAATGTGTGAAAAATAGTTTTTGGTATTCTTGGAATCAGTCAGTCCGGGGCAGAGGTGTGGAAGCTTCGTGCCAGTCTCACAGGCTAGAAAAGGAGCAGAACTTAATACAGAAAAAAAATCTCCTAAACTAAAATTACCTTTTCTTGTCTTATGTTTTCCTTCTATAGCTGCTCCCATTTCTCAGTGTGATTTTTTTAAAACTCTTACCTAAATTAAAGAAAACAGGTTTTGGATTCTTTTTCTTTTCTTTTCTAATAAAGATGATTCTAAACAAATAGTATCTGAGTCTTCCACTCTCAGGAAAGGTGTTATACTTACCTTACTCTCAGCTATTTTTAGAATGACATACTACATGGGTGTCCTGGTTCCCGTGTGGATAGGGTTAATTTTCACAAGGAGCTGTCACAGAACACAGATATTCAGTACCTTGTGCTGGCATGTCCAGCCTATAGCTGGGAGATGGCTGGGGGTGGGGGCAGGAAATCGCCCCTTGGAGCTGGTTGGGGCTTTTGTTGTTGAGCAATGGTACAGTCATCGTGGTTGTACATTCCTCTATCAGTATTATTGTTGTTGTTTTCCTCTTTCCTTTGCTGTTCTGTTAAACTACCTTTATCTCAACCTATGAATTTTGCCTTTTCCTTCCGATTCTCCCTCCCATCCCACTGTTGTGGGGGGATTGAGCACGCAGCTCCCTGGTTCTTTGCTGGAGTTAAGCCATGACAATGAGCAAGTTTAAGACATCCCAGCAGTGTCAGCATGTTTGTTTGGTAAGCTGCAAGAGTTTATTATTAGACTTGTAGTCTCATGTTCACCATACAGGCATCTACAGCACAGAAATTAGAGCAGTTCGCATTCCTCTGGTTGAACAATCACAGATTATGTTTTACTTTATGAATAGTATTTGATTAATGCCTATACTGAGGTATTGTACTAAAGCAATAAATAGGAAATGAAATCTGAGGTTATTTTTTTTGTTCCCCATATGTCTCAAAGGTAACTAATTTCCTCTCCTTCCATTCATCAGCTTTCAGAGACACCTAAAGATGGTTGTTGGAATGAGATGCACCTTGGTTAAAAAGACATTTTGACAGTTTGTTTTGGCTACAGGCAAAGGAAAGACTTGTCTGCAAATCCATACTATTAATGACAAGAGAATCTGGAAATATTCCTAGAATTAGCTGACAGCTGGTATACTCCTGTATAGTTTAAAGATTTATGATACATACTTCTCAAACTGCTATGTAGAAAATCTATGTAATTGTTGTAATTATAAGCCTAAGCAGAAATGAATCCCATTTTTTTAAGCTTTGGGAAAAACTAACTTATCATAATCTTCACATTTTACAGAAAGGCTTTCCAAGTGTTTGGGGGCAAAAGACGACAGTATAATAAGTCTTTTAAAGAAATAAAATGGAAATAATACAACATTTTGAACACATCTGTAGGACTAGTATTCTAACTTGAAGACAAGCAATGATCACATCAACAATGAGGATAATGTTATGACCAGGTGGCATGACTATATTAGGTGTGATTCCAGTATTTCCAATTTACAGACAATATAGATGACCATAAGGAACTGCAAGAAAACAGAGATGCTACTCTGTTACAGAGCTCAACTTTGTACAGAAATCATCCTTTAGTGCGTCTTAAGTTATTAGGGCTTGTTAGAATTTGGCTGTTTACAGTGTGATTGCAAAATGAGTGCATGGTCAATCTGTTTGAGCTCTTCTTGTTTTCACTTCTGTAATCAATTCTACTTCTCTCATCTATGCAGCCTAACTCAATCCAATTCTTCTTTGTTTCATCACATCAGGCTTTTGACTGTCCTGCTTCCTCTTCCTTTATTCTAATCCTCATTTCATTTCCAAAGAGATTGCATGTTGAATTACACTGTTGGGTTATACTTACCCAAGAGTAAACCTGAAATCCAGTTACAGATTTAAAGCTCTACATCACTCCTTTTCCCATGTTCCAACATCTGCAATTCTCAGCTTCTAGTTCTGGCATATGTCCTATGTTCTTATGCTAACATATCAGCAAAACTGTATTCTAGTTCCCGTGTGCTCTTGTACACAGGCCGTGATATACCAAGAACTCTCTTACGTATCCTCACTGTACAGAAATTGCAAACTGAATGATGTTTCAAGGTTGCTGTTATATGACAGACTAAGATTGCATACTTTTTTGATTAAGTCACAGCCATGTGCTGCAATGGTAAAGCATCTCAGTGTAAACACAGTGCGTAATTTTGCTTGCCTAGTTTATGTCAGGGCATATGTAGTTTTTCTGAAACAATTGGATCTATGATAAAGATTTTTTTGCTTATGCTGATTGTGCTTCAAACATCCTCATCCCATGGTTGACAGGGTTTCACCTCTGAAACTTGCTAGTGGGAAATTGATTTAATTCAGCAAATGACAACATGTAACTGGTGAAGAAGACTGAGGAGGAACTATCCATTTCTGTAAAGTATTGATGTGGAAAATGCTGATAGGAAAAAACCCAAATCTTTATTAAGGGCTTGTTTTGCTCTTTGAAAATAACTTTGCTTGCATTTCAAGCAGTTGGAGCAGTATTGGCTGAAGGTTATAATGTACAATGTAAGTGATTGCCACCTACTCTCTTGCATCTGTTCCTCTGCTCTGACAATTTTTGTAGCTTCTTAAAAGGTTTCTAAATCATGCTCTCTCAAGTCAAGATGGGTTGAAGGTTGCTTTCTGTTTACAGACTAGTAACAGGATTAGTTGCAAGGTCGTTTTAAAGGTCATATTCAAGGCCTTTGCACAAGATCTAGAATTATGATACTTAGGATGGACATAGCAAGAAAATGAAATTTGCAGCTCATTTTCCATTAGATTTTGAGAATCCTATTGCGAAAATGTTATTTGGAGCTGATATAACATTGAGTTTGATCTTACAAAGACTCCAAGTCTAATTTGGTTTTAAGTTTTCTGGGCTTTTGCTGCATAATCTGTCTTTCTATCTAGTCTTTCTCTCTGTGGAGAGCATTGCTGCTAAATCATTTTGGAGCAGTAATGTGCTGTAATGTTAAGGAGCCACAGCACAGAGAAATGATCTCTGTGCTGCTTGTGCCTGTGAAAAGTAATATATCAAAACATCTGCAGGTCTTGGGCAAAAGCAGAGGTGCAAGTCTTTTTCTTGTTATTCAATGGGGGCGGGAGATGACCGAATTTTCCACTTGCAAGAACAGCTTGCACAAATCAGGTTGTTTTTGAAAGACGTTGAATTCTGATGGCAGTAGTTGCTTGTGTTGTGCAAATATTGTTGGATGATCAAAGTCTGTCCTGTAGCATGTTCAGAAAGCACTGTCTACTCTTTCTGTTCTGATATGCAGGGTCAATTCATGCAGGTGTTATTTTCTTCTCTCAATGGATTTCCACAAAGGGTCACCTTCAACTATTTGTGAAAAAAATTCACTGTGCATGTCAGTAATTAGTAAATGCTAACTTTTGAAAACTTTTGGTGATCTGAGTGATTTCATAAAGACTAGTTTTGCAGTTCTATTAGTTACCCAAATTAAGTTACTGAAGTTTTCTTATCCTTTTGAAATGTGTAGCACTTGGTTATTCTTCCATTCTCATCCCAGTGGTGTTCTGGGGACTGATTGAAGATTCTACTATAACTTGAACATGCTCTTCCAAAGGAGAAAAGGAGTAACTTCCCTGAATGTTCTACTTTGAAGTCTTGTGTTTCTGTGGTGGTATTTGCTGACAATACAACTGAGATAGTCTTTGATGTTTTCTTAGGTATGGGGCAGAGGAGGTATGCTTGGGAATGCTGTCTTTGCTGATTGTTTTGCAGCAAAGGAGGTACTTCTGAATATGATTTAATAGAGAATTGTTTCACCAAAGCAAAAGAAATATTTTAATTAAACATTACCAGCTGTGTTATCTACACTGTATTTTAGGAATTTTAAACCATGGCCAAAGGCTTGATGAGTGAACAGAATATGTACTGTGCTAGTTCTCTATTTTTGTACAGTGCTTAGGCTTTAATGTACTAGTTATCTTAACATCTATTTTTAAGATTAATTTTTGTTGTCTTTCATCCACTACTGTCTATTTTAGAGTAATAAGACATGGTATAATGAATCTAAGCACCATCATAAACAAACCTTTGTTTCTCACTTTATGGTTGTTCATGGGAATTCTCTACTAGCTGGATGTCTGCTGAAGATTTTGC
The DNA here is from genome assembly GCA_013400135.1 of Rhinoptilus africanus. Lineage (NCBI taxonomy): Eukaryota > Metazoa > Chordata > Aves > Charadriiformes > Glareolidae > Rhinoptilus > Rhinoptilus africanus. The sequence goes on along the minus strand of VXBO01001862.1, from coordinate 166,999 downwards.
AACATGAGACTTCCATTTTTTATTAAGAATGCATGTGGAAATACTCTGATTGTGAGTAAAGAAATACTAACTCAACCTGGTAATCTCCTAGTGAGGCACTCATATTTTCATATTCTGTAGTAACAGATAGTAGAGGACTGCATGTCTTGGGGATGAATGAGACTCTTATGTTCTCTGTGGCCCATATGGCTTAGAGGTAGTTTACATGTACTCAAGTTAATAGTGATATCATTATATAGCCCTTCAATTAGAATCCAATGCCTATTCATTCACTTCTGACCATATATAAAACTGGGTCTCTGTTCTGTCTTCTCTCTCACTCCCCCTTACTTTCTCTAATAATTAATCTACACTGTAAGTTCCCTACTGCCTACTGTTTAAAACCAGATATTTGTGTTGTCCTTAATCACTGCATAAAGCAAGATGAAATTAGGTAGCAAACTGAAATAGGGGCAAAAAATGTCTTTTTGTTTAGAATTATTAGAATTGGAAGACATCTCCAGTCAGTTTACTCCACTAGAAAGACCACTCGTCACCAAACACTTGTGTGATGATGCTAAAGAAGCAACTGCATTTTATTTCTAACCTTAAAAACTTGAGGGCATTTTGTTTTGCTATTTTTTTCCACAATGATCCTAAATATACGTGCTTCACTAAAATTAGGTGGAATATTCAAAAATCAAAACATGAACTTGGTAAAATGGCAATTTGGGAGTTGCTTCTGCTCTATTGTCACAGTTCAGTGACGCAGATAGAGTTATAATGCCATACGATAATGTATTCCAAAGCTTAAATAGGGTTGATATTAAATAGTGACTTGTGTATGATATACCTAAAAGTATATTAAACTCCAGGGCAAGTTTTTAAAAAGACACATTTAACATAGTTTAATTGAAACTTAACAAATTAATAACTCTTTAAAAGATGGATCAGCTTCTTTTAAGCCTATAAATTAGTCATATCAGTCACAGTTTCCAATAGTGACAAGCAAAATCTTTCTGTAATTCATGTAACCCACAACAGTATTAATAATCATAACATAAAAGGAGAATTGGTTATTATGGAAATGGTCTGTGGCAATAGTGTTATGAAGTGATCTGCAGTAAGCCAGTTGCCCATAATTATGTATGTTTTCGTGCTTCTTGCTGTGCAATAATCTCTGATGTAAATTTCAATCCAAATATGAGCTGGGTTGCTTGTTTTTAAACCCACTCCAATCAAGGCCTAGAGCTGCTGGTTTTAATGCTGAAAAGTCTATCGGCAAAATATAAGGGTTTTTTTACTTCTTAATTTAATCTTCAATGAGTATGAGTAAATGAACATTGTTAAAAAAACCCTTGCAGTTTTAAGTCAAATATATTAATTTGGGTCACTGTTTGTTTGTATGTTTGTTTGTTTGTATGTTTATTTGTTGTAGTTTAACCCCAGCCGGCAGCTAGGACCATGCAGCTGCTCATTCACTCTCCCCATTTGCCATGGGGGAAAGAATCGGAACAGTAAAAGTGAGGAAAAAATCATGGGTTGAGATAAAGACAGTTTAATAGCTAGTAGAGCCAAAACCACATATAAGTAAAACAAGGAATTAATTTACTCCTTCCCATTGTCAGGCAGATGTTCAGCCGTCTCCAGGAAAGCAGGTTTACTCATGCATAACAGTTACTTGTGAAGATAAACGCCATAACGCTGAAGGTCCCCCCTTCTTTCCTCTTTCCCCAGCTTTATATACTAAGCTCAACATCACAAGGCATGGAATATCCCTTTTGTCAGTTGGGGTCAGCTGTCCTGGCTGTGTCATCTCCCAACTTTTTGTGCACTCTGAGCCTACTTGCTGGCACTACCAAAACTGTTCTCATCCGAAATCTAAAATATAACACTACAACAGCTGCTAGAAGGAAAATCAGCCCCCTCCCAGCTGAAACCATGACAGGTTTTTTTTTCTCATTTAAATGATCCTACACATAGAATACAAAGCACATAAATGGATATGATGTTAAGAAGTGAGTAGAAGAGGAAGAGCTGATTCTGAGACAGTCTATTTGTTACGCGGTTATATCAAACAGTGACTATAAAGACAGAAGGCTGAAATGTCATACAAGTTTGGAAGATTCTGGATCAGATTGGTTTTTGCTTGATAAGAGTTCTAGGAACTCAAGAGATGCTGATCGTTCCTCCCTCTACTGCAAGTTCTATCCTGACTCAACTAAGTTAGATTTCCTGTTCTGTTAAAAATTTATTATCTCTGATTCATAGGTCTTAGTTTATCAGAGGCAGAAGACATTGAGCAAGTTTTGAAATTCCATGTAGAACAGGTCTTCTGATAGTTCTGCCAAAATGTATGGGACCTCACAAACATAGAAAGCAGTGGTCAAAATTTACATTTTTCTTCTTTAAGATGGCCCACATGACTCCCCCCCAAAAAAAAACTTAAAAAAACCCCCAATGACAACACGTTGGAAAATAGGAAAATTTGTGGGAAATTGTGAAAACAAATCTGTAGAATTTCAGTTTATGTCTTGCTCCTGATTAATAATTATAAATGACACTTGGTACTATTGAACCAAGTTTTTGCAATTGATTTAATTTTTAATTTCCTAGTCTAAACATTCTTGTTAGGTAAAATTTGTCATAACTATGTTTTTCTGAATCTTAGAAATCTATGCTAGTTACAGAAACAAGCTAAAGAGGAATTTTAGATCAGACTGGCCATTTTCAACACTAGCTCATTACAAATATATTTTACTAGGCAGACATACCTCTTAGTGAACTTTTTTTACATGCTCTGGAATGTGTGATGAATATGTCCATTGAGAGAAAGAAGATAGGCTTGGAAATATTAATACATAAAGAGGAAAATATTACTCAAATTTTGAGACTTATCAATTTCCTTGATAATTCTCTTTATATTTATATTGATCAAGAAGAGTGTGGCCAGCAGGTCGAGGGAGGTCATCCTCCCCCTCTACTCTACCTTGGTGAGGCCNGATTCTATGATTCTATGATTCTATATAATTTTTAAGAGAATGCTAGCAGTGCAACATTAATCACCAAATTTACTATAAGAAGCCACATCATGCACAAAAATAAGACGTGAAACTGGCTTCAGCTATGTTAATTATTCGGTTTAGATTGAAATTTTATTTTAGCCTCAAATCTTCTGACTGAGTTTGGCTCAATCATATAAAAAAGCTTAAAGTGCACAAAATGGATTGCTTTCAGATGAAACTGAACCAGAAGATGTACTCAAAGAATTAACGTGGTGTTAATGGGTTTTTAGCCCACAGGACGATTGCAGCCAGTCTGAAGCAACATGCTTGAAATGCAGATAGTCTGGACGTCACATCATTGGCATCAATTGTTTTGCTCTTCACAACTGCTTTGATTGTCCTATAGTGTTTACTAATGTAGGTATAGCTGGTTATCTATGGCATGATTTTACTTTCAGGCTGACCTTGTATATATGCATGCATTCAAAAAATAATGCAAAATAATGAATGGCAGAAATGGATAGTTTAAGAAGATGCATAGCAGAGAAAGGGTTGATTTGGGAATATGGACTATTCCACTTCAATTTTAGCAGAAGCTTTCAACTTGCTGGCACTTTAGTGAATTTTATGAAGTTAATTTTATGGCCCACATGAACATGTTGTATTCATCTCTGCAATAATGGCATTGCAAAAAACTTTGATGCTAACTAGTGTGTTGAGAGACAGAACAAGTTAAAAGCTGAATAAGAACGGAAAGTGAAATTACTTGTCTTTATCATCACAAACAATAATGCAGGAATATACTGAAAAGCAAAGCACTTGCTTTTGTTGTGCTTGTTTTTTTTTCCTGTCTCTGAGTGAGAACAGACAGTGCTGACACTTCAGGGAGCTTCAACCCAGCTAACATATGCATTTTATTTTGTTTCTTTGTCTCAGACAGAAGAATTCATAGCGACTTAATATGACCGGCTAAGGCAAGACACTGAGGGAAAGGAAATGTGGCATGAAGGGTCACATGTTGACAAGAGGAATGAAAAATACCTATAAGAAGAAAAAGGTAAAAGAAAAGAGGAAAAAAAAGGAAAAAAGATAAAAGGTGTGATGTTTTATTTAGTTCTACTTTTTACTGATAGATTAATCCTCTTCAATATTAACAGTTTTTTGTTCCCATGTAGCTGCCATATTGTTGTCAATTCAAAGTGAAAAATGACAGAAACACTATTTAAACCCATATAAGTATTAAAATAAATAAAGTGCTCTCGGGGATAGGTAGTTTTGGTATTTACATATACTTAATACATATGCAATTACATGCAACTTTGCATTGTTCATCTCCACAGTTTCCTCAGATCATGTTTAAAAATGCTTGACCATTAGTAAGGAGCTTAACTTACTTTGCCCATGTTCTATAGGGCTTTTTTGGCTACAGAGAAAATTAGCATCAAGATAAATGAAAGTTACCTTTTATTCATGAACACACACTTTTCATTTAAGATGTATTGCTCTTAATATTACACGGAAGTATGTGCAGCATTTCAAAGTGCAGATTTATTTACTCACTGTAGCTTTAAATGTTAGGCATTCCGTATTTAATGCTTGGTTTCTTACGGAGAGTTTGAAAGGCATGGTCTTGCGATGGAGAAAGCTACTGGACCATAACTTCCACATTACCAAAGCTGAATTTATATTTTGGCTCCAGTGGAATTACTACTGTAAACAAGGCTAGTGAAATCCAGTTATAAGCTGAAAAAGATAATTTTTTTTTAATTTTTCTTCAATCATCCTTTTCTGTGAAGTTGCAAACAAATGTGAGAATCATCGCCTTATTTCTCATGACACTAAATGAGCCAGTGTTTCTGGCTAGATCCTATGTAGAGGAGAAATCCTGTCTATCAGTATATAGGAAAGAATCAGAAGCCTAGTTTGCTGTTACTACAATGAATAAAGATACTGGGATTATTTTTTTAATTTTTATTTTTAAAGTTTCTAGATAGCAGGATGAGATTTTATTACCAAATACATTATGAGAAGGAAATTTGGTTGATGAGTTATGCAGTGTATGTATAATCCTTCTGGACCTTATCTGGGCAGATCTTTTAGAAAGTTTTACTTATTCAGGTATTTTTTATTAAGTACAAGCTCTCTCAAGAGGTCTCTTTTCAGCTCTAGCTATAGTTGAGAGGCACTGGAGAAAGAATAAAAAAGAACGAAAAGTATTAATTATAAAGCAAATAACTAGTTGAAGTTCAGAAAGTTTCCAGCATTTAATAATCTTTTATACAGGATAAAGGAGGTTTGCAATAATAAAAATTTGCGTACATTTGACTGCGTAGTAGAAATCAGGAAATAATATTAAATTATTTTTTTTTAAACCAACAGATGAATGATGCACCATCTAGCCTCATGTGGTCAAACAGAATTCAGTAATAGTGTTTCGATTAATGAATCCAATTTCACTCTACTTGTAACTTTATAACTTCATAGTAATGAAATATTGTTGAACTTCCTCACTGCTAATTCATGAAAATGCATTGCTCTATATTCTGTCTGTTCTCCCTTTTCATAAGAACACGTTTTCCTATTTGTGGTACAGAGTACTTAATCTGGAGAGTTCATCAAAACCACAGCTAAGCAAAATGTTGGCTTCTTCTGTGGGTTTAAATCCTGACTCAATGGAATTCAGATGTAAACCTCTCATTCACCTTAATAGTATTAGCATTTCAGAGTTTTGAAAATTCCTGGGCCAGTCTTTCCAGGCTGAATACAGGCCGAACAAAATAAATATGTGTGTTTTTGTTCACTGATGTAGACAGTCAAGAAATATATTAGAGTTTGAGCACAACCTTTTAGGACATTTTTTTCATGCAGGTATTATGGAGAGATGTGAGACTCAACAGTGTGGGGTCTTTCCCCAGCAGATCACAGTGAGAGCATGAACAAGGGTAATGAAGGCTGAGGTTCAAATCCAGTATCCGCTTAGTACACTCTTTCACCTTCCCATGAAGTGCTTTAACTTTCAGACCATCCTTCTGTCTGCACTGTTAGAGAGAACTGCAAAGATTTCAAAACAGGACCCTCTAGTCACTGGGGTTGCACCAAAGCTAATTATGCTGAACAGCATAATTAAGTATATTTTTTTTTCAGAGCTACTTGGAAGTTGCTAATGTGGCTTCACACAAGGAGGCACGGACATACTCTAAATCTTTCTTTAAGGTGCCTTATTTTTTTGTGGGATACTCTGTCATTAATTGTAGCAGAAGTATGTCCTCCTTCTGTTCTTCCCCGTGGCTGACAAAACAAATTACAGCGTTGTGCTTGTACCTGTTTGCTATTCTGCCCACTGAATATTTTACTTCTTCCATATGGACTTTCCTTTGTTGTGCTTGTAGTTCAAAATGACTTGCAGTAAAACATCCTTTTGGATGTCACAGGCTCAGGCTGCTTCAGGCAGGTAGGATTCAAATCTGATTTGCTACACTTCAATTTAGAAATTTTACTCAAAACCCTACAGATCTGCAAGCATTGCTTTTTCCTGTTACGTGACTTGCAAAGAAAGGATTGACCTAACTGACCTTATTCATCAGCTATTTCATGCCTCGACCCCCTGACACTCCGGGGCCTTTTAGGATGTGTCTAGATGGTTCAGTACAACACTGAGCACAGAGAAATATACTATCATTTGTAGAAGAAGAAATATAGCTCTATCTATGTGTCTCCTTCTGTCTGAGCTATTTTTAAAACACCACTGTCAAAGAAGCAAATTTTAAACTTATTGTTATTCCTGGTTATATTGAAGTATCTAAGAAGTTTTATCCAGAACAACAAAACCAAATTGAAAATATTTACATTCCTGTCTTTGAGCTCACTTTCCAGGTAGTATGAATTCTGAAAATAGTCTCATAGTCCATAAATCATAGGATCATAGAATTATAGGGTTGGAAGGGACCTCTGGAGATCTTCAAGTCCAACCCCCCTGCCAGAGCAGGACCACCTTAGAGCAGGTTACACAGGAACGCGTCCAGGCGGGTTTTGAATGTCTCCAGAGACGGAGACTCCACCACCTCCCTGGGCAGCCTGTTCCAGTGCTCTGCCACCCTCAAGGTAAAGAAGTTCCTCCTCATGTTTAGGTGGAACTTCCTATGCTCAAGTTTGTGCCCATTACCCCTTGTCCTATCACTGGGCACCACTGAAAAGAGCCTGGCCCCATCCTCCTGACACCCACCCTTCAAGTATTTATAAGCATTGATAAGGTCTCCCCTCAGCTGTGTTTCTTCTAGACTAAAGAGATAAAAATCCCTCAGCCTTTCTTCATATGAGAGGTGTTCCAGTCCCCTCATCATCTTGGTAGCCCTTTGCTGCACCCTCTCCAGCAGTTCCCTGTCCTTCTTGAGCTGGGGAGCCCAGAACTGGACACAGCACTCCAGGTGGGGCCTCACCAAGGCAGAGTAGAGGGGGAGGATGACCTCCCTCCACCTGCTGGCCACACTCTTCTTGATGCACCCCAGGATGCCATTGGCCTTCTTGGCCATAAGGGCACATTGCTGGCTCATGTGGCCATCCCATTGTCCAGCCCGTTATCCTTAAAAACACTTAAATGCCCACAATGACCAATAACGTTCTCTGTTCAGGACTGGATAAGACAAATAGACTGACAGAGTCCAGATTTCTTCAATAATACGTGTGACTGAAATACGATATTTAACCTAGAGTTGCTAATAAATCCTCTGTTCTGAAATAATGCAAGAGAGTAGATCAAATGTGGTATTGCAGATAATGGCAAAAAACTCACCAACAAGCATCAGACAAACATCCTTCAGTCTATCCTAAAAGAAAATGTCTTACCAGTTTGAATCTAGTATTAGATTAGTTCAGAGTAGCAGGGGATTAGCAAGTCATAGCTAACTTTTTGTCAGGAATAATTTCTGAGAATTTTTTTTTTAATGTATCTTTAAACCACATTGTAGTTGCATAGTAAAAGTATTGATGGAAGTGTATAGGACATCTTGCAGCAGTACTAAGCAGTGTGGAGCTTCAGCGATGGCCATCTCTGATAAAAAAAGCACTAGGACGATTTCTTTTCAGAAGGTTTTTGTCTTCTTTTTGATGTGTACCTTATAAGGGGACAAGGTACATAAGGAATACATATTTAATCTAACAATGCAGTTCTTCAAGCTGTTAAATGTTTTGATGGGTTTTTTGGGGTTTTTTGGGTTTGTTCTTTTTTTTTTTAATTAAAATTTGAAATATCACCTTCATACAGAAGGCAAGTAATATTTTGAAAGTCAGAACACTTTGCCTATCATTTCTTCTCCTTTCCTGCATTTCATGGAACCTATGTAAGTGCAGTATTCGCAAAGTCTAATGAATGCTCCTTTTTTTACACATGGACTTATGAACAGCACTGCTAGTTTTTACAAGTATTTAGTGTTTCATAACAAATTGCAGTCTGCTGCCATCCCTGGGAAGACTTAAGAAACTGCTTTACTTGTTAACACAGTGAGATACAGACAACCCCACAAATATCTTTGTTGCAAATATTCTACACTCCATTGTGCGTTATTCTCTCCTTGCTTAATTACTAAAATGCCCAAAAATAATAGGTTCAGTTTCCACTATAGACGTTTCCAGTAAGCTCATTATTGTGGGTTGGCTGGTTGCAGCGCTGATGGATACGGAGATTTTTGGCTCTGCTTCAGAACAAGAGGAATACTGTTAGCCAAACCCCTTCTCCTGACGGTGATGTGTTGTTTCCAGGGCAGAAACACCGGTTGGGAGATTGTTTTGAATTGTTTTATTATAATGGTGTCTTTCACAAGGAATTAATTTTATGCAAGTAGAGCAATGATAATATGTGACAGTCGTGGCCACTGCTATGCTGCTCCATTACATCTTGTTTACAGCAATGAACATGAATTGTGTTTTTGCCAGTTGTTCTGTGAGGCATGAAACATTGGCTTTGGCAATGGGAATAGCATGCATTTTTTTAAATAGAACTCAAATGCTTTAAATGTCCTGAAGTTTCAAATTTTGGGGGGAAGAAGAGACCAGGAACAAAAGATTTTCTTATTGATAACTATAGGAAATCTCCGCTGAGCCAGGGTGCACAGAGGCAGCAGATAAGACACAGATGTTTACAGAATGTGAATTAACTTCAGGAAGATAAATGGCCTTGTGAACTGGACATTTGGCTCAGATTTAAGAGATCTGGGTTCAGTTCTGCCATGGATTTCCTTGAGCAAATTGTTTAATCTCTGTACTTTGGTACCTCCTCTGTTAAACAAGGTAGAACAATCCTTTTGCCTGTCACAGCTAATAGCTATTTAGGGCTGAGATTGATCCTTGCTCTCTGTTCTTACAGCACTAAACACAATAAGGCCCTGGTCCCATTGGGGTCCATCAGGTTCTGCTACAATGCAAATGAGTGCTAATTTTAAAGCTATGCAGAATATACTGATAATTAAGTGGTCTTTTCCTTTTTTCTTTCTTTTTTTTTTTCAACTAATTAGAGTATACCGCACTTCAGAAAAAGGAAGTCTGTGGCTGTAAGTTATTTATTATAGGGGATAAAGGCGAAAAGATGGAGATATTCAGTCTTTTATGCTAAAGCTATTTGAGAACTGAAATTCAGAGGGTTTTTTAATGGTGCAGTGAGGATATATGAAATTTGGAGCTGATTAAGGCCCTGGACTTGGGATCTCTGCCCAATGGAACAAAGAGCTAGCTATGACAGAAAAACAGAGGCAGGGAAGCCGGACAGAGAAGAACTGAATATTGCATACTGTTATCCCTGCTGGATAGATCATGGGCCTGCTGGCAGACTCAATTGAGAAACTGTTAAAAACAAACAAAAATTACAACACTCAAGAGCAGGGGAACGGTTTGTCTTACAGGGAGAAGCTTTGACACAGTATGTACCAAGAGAGGTAGGAGGATTGGAAGAACCTCAGGGCATAATTTGCTCCGTTTGTGGTCCTTTTTTTTAGGACAATTTCTAAAGAGTTTTTGTTTATATACTGCCACAACAACACATTGGGAATCAATTTCAGAGAGTTTACTGACATTAGGAAGTCAACACAGAATAAAGAAATTTGCTTAAAACTTTTATGGGTTAAACTTCACAAAGTCTTGTTTTCATTTACCAAGTAATGAAAACATTGAGGGAAAAAAAAATAAAAAAGGCAAAAACCTGCAGGGGCACCTCTGTATATAATAGAAATCAGTGCTGAAACATTAGACCTGGGGGAGTGCTGCTGATTTTATGAGAGCTGATGATGCAATCTGAAGAGAAAAGAGCCTCTGCACTTCCACCTTTTCTGTGCTTTTAGGGCAAATCCAGGCAATGCAGGCTAGTGGGATATAGTAACCACCAGTAAAACTAAAAGAGCAAACTTATTTGCCACAGTCTTGTAGATGCAGAATAAATGTAATAATGTTTTCTCTCTGTAATCATCATCTTTCAGGTAAAACACTAAAACTATAAGTACTTTTTAAAGAAAATGTTGTTACAGTATAAACAAAGATGGGTGGAACAACTTTGTTTGTGTAATATTGTGTAATATTAGCTTCTAGCTTTTGTTTGCCGAGAGAGAAGAATCACGATTTTTAAATGTAATAATGAACTTTTCCCTGCCTTTTATGCTTCAACCTAATTACCTGTGTATGGAGCAGAAGCAATCCAGGAAGAGTATTTCTTTAACAGGAAAGGAGAAGAGAAATGGGGTTGTTAGGGTTTTTTTTTTCCAGAATTTCCATGTAAAAAGAAAGATTTCTTCACTTATTAATAAAATAAAAGGAGTGTAGGGCAGAAGGTTTGGGGTTGGTTTGTTTTGAAATTTCAGGAAGTTTTTACTATTTTTAATTTTAAATATCTCAGCAACATAAGAATTGCATCTGTCAATCTGGAATCACAAAGAAAAAGAGAGAAAAGTTAAAAAAGAGTCTTTAAAAGCTAAGCACTACAAGGCTTTGATGACTTTCTAGTTTTCTTTGTTCTAGAAGATATAAAAGTTAATATTTAAAGTTTGTTCAGGAAGTTTATATCATTAGAAATAATTTCCACATATCGCAGTTGAGACAAAAGGGGGGCATGGATGACTTCAGCGTGTATGTCACTTAGGCCAGTATCTCTGAAAAGCTGTTTGTCTACACCAAATATTTTGAGCATGTAAACAGATAGGAAGAGAATGGAATGTATTATGCCTCAGGGAAACTTTTATTCTCAGGCTGTATTTTAGCTAACACGAATGTATAGTTGGAGAGATTTAACACTGGTTGGGTTGAGATGCCAGGGCCCTGCCCGCAGATAATTTGTTACTCTGTTAGCTAAACACTGTGCAGTATTTCATAAAAAAAGTTTTTGGGGTAAAGAAGAACCAAATTCTTACTAATGCACAATAAATCCTGCTCTTAATTGCTTGTGTAATTCTAGTGAGAAATATTGTTAGCACGAGATTTGAAAACCCCTCTGAAACCCTCTGTGGTATTAGTCTCAGTTTCTCTGCCTGCCCATGTTCAGGGTGAGAAAGCCTGAGTAGGTTTTGAGGTGGCAGACCCAGCAAATGCAGGAAGGCAATGCTAGCTGCCCATGGGGCTAAATACAACCCCAGGAAACCTATCTCAGTTGGGAATTTGGCCTCTCAGTGCAAGGTTCAGACAGTGATCAGGAGCATCTACTTCTAACACTGCCTAGGTCTCTAGTTCCTTGAGGCAGAAATTGCCTGAGTGCTCAAACATGGATTTAGCTGCCCTGCTGAGGAGATAATGTTTGTCTTCCAGCTGAGTTCTCTTGCTATATGACTTTAGACAGATAGCTGCCCAGTTCTGCTTAAATCCCTGAAGAAGTCTACAATGCAGGTCATTGTGCTAATCCACACAGACAGCTGCATCAGACAGTGGGTGGTAGAAATCATCAGAACAAAGTGACTTTTACAAATATCCCAGTGTCATTTTTCCCCTGCAGACCCTTCTTTTTCCAGAATAATTTGACTTCCATACACTAGGAGAAAGGCTTCAGCATCAGGATTGTGGGATATCAAAGACATGTAAATCCTCATGTTGAAGTTGCACTACCATACATTGAAGAAAGTAGGTCCCAAGTAAGGAGGGTTAGAAAAAGAAGCGCAGATGTAAAATACAACCAGGCATGAGGTCTGGAGCTGAGTTCTTTGCTCTTCCAGAAGAATAACAAGTTGTCCTGCCTGCTTGCTTTCTTCCCTGTGACTCTTAAATTCCCATCTGGAATTTTGCTCAGATTCAACCAGAAAGATGAAGAGTCTTCTCCATTTTTTCCTGCATGCATTGCAGCCTTGTACTAAGGGCGTGCAGGATACATATGACCTCCTGGGTGAGGAAAGCCCACGACCTAATTCTCCCTTAATATTTTTCCTGTATAGCAGTGGATTAAATATAGGAAGAGATCTCATTTGGAGGCAGTGACCCTGTTTAATGGCTGAGCTAGCCATATTTACTTCAAATAAGTCCAGAGAGGCTTTTTAAACTTTCAGGTAAGTGAACCAGAAACAAAAAATAAAAAATAACCAAAAAAAAAATCAGAGAAACCATTTCAAATGTTGCAATGACAAGCAAAATGAGCTGCCCTTAATAAAATGCTGCATTATACCTTCTGGAAATAATACACCTCTGATCTTTCATCAGAGCACAGCAACACGGCATGTATTTCCTCTCTCAAAAGTGTCAGAGACACAGCATCGGCTGTGGACATCAAAATCTGTGGAAATGTATCAGTTTAAAATTCATCTGAGAGTTTGGCCCTTTATTAGAAGTAGTATTAGAGCTCTCTTTTTTTGCAGTTATCTTTCAGAAAAGCTGGCAACTTGGGGTTAACCTTCTGTCAAAAACCTATCATTTTCCCTCTCCCACCATCCTCCTTTGCAGAAGCAGCCTGACTTGCTGTACAAATGTCATTAGTTCCACAGGGAGCTCCAGACCTTTGAATGTCGCAGAACACTCTATTATTTAGTACTGCTATAAGATAATCTTTTCAACTGCTGTTTTCTAGTGAGAATTCTCAAAGACGAACCTATAAAGAACAGATGCCAGTTTTCAGTCACTCAGGAATTTTGTCAGTAAAGTGACTTTTACCTTTATCCACTGGGACTTTGATTTTCGGATGCAGATATCAAGCTAACAAAATGTGCCATCACTGACAAGCTTCGTAAAGGTTTGTTTCTTCTTCCCTTTCTTTCCACATACTACAATTTAAAAAACACCTACTACCTTCATCTGTCCATCATGTCTGGGAAGAGTGTTACCAAGAACTGTTTTAAATACATGCTTAACACAGAGCTGTAAGTAATTAAACATGTAAGCTGAAACAGAAGGATTTCAAAGCATAGCCACATTTCATTTTCTTCTTAAATAATGCCGTCGATGTGTGAGAATTCTAAGGTTCATTCTGTCTGCAGCAAATGTTCTCCCTGCAGGATGTGAGTTCTAATAACCTGCTTAGCTTTTTCAAACAATAAACCCTGGATGTATGCGTGAATGTGCTGTTTTCCTCAGAGAAGTCCCCCAAAAGGCATATCAAAGCAAAGAATAATGAATAATGTTACTAAGGTGTGGTTCATAAGGCTCGCTCAGGCATAATTTGTTTGGGTGCAAGAGGAGTGAGAAGTAGAGTTGTATATGATAATTCAGGCACGCATGGGTCTTTTCCTTGATGCTGGGCTTAACAGAATGTGCCATATACCCTGGCAAAACCCAGAATAAACTGAACTTTTGTTTCAAAGTTACTGGCTAGATGAAAGCTTGGAGTGGGTCAACCGTGCACACTGTATCACATTGTCATCTCTCTGACTGCCACAATTTAGAGTTGCCGCAGCTCATAACACACTCTCGTTGTCCCGTACTCTCAGTGGAGTCAAAGAGTGGTCTGTGCACTATATGCCCGTCACTTCTCATACTAGCAACCAGCATGCCTTCTCGCAAAAATACGGATATTTACAAGAGTTAGGCATCAAAGGATACGGTACATGTAATCTTGTCTACTGAGAGCCAGGAAACCTTGTCTTCTCCAATGAAGAGCTTTGGTTTTGTTTCAAATGGGTGTTTTAATAAGTGGTCAAACAAAGAAAGCACAAGAGAACACTATACATGTTATTAGTCTCAGTGGTTTCAATAGGGTGCAGTCTCTTTCCATATGACTTAGAATCATAGAATTGCCTAGGTTGAAAAGGACCTTTCAGATCATCTAGTCCAACCATCATCCTAACTGACAAAAAACATCACTAATCTAAACTATATCTCTAAGCACTATGTCTGCCTGTTTCCTAAATACCTCCAGGGATGGTGACTCAACCACTTCCCTGGGCAACCTGTTCTGATGCTAAATAACCCTTTTGGTGTAAAAATTTTTCCTAATATCCATCCTAAACCTCCCCTGGTGCAACTTGAGGCCATTTCCTCTTGTCTTATCATCTGTTATTTGGGAGAAGAAACCAATCCTCATCACTCTATAACCTCCTTTCAGGTAGTTGTAGAGAGCGATAATGTATCCCCTCAGTCTCCTTTCCTCCAGGCTAAACAATCCCAGCTTTCTCAGCTGCTCCTCATAAGACTTATTCTCCGGACCCTTCACCAGCTTTGTTGCCGTTCTCTGTAGTATTTCTCTGAAGAATTTTTAAATTTTGCCGATAGGAATTTGCAATACTCATTTAAGAGGCTGTGATCCTACACAGAAAGATCATCTATAGAAAATTCTAATTTCAAATAGCCAGGCCAGGTTATCCGTCCGTGCTATTGTTCTCATTATTCTTTAACTCTGTGTGTTCTTGTTATTATAACTGGAAAAGCATATCTGTTCTAAATCTTTATTGCATTTGGGAAAAAATAGAAGTCAGTGCTTAATGCAGTTCATAAATCAAAAATTTTATTAGTAATATATTCTCTTTTAAATCTAAGTATTGAATAGTCCAGTTACAATTTTAAAAAGTAGAAGAAAAATATTACTCTAATATTTCACTGATCTCATAATGAAAGTTAAAAAAACGATGTACACTGATTTATTGTTATTATTTTCCTTAAGGAATTTAAGAGAATTATGGAAATGAT
This sequence comes from Rhinoptilus africanus, assembly GCA_013400135.1. NCBI lineage: Eukaryota > Metazoa > Chordata > Aves > Charadriiformes > Glareolidae > Rhinoptilus > Rhinoptilus africanus. Next base: position 151,946 of record VXBO01001862.1, on the reverse strand, counting down.
TCCAGTCAAATACAGGAACTATTGATTTTGTTTGTTTGTTTAAGTATGACAAAATGCTTTTGGCAAATTTATTTCTGTAGTGTGTTTCCAGGAAAAAGAAATAGTTGTAGGTTTTACTTTAAGCTTTTGAATAGTGCTCTGCTGGATTGGATACATCAAATTAAGTAATAATAAACCACTGACGTTATATTTTCATAGAGCTAGAAAGCTCACGTTAAGTACATTTATTTTAATACAAAGATGTTTAATACAAACACATATCAGGAGATATATTACTTGATATATGAAGAGAATCTCTGCTTCTTCACTTTGAAAATCACTTGGTTTCTACTGCTTGTAAATAGTGGCATATCATAGTGACAATCAAAACGTAATGCCATCTCAAAAGCAAAAGTGCCATGAAAATGCATCTCAAATTTCATGTAATTTATTGGTACATTTGTCCTGCTTATAGCCAAAATATCCTTGCTGGAGTCAGAAGTTTCAACAAGTAGGCACACTTAGAATTGTATGTGAAGTTTGAATAAACCTCTTACTATATAGGCTGTGGTAGTTCTGATACATTTACTCAGCAATGCAGATAGGGAATGAATTATGCCAGCAGACTAGACCCTTTAGTAGGCCTATGATGTTCTTGAAAGTTATATATTGTTTTATGGGGGAAAAAAAGGGAAGAGGAAACCCTCTTCCTTACAGCTGCTAAGACAAAATTAAATTTTCAGGCATTTTTATCACACAGTTTACACCCATATAAATTTAATATTTCCACTAGAATATAAAGTTTCTTTAAAAATAATAGATCATGTTTAACTATGTGAAAATCAGAAAAAACTAGGAGTTAATGTATGACAGTTCACAGCCTTGTGGTCTTAAAATGAATTATTGCGGAATTATTAAGGCTTGAAACACAAGTTATGGTTTATTCAGCATAATATAACAAGGAGTTTGAATGGCAATGAAAACTTGTTGCCACTCAAAGTGTCAGCTTGACTTTAAATCAATGCTATATGATTTTAAAGAGCTAAATGACTATCAGTTTCATATGATCCTGATTGTGTTTTTTTTTTTTAAATTTTATTTTCTCTATGAGTTAGCCATTCCCAGCTCTATTCATTCTTGAGACTTTTACTAAGCAAACTGTTATTACTGAACAATAGAATAACAGGGAAGAAAACTTCAAAAGTGCAACTCAGCTTCTGTATTTTGGGATTTACTAATGATTATATTTTACCATCCTATCCCCTTTTAATTGTGGAGTTGCTAGAGACCGCATTTGCTTCTGCATCGAGTACTTTGTATGTCATTTTCCATTATCCTTCATTATTCCATTGTAACCTATTGTTTCTACTCCCCTGTTTGTAATTTAGCATTTTTGGAGGCTACAGTTTGAATTTCTCAGAGTCACCAGGACATAATATGTTTAGTAGCTATTCTCGTATTTTACAAAATGAGCTCCTAAATTATTCTGCCTCAGATTACCTTTCAGAGATGTCTGTAGAAGTAATTATCTCATAGAGAAGGATGCTTAGTTAATCAGACAGACTGGTTCGGTTTGAGTTTTACCATCAAATTCATCCAATCATCTACATGTTTTGAAATTCTAAGGTACACAAAAACTGCTACAAGTTATAAAGACTAAATATGTATTACAAATGAGATTAAATCTAAAAAGAAAAAAAAAAACAAAGAAAATAAATTATTTCCAAAATCCTTATAAATTTAAAGCAAAATTCCCTATCTCTTTGCAGTAAGCTAGGGAGATTTATCTCATGAACTATTTGATTTGCGATGATCTTGCTGTAAGTTACCACTGTATCTGGAGCCAAGAGGAGATAGCTGATGTGTTCCAAATACAGAAATGGAAAAGTATTCTCCAAAGAAGGAATATCAAAGTTATTTGAATAAATGAAAAATCTTGTGTCTAATAGTCTCCAGAAAGGGACTCCATACTTCAGTATTCTTATTCTCGGTTCTTGGATGTAGAGGTTGTCCAAAAATCATTACCTTCCTCTTTAAAAGTTTTCTTTCTCTAGAGAAATATTTTGTAAATGAGTTTTTTAATGAGTATCTGGTAATGATTTTTAAGATAATTGTTCATATTCCAGATTTTTTTTTCCTACAAAAATGTCCCATGAATCCAGCCATTCTTAAAAAAATACTTAGAATAAAAGATTTTGATTAAAAGCCTACTGAGATATTTTGAGTTTAAAAGGCATGATAACCTGGTATATATCCTGAGAAAAATGGTACTCCAAGTTCAGGAATCCAATGTTTTCCAGTGTCAATTAGGTGAGAATCCTTTCTGAACCTCTATAGGCTCAGTTGTATATTAATTTTGTCTAGTTTTCCTGTTTGTTTCTTAATGCGGAGAAATTCCTCTGTTGGTTTTTTTTTTTTTTTTTTTTTTTTTTTTATTTTTTTTTNTTTTTTTTTTTTTTTGTAACAGTTTGTTACCTGAATACAATTTACAGTCATTCTTGTGGAAAAATAAGAATGTAAAATAAGAATACAAAATAAGCTTATTTGTGTTTCTATAATGTCTTTCTCCTAATTCAACCTGTTACTGACACTTTTGGAAGATATAACTACTGTTGCAAACTCTGCTTGCATTTAACATGATGTTAACAGATGGGATATTGATACAACTGATGCCGTATCGGTCCATATGCAACACATTTACTGCACAATATGTCAAATGTTACCTTTATTCTACACCTACAATTTGTTAGGCTTATCCAAAAAGAAGTCAGTGACACAGTCTTATCAGGCAAAATCAGAATATTCTGGTCTACTCTTCCAAGAGAACCTGGAAAAGGTCCACCTTTCCAGGTTTTCCACCGAAAACAAAAGGTCCACTACCTATCAAACTGGACCGATAAAGGAGTGACAACAACACGGTCTCACGCTTTGCAGCTCCTTTCTCATCATCCATGTTGCCACTTTCTGTGCAAGTGCCCGTGAGGATTCCATTCAGCTATCTCATCAACTCAGCAACATGCCTTAACCCAACTTTCATATTAAAAATAACAAAAAACCCTAAAAAAACCCTTGCCCACCCATGGCTTCAACAGTGAAGGCATTGTTACATTCTTTTATTTTTTTTTCTTTCAATAATAATTCAAATAAATTCTATAATATTTCTATTAATTGTCTTCCAGGCTATATTTGTTTCTTTTTTGTCCCACTAAGTCTTCTTGTCCATCGTAATTTAAAACTGGCTTAAGAATACATATTCTAAACTGCATTCTGCAGTAAAAACATTTACCTTCTGCCCTACCCAGAAGCATCTTTCTCCTCATCTCTGTTAGTATCTATTTCCAGAATTAAGGATATGATGGTTCATTTATAGCTTTCACACCCTTGAGATATAAACAGGGGAAACTGTAATTGGCAATGAGAATTTTGAAGTACTTTTATAATTTAGGAAGATGAATCCAATTGAGCTTCAGGGATACTTTGGTTTCTTTAGTCATGAAGGTATTTATAAATCAAAATAATTTATGTGTTTGTAAGCTTATAAACAAAATCAGATTAAATGGTTCCTGCAGTAGCAAGGGACTTGGTTTGATGAACCATGAGAACTTTTTCAGTCTTATGTCCCTAATACAGAGACATAAAAGAAGCAGTGAAATTGATTATATTAAGACTATCCACGTCTTATCTTGAAATAAAGCCACTTGTGTTCTCAAGAATCTCTTCCAAACCCATTTTCCATAACAAAGCAACACAGTTCTCTGGGATCTCTTGGTAATGTAAAAAAACCAACCACATATAAATCAGTAAACAGTTTGCAGGAAGACCTCTTGATGCATGTCCTCTTTTTGTTTCTGTTCTTGAATGATGCCCAAGCACAGCTCCTTGAAGAAAGATCCTTGAAGAAAATGCAAGACCAAAGTCTTGTATTAAAAAAAAATAGAATAAAAATAAAGATAATAAAGCAATAAAGAAACCTGCAATAGCTACATATATAGAGTTTAAAAACCTGCAAACAGCAAAAATAAAATGTAAGTGTGCATGTGTAATGATCCTGACTGGAAGACCATTGTACCTGGAGCAGTTAGTGTTTCACCTAACAGGTAATCTGAGCAGGCACAGGCATCCTATGCTGTGCTGTGCCACACTGAGCTACACGTACACCTCGGCCTTCAGACCCATGTTGTGCCACAGACATCACTTGGCCACAGGCAGAACTTGACTGGTTAATGGCAAGAGAGGAGCCCCCAGGCAGTTCCCACTTACTGGCAACTATGCCACCTGTGGGGTCTTGCCTCTGTCAAACAATGCAGCAACAAGTTCTTATGTGAACATCCTTTCTGTTTGACAGAAGAAATGATGAGCAGAGCTTACTTATTGAAAGAAAATCCTGTAGCAGCTCAAATGATCAAAATGGAAGAACCTCTTTCTAGCAGCTGCATTGCTGGGTGCTGCTCTGCAGACTGGCACGCTGGCCTGAGATGAATGGCAGGAATGGACCACATCCAGGCCATTCTGTTGCTTTGTTTGTTTGCATTTTATGTTAAAATGCTGATTTGAATTTAACTGTGGTAATTTGTAGCCTCATGACAAAATGAAGGAAAATGTCTTACTTATACAGAGAGCAGTATTGTATGAGTTAAATTATCCCATATTTTAAATTTTTTGTGGCTGGACTACACATGTTTTTAATTTAAAATTTAATTTAAAAAATTTAAGAAAAAATAACAGCTTCCTGAGGAGGGGAATTGGAGAAGAAACTGCTGAACTCTTCCCCCTATTCAACGATAGGACATGTGGGAGTGGTTCAAAGCTGCATCAGGGGAAAGTTAGACTGAGCATTAGGAAGCATTTATTTACAAGAGGGTGCTCAAACACTGGAACAGGCTTCCTAAACAGGGGGTCGATGCGCCAGGACTGTTTAGAAGGCATTTGGGCAATACCCTTAATAATATGCTTTAACTTGATTAGCTCTAAATTGGTCAGGTAGTTGGAAAAGATCATGGTTGCAGGTCCCTTCCAACTGAAATATTCTATTCTATTCTATTCTATTCTATTCTATTCTATTCTATTCTATTCTATTCTATTCTATTCTATTCTATTCTATTCTATTCTATTCTATTCTATTATTTTTACATGGATGGACTTTGCACTTCATGCTGTGTGGATTAAAGGTCTGCTCAATGTTGCACAACTTGGTGTTCCCAGTATCTAAAGGGTTGTAAAATTATCTATACTATTCTTTATTTTTGTATTAGCTCTAATGAATAGCATTTTAAATGGTACTTTACAGAGCCTGGAAACTTTTCTTACTGGAATCACAATGAACCAGCACCATCCCGTGCAAAACAGCATCTCATGCAATATTTCAAACGTGGTCATGTTTATGAATGGTAAGTACAAAGGACTACATCCACTAGCAGGTGAAATACCAGTTCTTTGCCATGACACTACCAAGTGTGTGGGCTTTCCATTATGTTTCTGAACATGAATAAAGACAAGCAAGAAATTAATCTAATAAGAGTAACTATGTCCATACAAAGAGGTATCTTAGATGTTGTGTAGGGATTATGAATTTCATAATGGACAGAATAAATACTTGAACATTTTTGATAAAAAATTATCACAGAATCATAGAATAGTTTGGGTTGGAAGGGACCTTTAAAGGCCATCTAGTCCATCCACCCTGTAGTGACCAGGGACATCTTCAACTAGATCAGGTTGCTCAGAGCCCCGTCCAACCTGGCCTTGAATGTTTCCAGGTATGGGGCATCTACTACCTCTCTGGGCAACCTGTGCCAGGGTTATCATTGAATATGGTGAGGTGAATGTCTCAAGGAAGTTCCTGTGTAATAATTTTCTCCTGCTTAGGACTAGAAAATTTGGTAGGTTGATCTGACTTTAGTCAGGTAATATATAAAAATTTCTTCTTGTAATGGAAAGAAAGAATAAATTTGGATTCTCTAAGATTACTCATGATGTGAAAAGATGTCTTAGGTAGCTACAGGAGCCAGAACTAGGGATCCTGAAGAACTAGAGTGCCTTCAGAGTTAGTTGCAAGAGGTTAAGAAAAAAAGGCCTCTGACCGATTGAATAACATGGAGACACAGGATTTTTTTCAGAAAGCACTGCGGTGTATCGAAGACATAACATCTACAGAATGGAAACTGTTAGATCACCTTTGCTGAAATGATAATGACAAATCTTTACACGGACTTTTTTTTTTGTTCTCCAAATATAAAATTAAGAAACATTATACTCATAGGTATTTCTGTTCCAAATTGAAGACTAGAGATAAAGATCACAGTTCCCTAAATTTTTAAAATTCTTTCAGAGGACCAGATGAAGTGAAAGCAAGAAAAGGAAAAGACATAAATTTATCATTCAATGAAAAGTTGAACTAATTTGACTAAATACTCGAGTACTATCTGCTCAACATGCAGATATAGAGAAAAATTTCCTCTTGTAGAATCCGTGTGTATATAACAGTTCTAGATTTCTAGCCTAACCAAAAGGAGTCATCCTCCGACCTCCTACTTACAGATGTATTTTTTCCCTATTTGCCAGTATGATCCATCTTTTGTGGTGATAACTCATGCAAAGCCATTTAGACATCAGTGGTCATGCTGGCACAGTCACAAAGTGGTATAAATGGAAGACTTGCAAGCTTTAAGCAGAAAAATAAATCAAGTTATCAATAAAGAGATGACAGAATAAAAATTATGATGTACCAGCACATGGAATATTGATTAAAAATGGGGCTGTTTTAAGACAGCTATGTCAGAAATGGAAAGGTCAAGGTGAAGGCAATTAAAATGGTTAGAAATATCCCAGTTTCAAAGGGATGCCAGCCTACAAGACTGTGATGTCTGTAATACTTTCAGGCTTGCCTGGGGCTAGAGATCACACAAACTAATCTGTAAAAGAACAGATGAATGACTGGCAATGAGCTAGCATTAATTTTCATAACATCACAAGCAATCTTCAGTTAGGAGCTGATCTGGTTTCATTCCTCTTATACGACTCTTGAGCCCAGATTTTCACGGCCCCAAAGCAGCCGTAGACATCTGTACATACATATGTGGAAACAATGTGTGTTTCAGGCAACTGCAGTTGGAAATTTTCAGTTCTAACGAAAGAGTTATTATTTTTATGAACAAAGAATGCTAAGGAATCACAGAGATTAAATGACGCACGTAACAATTTATTCTGTCCAAACAAGTAGTGTTACATGTGGGAAATAATCATAAATCAGTATTGATTACACTTCTACTTCTGACTAATTAGCTCTACACATTTTCAGTTAAAATGTCATGAGTGTAACAGATACAAGTGCCCTGCAGGAATTCATGAATAACCTTTACTTTGTTGTGTTTTCTGTCCAATGATAATTTATTTCTTTGGAAAAGTGAACTCTACTGCCTCTGGTGACAAGGCAACATTACCATACTCCATTTAGAGGCACACAGACTGTTATTCAAATGAAATTATGTGAATGGAGAAAAAACATCAATATTATTAAACATGAAAATATTACTGAGGTGCCCAGGTGTGAAAAGTAGAGTAATGTGAAAAAATGAAAAGCCGGAAACCTTTACTCATAATGAGTTGTGCCTGACCCAGCACAGCTTTGATGGGCTGCTTTGATTAGGGAGCAAGGTTGATTTAAGATACCTAGCTGAATGAAACATTTCTCTTTCTGCTGGTTATAAGTTTTTAGTGTCCTCTCGGTCCCATCTGTGATTTGCTAGTTTGCTTAATTACCTCTGACTGCTCTAGACTAGTCTTTCTAGTTATCATTTGAACATTGAATTTTGTTTTTTATAGAAAAAAATTGTATATATTGATGTATTTAAGGCATAAATTTTAGAATCCCTTAAGAGATACATACCTTTTTTTTCATAAGGGTAAGGAACTTGTCACTATGATTATGAGAAAAGGAATCTATCAGTTACCAAAAAGGAAAAATTGCAGACTAAAAGAAAGGAAGAGGGTAAATTACTATGTCTTAGGACAAGGAAGGAAAGAAAAGAGAAAGGATAGGGAACACACAGAAGATTTTTTAAATGATAGTGAATAAAAAGTAGCGGTTCAGATGGCAGCTAGTGATAGTAAGTCTAACAGACAAAGCTAGGGAGGCTACAAAGAAGCATGTAGTTTGAAACTCAGGTGCAGCAAAGTGTTTACTTTGCATTTAATGAGGTGAATATTCTAAACGTAAAATACTTATAAGCACTGTAAAATAAGTTAGAATGAAAAGCGTAAACAGAAAAATATAAATGAAAATTGCTAACTTTTGAGGATGGGAGGACTGTTCCCTCTGTTCAGTGATATTCAATGGATTGTAACAGTAACTTGGCTGAGAATTTGTAGAGCGATAAATCCAGGTGACTTGATTCAAATGAGATGGTCTAGATTACCTGTTTTTAATATCAAAGCAAGAGAGAAAGAAAAACATTGGTTTAAAGCATGAAGAAACTGTCACTGTAGGACATAAAGGAAAAGACTTGGACCATCTTCATAGTTAACCAGTTAGTGTGATCTGCTCAGATGATGTCATGGCAAAAATATCTGACATTATATATGGTTTTAGTGATGCAAAGTCATGAAGTTAGAGCTGTCTGTTACTTTAGAGTGTCAGGTGACAAGATGGGGAGCTGGAGAATGAATTTAGCAAGCACAAATGGGAAAATGTCATACAATTTTAAGAAAAATTGACTTCAATATGTGAAGCACCTTATCAGAGGGTGTGGTAAAGCCCTTTTAGCCCCCTTCACTCCTTACCCTCCTCTCTGCTTCTTGAAGTTGTTAAATTGAGAAATTTTGTCTCTCTGAATAAACCATTTATTTCATCTGCAATTCCTAAGCCAAATACAGGAATCATGAATTTTATACATTGTGACAGATTCAGTCACACATATGTGAATTTAATAGCCGTTCATACAGCCAATGTACTTTTTTTGCAGTTGGGAAATAATAGCTCAATTTGATGAGAGGTGCTTAAAGTGATTGTTTAAAAATATTTTATCAAATGGTGTAGTTTTCACAAAGACTGGAGTCTAAAGGAAGCCAACAACTCACTAATACTGCATTTTCCTCTCTTGTGAAAAACATTCTTCAGACCAGTCATTCAGAAGAATTATACTGTTCTGTAATTGTAAACTATGGAAACTACCACAAGATGATCTCCGTACTAGTTACAGTGGTTTACACCAGTTAAAAGGATTCAATATGTCAGAAGTCATATTGTCACTGCTCATGGGATGTTCCTGGTCGATGATTCATTAGCTGGATCACTGAAAAAAACAGATTACTCAAACAAAGGTATTTAGTAGTAAATTCTTATTTATTTCCTTAACTTCTTTTCAGTAAGAGTACCCAAACAGAAGTTCTGTGCTTAATAACTTTATGATTATAGACTGAAGCAACTAGTTGAAGTTTATTTTTAGGTTACTTTCAGTGGTTGTCACTGAAAGCTTTTAATTGCTTTGGAAAAAAAAAAAAAAAAAAGAAGAGCTGTTACTTTCCTCCTTTCTTTTGTATTTCATTATATATTTATATTTAATATCTTTATCAGTGATTTGGACGAGAGGATTGAGTGCACTCTCAGTAACTTTTCAGGCAACATCAAGTTGGATGGAAGTGTTGATCTGTTTGAGGGTAGGATGGCTCTAGAGGGATCCGGACAGGCTTGATCAATGTGATGAGGCCAATGGTACAAGGTTCAACAAGGCCAAGTGCCGAGTCCTGCACTTGGTTCATAACAACCCCATGCAATGCTACAGGCGTGGGGAAGAGTGGCTGGAAACCTGCCTGGTGGAAAAGGTTATGGGGGTGTTGGTCAACAGGCAGCTGAGTATGAGCCAGCAGTGTGCCAAGAATGCCAACAACATCCTGGCCTGCATCAGAAATAATATGTTCAGTTCTGTTCAGTTTTGGGCCCCTTACTTTAAAAAAGACACTGAGGTGCTGGACCATGTCCAGAGAAGGGCAACAAAGCTGGTGAGGGGCCTAGAACACAAGTGTTATAAGGAGCGGCTGAGGGAACTTGGATTGTTTCACCTGGAGAAAAGGAGGCTGAGGAGAGACTTTATTGCTCTCTACAACTGCCTGAAAGGAGGTTGTAGAGAGATGAGGACTGGTCTCTTCACCCAGGTAACAGGGGATAGGACAAGAGGAAACAGCCTCAAGTTGCACCAGGGTGGGTTTAGATTGGATATTAAGAAAAATTTCTTCGCTCTAAGGGTTGTTAAGTATTGGAACAGGCTGCCCAGGGAAGTGGTTGAGTCACCATTCCCAGAGGTGTTTAAAAGGTGTGTAAATATGGTGTTTAAGGACATGGTTTAGTGGTGGAGTTGGCAGTGCTAGATTAATGGTTGGACTCAGTGATCCTAAATGTCTTTTCCAACCTAAAAAATGTTCTATCATTATGCTACTCTGTCTTTATAGGAGAGATTTTCAATATTTCATACTACATACTCTTGAGAAGAGATAGGTTGAATTTTTGCAGGAAGTGAACAATACCAATAATAAAAAGTTGTTTTTATTTTACTTTGAAAGGTTAGTTCAGTTCAGCAATTTTGAATAATATTGTATGATTTCATGAGAAAGAAAGCCCTAATCTCTTTGGAAGGTGAAAACTTTTTCTTATTTTCTCTGTTTCACTCATGACTATTGGACCATCTCTCGACATTTAGAAAATTAGAGTTTCTCACCAGCCAATAGTTTCAGAACAATTTCATTTCATCTTAGTAGAGTTGGTCTGTCTGGAATCATGCCATAATGAAAATGATATGCACCATCAAGAAAACAATATATTATTTTTATCCAATAAAACCATCTGTTTCAAAATCTGGTTTGACTTTCTCTGTGTACAAATTTTAATATATGAGAATAACAGTTAACAGTATTGACTGGTATTTTTTGTAGATTTTGCTTTCTTGAGAACCCATATACCATTACAGTATAGTATTGATCTCTGCCTAAAGCAAAATCAAGCAAATTGTTTTTGCAAACCACAAAATCTATCATGTTGTTAATATATTACTAATTGAAGAAGTGGTTAAATAAATGAACCTCACAGTAAACATGAGAGCTCAATACATTTAAAACATAAAGCTATGGCAAAAGAAATTACACCAGCAAATTTCTCTTAAAAACAGGGACTACATTATCCATATGCGAGTTCAGGCAGTGTAAAGAACACAGTGTTGTCTCAGTGTCAAAAATGCTCTCCCCCTAAGTGAGTGGAAATATGTAGAGAATATTGTGCTGGCTTTCCTAAAGTTTTATCAGAAAGAGCTGGAAACTTAAGTGACAGAGCCTATAAAATCCTACCAACTTCTCAGATTACATGTAGAGGTGAAACCTTTCTTTCCCCTCCTGCTGTGTAATTCATCTTTGCCATCAGGTCTTAAAAAGTCTCTTGCATAAGCACTGACCCTGCTTACTCATACTGATATGCAAGTAGAAATTGCCTTCCTTCCATCTTAGTTGATCCCATTAATTGAATTTAATGGGAACCAACATTAAACAATATTTGACACAGAAATAAGGGTTTCCATTTTTTTTCCCCTTGTTCTAATCCAATATATTCCATTGAAAAAAACTCGTGAAGATCTCCACACTTTCTGTTCTGCCACATACAAATATTTTAACTTATGTAATACTTGATAAATATTCACAGAAAAATGAGTAAATGAGCACATAAAGCCTGTGATGGAGGTGGGGAACTTGTGTGTCTTTCCTGGTCGTCTTGTCTGCATGCTAATTCTACCACCTGGGCAAAAAATCAGAGTTTGTTTTTAAAGATCCTGTAACCTTCGCTGTTGCCTTGAGTGGCAGAGAAGTAGACAGATTGCAGGTTCCTATTTGTAGTCAGCAAAACTCCTTTTATGTCTCATTCTCTGCCAGAAGAGAAAAGGAAGCTACTCAGTCAAAAAGATATAGTACTCCATTCAGAAAAACAAGTTGGAGACAAAGGGAGCTGATTGCAGGAGTTTGTTACTCCCAAGGAATTGTGTACAGGCAGAAGTAAGTTAAAGCTCAGAACAGTCAGGGTATATGAAGGAGAATCACAAAAAAGCACTACTTATATTGATAAAAAAACCTCTGCAATTCATGTCAATTTCTCTTGCTGCAAAAGTGGATCTATTTTTGTCTTCTAAATACTGTGTGATTTTTTTTAAATCAAACTCTCATTTAAATTTTTAAATTTATCTTTTTTTTTTTTCTTTTTTACTGCCAAATGAAAAAAAAAAATATCTGGTAGCATCACTTTCATGCCTTCCTGACATTTCCCATTTGTCTTTCCTTTTTGTGCCCTATACTTTTCAAATATCTTCCCTAATTTCAGAAGCGTTAGGTACTGTCAACATTATAGCTCTTCAATAGATTCTTTGTCACAGAAGTACAATAGGGAATTTTAGTCCTTCCTTAATAAAACCTCAGTTTCTATTCAGGATAGAAATTGAAAAGGACCAGTCTTCACATCCTAAGGAACCTTGGACAGATGCAGGAAGGTCACCTAAGAGGTGACATTAAGGTTGTAGAATTAAAGAGAAGAAACACAAGCGAAGTGAGGTTAAAGGAGTTCATGCATTTGTGTGTGTGGACTATTAGTTATATTAGGAAAAATTTATTCACTGAAAGTGTTGTCAAGCATTGGAACAGGATGCCCAGGGAAGTGGTTGAGTCACCACCCCTTGGAGGTATTTAAAAGACATGTAGATGCAGCGCTTAAGGACATGGTTTAGTGGTGGACTTGGCAGTGTTAGGTTTACATTTGGACTCAATGTTCTTAAGGGTCTTTTCCAACCCAAACGATTCTACAATTCTATTATTCTATTCTCTGTCTCCTTATGTGCACTGCTTGCTTCACTGAGACCTCTACTGAACTGACCTTGCCAACTAAAAGGCATAAAATTTCTGTAACTTGCCAAGTCACTGCATGACAGTGGTTTTGCCTCTTCAGCTGTTGCTCTAGCTAATTACCTCTGTCTCCTTGAGAGGTTGTCATAGCCAGGTAAGCCAAATTTATTTTTTTACCATTTTCTTTTTCCTTTCTCTCCTCCCTCTTCCACAGGCTTTAAGCTTTGTTTGATATATCTTGAACATTGGATACATTCCTGAATACATCACACATGTTATTATTATGACAGAATTTTGTGAAATGTGTGTAATTTCTGGAGAAAATAAGCCGTCTGAAACATTTGCAGATTAATAATGTTATCAGTGTAACCTGTGCTATAATCTGTCTTCTGCTTAGATATAGATAGAACTATTATCTTTCTTTTATATGCATTGTAATATTGAGAGTTTATAATATAAAAAAATGTGAAAGAAAGAATTAAATATTTGAGCTTTTTAGGCTAAAATAGACAAGATTCAGAAGGGATATACAACAAAATGTCCAAATGTATTGAGGCTTTTTAAAGTAGGAAGTGTCAGTTCATTGATTCTGTGAATGACAGAACAAATAGTAAGCTGCTTAAATTGCATTAAGATTTAGTGTAGATATCAGAGAACCTTTTTGTGACTGTAAGATAAGGGAAGCAATGGAATAGGTTACCTGGGGAAGTTGTGAAAACTCACTCACAGGATTCTTCAAAAACTGCATCTTAAGCATCTCTTAGAAATGACATAGATAGAGTTGTTCAGTCCTTGAGGCAAACAGTGCACTAATGACCTCCTGAAGTCCTTTCCAGTTCTGTGTTACTCATGTCCTATTTCAGGGGAGCCTGGGGAGAGGGGAGCTGCAGGGGTGGAGAAGCTGCTAGAAGCTTCCCCCATGTCTGATAGAACCAAAGCCAGCAGGCTCCAAGAGCTACTGCTGGCCAAGGCCAAGCCCATCAGCGATGCTGGTGGCGCCTCTGGGATAACGTATTTAAGAAAGGATAAAAATGCTACATAACAGCAGCTGAGCAAGAAGAGTGAGAACATATGGGAGGGACAACTCTGCAGACACCAAGGTCAGTGAAGAAGGAGGGGGAGGAGGTGCTCCAGGCACCAGAGCAGAGATTCCCCTGCACCCTATGGTGAAGACCATGGTGACACAGGTTGTGCCCTTGCAGCCCACAGAGGACTCCAGTGGATCAAATATCTACCCTGGAGTCCATGGAGGACTCTATGCCACATCAGGTGAATGCACCCTGAAGGAAGCTATAGCTCAGAGAGAGCCTGCACTGGAGCAGGACTGCACAGGACCTGTGACCTTGTGGAGAAGAGCCAATGCAGGAGCAAGTTTTTTGTCAGGACCTCTGACCCTGTGGGGGACCCACACTGGAGCAGTCCATTCCTGAATGACTGCACCCCATGAAAAGGACCCATGCTGGAGTAGTTCAGGAAGACCTCACAGTTTGAGAAGACCTCCAGCCCATGGAAATGACCCACATTGGAGCAATTTACAGAGTAACACTTGCGAAAATGACTTTTTCTCTTATTTTTCTCTTCAATCTTGACTAAGGTTGTCCTTTTCCATTTCTTTACTTTTTGGTTGATATTTAATAATTTACCCTTTTGCCAAACTTTAAAGAGATTATCTTCAGCAGTTCTTAGCTGCTTCTTGATTCAGTTACTTCTTTTTTAATGTTGTTTTCAATGGTTAGTCCAGAATTTAAATTAAAATTAAACACTAAGTTGGAGTTGTAACCAGATGTTAGCTAAACTGCTACCTTTCAACTCTTAATCTGCTTTGTTTTGTTTAATGATTGACCTCTATTTAGATATCTTTATCGTCTTTTAATCATTATCAATTTACTATGAAGTACAGTTCAGATCAGAAGTGTTGGCACCATATTACAGTATGTTACTGAAGACGGCTCTTCAGAATTACCTTTTGTCATTTTTGAGAAACATATCTTAAGTATGAGTTTCAGAATCTTAGACTGGCTTTAAAATGTTAGGCAGTATTTCCACTTACTCTCGTCATATAAAACAAAGATAGGAAGAAAAGCATATAGCAGGATATTATTTGAGGACTTAGAAGGAGCTGGAATAAGTGGTTCTATGTAAAAAAGTAAATTGAAGAAAGTTTTCCCTCAAATATTTATCAGGCTGAATAACATAAAGTCATGACATTATGCAAAGAAATTTTCTATTAAAAATATAGAAGCATGTTCTCCTATGAAAATTGTACATAATTTACTGGGTCTCCAGCATCTTCCAATTACTAGAGGACAGATAAAGTCTACTTGACATACTGTGGGGCAGAGCAATTTGAGGGCATGGAAACTGCAGTCTTGTAAGACACATTTTTTTTCCAGATTGATATAACCCCCAAAGCTAGCTGAATAATGCTGCTCATCTTTAGCCATATTAAAATATGCTCAGAGTGATGAACTAGTCATCAGGTAAGACAATCAAAACTGCAATTTTTTACTTTAGTGGCACCAACACAAATGTTGGGATGCCTAGCTAGCCATGAGGAATTTATGAATGAAATCTATTCACTAAAAGCAAGGCAGTATAGACGTTCCCTGTGAATGAACTGAATTACATTCAGGGAATATCTGGCTCTTTTGGCATGAGTTTCTGTTTCCAGCAGAAACAACACAGCAAAGCTCCTAATAACATTGTTAACTAATTGCTTAGTTTTCTAATTATCAATATTAGCTAATTGCTTTGGCATACAGCCAATAGCAGTTGGGGTTTTTTTCATCCTGTACAGTATTGTGAATTTAGTTGTACTCTTTCAAAACTACTAAGCATATCAAAATATCATGAGAAAAGCAGTAAGCCATGCAATGGTTTCCTTTATCCTGCTTAGCTTCACTTCTGAAACAAATATATATTGTCTGTGTGCTTATAACAGTGTAAGAGGGTATATGAATGAAATAGTGCAAATGATAATATTTTGTTATTTTCAGTTGAAGAACATGCTACAGATTACTCTGCTTTTTGTATTGACTATATGCCTCTTCTAGGCCATCTAAGTTATCGAACAGTAAATATTTTTGAACAACCTTGTCAATTGTTTTCATACCTCCAGTGTGCTGCATAGCCGGACAAATTCCAAACGCCTTTCAGTTTCAAAATAAGATCTTCCAATTTTGAAAGGAAGAGTATTTTCATAGCTTAGTGCAATTATTTGCATGATTGGAAAGTTAAATACATCTCTTCTCGTTTTATTGTCAGGTAAAATATCCAAGTACCCTAAAGAATCCAAAACATTCTATTAATCTTCTGTAGTAGATTGTGTAATGTAATATCAAATTTAATGCAAGCAGTTTACATAATCTACTGATAATGTTTAATTAAAAAAAAATTTGCTATTGTTTTTAGATTTTTGGGGACAGATCAAGCATAATCTTTTCCATAATGTACATTGGTTACATTTTTGATGGTCTTTTCCTGTATGGATAAACTCACTATGTAAACCCTAACATGGACAAATTCGAACAAAGTTTAATATTAAAAATTTAATGACGTATCTACTTAAGCCATTTTGTCTTTTTTTTTTTTTTTCACATATGGGTTTCTCATATACATTTATTTTACATATTTTGACTGAGTAAATTTTTACTTAGATTTTTTTGAAGATTAAATTCTTTCTTGTTCGAAGGTTCTTTCATGCTCCATATAGTCACTATTTTTAATACTGTTGGACACATATCACTGAAGTGTCAGCAGAAGTAAGTCAGAGAGCTGCTTATTCATGAAGTACTCATGACCCTGAGGACATATTACAGGTTTGAAAATTCCTCAATTACAGAAATGTATATTATAGAATCATAGAATCATAGGATGTGTTTGGTTGGAAGGGATCTTTAAAGGTGATCTAGTCCAATGCCCCTGCAGGAAGCAGGGACATCTTCAACTAGATCAGGTTACTCAGAGGCTCATCAAACCTGGCCTTGAATGTCTCCAGGGATAGGGCCTCCACCACTTCTCTGGGCAACCTGTTCCACTGTGAATATATATAGCTGTCTTCATCAATATAGTTCTTCATCTGATTTAAACATACCAGTCCTGTCGGTTTCCTTGGTTAGATTTGATATAGTGCTGTCTACTTAGCAATTTTGTTGTTTTCTATATATAAAGCATCTTTTTTCTTGGTTTTTTTTGTATATATATATATATATACACACATGTATATGTGTATATATATACACACAAAGCAACAACAAAACCAAAAAATATAGAGACATCTTCCCAGTTCAACGGTTTCCTTCCAATACCTGAACTGGAGCTGCTGTGAACTTATGTATCACATCTTCAGTGAAGGTCTGAAATGTACAGATGTGGATTTTTTTTTCCTTTCCAGGGCTTTCTTTGAATAAGTAAGGTAGGATTTATTTCACATAGTAGTAGATGCATAATATACAGATGTCCACTTCCAAGTGAATCAGTCTGAATTCACTGTATAGTCAAAGACACATTTACATTGTCTTAGGAAATGTTTCCTCTGGTCTGTTTTTAACACCCAAATTCTACCAATGATCCAAGCTCTTGTACTTGACTATTATTATTTCTTTAAATACTTTCCTCAAATGTAATATGATAGCAATTTTGCTGTGAGGTCACAGAAACAAGGTCTGTATTTGGATTTAAATGAACTGCTAATAGAATACTGCTCCACCTAGAAGCCTGGAAATCTAGGAAAAAATAAACTAAATGTTAAATAGTGCATAGTGAGATAATTTTTCAACACACAAGTACCAACCAGTTGAAGTAAATATATGTTATTAAACATGAAGAAAAGAAAACTTAACCAAATAGAAGTGCCAGGCAAAACAGAATACTTCCTACACCGCTCTCTGTACTAGTGAGGTAAATGCTGGTGAACTCCCGGCAAACTAACTGCCCTCCTTGCAGTGATACCTTAGCTAGGGACTGGAAGGTCTTTCAAGGAAACAAAGACTGATGCAGACTGACAATGCTGCTGAGACAGGAGGTTCTTCCCTTGTCTACCTCTCCTCTGCTTGCTTCACTAGACCCTCCCATGACCTGATCCTGGTCCCGATCTGTGTCCACCTGGACTACCTGCTTGGCATTTGCTTCATTCCCATGAGCAGCTCTAGCTAACTGCTGCGAGGTTTCTAAGTATCTTTCTTGTGGTTTTTTTTTTTTTTTTAGCATACAATAAATGTATTATTTATGACTAACACAGTTTCTTGGAAACAAGAGAGTCTTGGCAGACTTGACTGCCTTGTAGCTCAAAGGAAACTAAATTCCAGTCTCACTTCAGAGCCCACTAAGGCCTCTAAAAAAAGACCTCTAAAAAGTCTCTGATCTGTTTTCTTTCTGCTCCAGACTCTCACTTCTCTATTCCACAGAAGCAGCTATGCTTTATATTAGGAAGGCCTCAGACATAAATACCTGCCCAGACTTGCATACACTAAGACAATTAGAATTTTTTTGTACTTTATCATATTCTTCTCTTTGTAATAGAAATGTCTCCAAACATAATGAAAAAAACCATATGTAAACCAATATTTCAGCCCTACCCATTGATGCCTCTGTTTATTTGCCCTTCTCTCTGATGGATAATTTCTTGGATGAAAGGAAGAATAAAGAAGAGTTATGTCGGCAATGTCTTTTGTATTCTGTGAATTCACTGCAGGACTTACATTTTCTTGCTACTTTGTTTAAGATTAAAACAAAAATTCCTACAAGAATCTCTAGGTAGATGGTAGCTGTTTCAACCAAAAGCTATNCATAGAATCATAGAATCATTGGTTCTAAATACATTTAGAATGTATTTACCTATATTTTACAGAGCAGAAGAGGCAGATGGTGTATGTCCCCTGTGATCAGCCTTGTATTTAATGTCATTTACATGCCAAAATCAGGAGACTTTATAGAATCCACCAATGTTATATTTTCAGATTAGTTGACATCTTTTGCCCAGAAGGTGACCTCTGCCTGAAGATAAAACTTTGTATGCATATATAGTGAAAAAAAATTGAGTAATATTTTCTTTCCAAAAGTAGCACTCTGAAAATGCACTGTAATCAACTTGGAAATACAAACATGAAGTAATAATTAGGCATGCTTTTGTTGCATGTTTTTCCATGTGCTACAAAGCTGTGGAAGGTAGTCTTTAAGACCTCTAAGTGCAGTAAGACCTTACATTCCACAGGATCTTACCTTCATTTGAAATCAACAAATCTATTTTGACTGCCCTGTATTTTTCTTCAGGCTAATGCTATTTTTCTTCAACAGCATAGCAGTCACTGCTGCATTGAATTGGTACTACTGTAGGAAAACCAGTCACATTTGGGTTGTAAAATAGGCATATCATACCTGACTGGGATATCAAATTGTCTGAAGATTGTCCTACATGACAAGAGAATAGTTTATCTTGTCACAGAAACAGAAAGTATTATTACTTTGTGTCTCTCGAATCCAATGCTGAGGGGAGAGTCACTGGCCACTTCGTGGGAGAAAAAGTATTCAGTGTTCAAGGACAGCTTGCTTTTACCAGACAGAAGATGGCAGAATGACTCACAAATTGCAGTTATGATGATGCTCGCTGTCAACATATTTGACACTGCAGAGGACTTGACACTGATTCTTTGAGAAAGATGTCAACCAAGTGAATTTTCTCAGCGTAAAGGCACTTATATACAATTATATTTATGCATCTATGCCTGTATATGTATTCTTTATATATTATTCCTTCTTGGAAAGCAGAGATGAAGAAGACTAAAAGAGAAAAAGAATAATTGTTCCTCCACCCCAGACATTTTTCTTAGCCCTTGAAAGGATCCTCAGTTAGGTTCCAGAGGCCATGCTGAACCTTGCAAAACATCAAATGTTTGTTTAAATATTGTATCTTTATTACAGCTGACTGATGCAGTGGTCTTTGAGAACAGTCTTATGATGGTGGTTTTCTAAAAAGTTTTCTATTAGCTTTGTAAAGTGACTGCAAATCACAGCTACTTTACCCTGTAACACAGTGACAAAAATCTAGCCTCTGAAGAGTTAGAATAATTTCTTTTTTACTTTCAGTCTTCCAACTTAGATCTAGAAATACAAGGAGGACACATTCCACTTTGAGACTTCCCCGAGTAGCTTAACATGTTTTTCTGTTTGGAAGACACTATTTGAACTATGTTAAAATAGCCTGCTCTGCTGTACAAAATGTTGGGAATCTACATTATTCCTAAACAGAATTAAAATTAGTGTCAATATTAACTTTTTACTTTATATTAACCTCTAAATCTTAGCAGTGTTTGAGAATGTTTACTGTGCCCTCCTCTTTCCCTCTCCTCTCCACAAAAAAAGCTATGCATGCTACCGGAAGCTGTTCAAGCAGTCCACTAAAGGGTTTCTTTTGGCTCCTAGTTTCTGAGGTGAAAGAACTGGTACAAATCTTGCTGGAAAACTAGGTAATGTGAAAAAGACAGTACAAATATATATTCTCTTACTGCAAAAAACACGGCAATTCTACAATGTGCATATTCTCAATTAGCATAGATTAATAAGTGTAATTGCATAAGAAAAGGAAAAATATTGATCAGTTCTGACATTTGCAGAGTTTGGTTGAAACCAGACTTTTGTACTGATTTACACAGAAGGTGATTTTTGATCAGAGTACCTTAAAACACTTAGTAAATAGAGCATGATCCTTGTTTCCTCTTCCTTTATTTTATTGTTGAATAGTCTACATTTCCCAGTTATTGCAAAGGGATACAGTGTTTGTTTAAAATAGAAATGTATTTGTGCTAACTTGTTGGCTACCAGTTTCAGTATTGGTTTAATCTTAAAATTAGAACATATTTTTCTAACGGCTTGTTTAATTTGTTCCCTTGGAAACAGGTAAACATGGTTAAAAAATACAGCAGGCAGACAGAATTGATTATTTCTAATGTTTTAATGGATTGGCACAGTGAAATGTTTCATTATGTAATTTTATATGTTTTTTCTCTCCCTCACACTTTAAACACATTTCATTTACAGTGTTTAAAATTCTACCGATACCTCTTTCTGACAAGCAAACAGAGTCAATCAAAGCCATTCCAAAAGGCACAAATGGGCAAAAGCAAAATAAAAACCCCAGAATGGTTTTTGACATACAACGATCTTTTGTGACCCAGCCTTTTTTTACTTTAGTCAATATTTGTAGTGTAATCAAAAGGATATAAAAAAAATGCTGCTAATGAAAAATGCTTCAGAACAACTGCACAGAGTGTGCTCGATTTTTTTGTGCCAAGTTGCTTTTTTATAGAGGATATGGAGTACATGGGGTAGTTCATATTATGTGTTAACTTTTGTTTTCAATTTTTATCTTGCCTCAATGAGGTATCAAATATATGGTCTATTTAGATGTGGGGGTTTAAACTATATTGCAGTAATTGTGTCTATGAAAATGGTGGAATGAATGAACCATTCACAACTGAGTCATAGTTGACTCATCTCAGGCCAGTGGAGTCTCTTCATTACCCTAGTATTTGTGTGGTTGCTCTTATCTTTATGCACAAAATTGCCCATTTGGATTGGGATGACATGAATGTCTCAGTTTTCTTGAAATCTGTTGCTTAAAAACATTTCAGTATTTTGATGAATAAGTCCTATGTACTGCATTTCCTCTTATTCTTTTCCATATCTTTCCTACTGGGGAGAAGTGTGTCTAAAATCTCTTACCTATTTGATGCTTGGCATTTTGAGAGACTGGGAACATGAGAAGGACAGACATTCATAACAGTGAAATTAAACTCCTCTTGTCAGAAGAGGGCTACCCTTGGCGTCAAAATATTACCTCAAGAAGAAACACTACAGAAGATAGATCAGGTTGAGAGGGCTGTTAATCATTTTGCTGGCCTGTACAGATTTCTCTTAACTTTCAAAATATTTAATTCCCTCTAAGCACTGTCAGTTTGATACAGTATCAACTACTCTCACATTGTTGAGAGATTTAACGAGGTTTTTCTAAGAAAATAATCTTGTAGTATTGAGTCAACCCGAAAAAACTGTCATTAAAATGCAAGTAAACAATTCTTATTTGTGGAGGGTGAATATGTAATAATCAGAAAGGCAAGCTGTGTATCTCACTGTCCTTGTCATAGTCCAGAAAACAGAGGTTGATATAGTGACATACAAGAACAACTTCCAGGTAAATGCAGTCTAATCATATTTTTTGTTATACTAGCCACTTCAGTTAAAAAACCAAACATATTTGCAAACAGTGTCCTTTGGAGCAGAAAATGTCAGTAAAACCTTTCAGAAAAGTATTCCAGGAAGTACTACCTACAAGAAAAAAAGAGTATTTATTTTTTCAAGGGAACTTTAAAGAATTCACATTATTTTTCACCATCACAACACTCTTCTGAAGAGTTCGGCATTAAAAAGCAAAGCTCTGACATTTTGAGGAAGCATGCTCCACCTCTCTTAGGCTTTTTTTCCTGACCCTAATTCATAGCTTGCTTACCCCCTGAGTGACTATCAACAAGTCCCACTGTGATCACTATGGCCTTGCACAGGATTCGGTCAGTCTATCTAGACTGCTTTGCAAGCAGTGCTCGAACAGCAACCTCAAGACTTGTCCACCTATGGAGCAATCCTAAAACCATGGCCCAGTGCATAGGCAGAGACTAAAGTGGCTGCCTAGACAGACTAGCAGGTACACTATGCATTTTTTAGTTCATTAGTACGGTGCTAGGCAGTTTGAAAAATAAGTAAAATAAAATAACAAGGGCATGTTCCAAAACAGCTATTATTTTTCTTGTGCTGCATTCAATTGATGCTTTTAAGCATAAGTGAACGATTTTTTTTTTTTTTTAAAATTTTGGGAAAAAACACCAGAATTTTCAAGTTTTATAGATTTAGGGATTTTGGGGGGTGTTGGTTGGTTGGTTTTGTGTTTTTTTTTTTTCATTTTTTCTTTCTCTATATTTAACAAGAGTATTCTTTGACCTCAATGACCTGTTGGCAAGTTTATCAAAACTGTAAAATCACTACAACCTTTTCTAATGAAACAACATGTTTGGTCAGATATGTTCCAGAAAAATGTTTTTAACAATGTGACATTTAAAAACTGTTCACCCAAGAAAGCCCTATCAAATGGAAAAACATCATTATCTTCTCTCTCACTCCCCCCTTTTCTGCCTTTGGTCATGTCACGGTTGCTATGACTGCATTGCTATCCTTTTCTGGTCTGAGTGCCTCACACTCTGCAACCTGACATCAGTCAATACAGTTTTGCGACTGGGAACTTCTGCTAGGACAGTTTACAATAAAGAACTAAGTCAAATGTCTGTCAGCAGTCTGAAAATCAATGGTCTAGCCATAACAATTCACCTACACTTGCACATAGCACTGTGGAAGGAGTCTTATGCAGAGGCTACAACAAAGTACTTCGGTGGACCATAGTTTCCCAACGAAACTGAAAAAGAAGTTAGGCTCAGAAATATAATAAATTCCAGAATAATGACTGTGTGGGAATGTAATTGATGTTCAGGTCAAATATGGAAGAGTTGTTTCTTTCAGTGAGTATTCAGTTCAGTCTTCATAGTTTATTCCAACCTTGGTCTCCTGAGAATTCCTTCAGAGCTGCCAAATTAGATGGAAATGACTTGCAGCTTATTTAGGAGGTAACAAGTACCACTGACTTAGGTTGGATCTGAATCGGAGCAGAGACACTGAAAATATATACAAAGATGTTCTATTAACAGCAATTTCCTGAAATAATAAGTACACATACTTATTATATGTGTATTAAATATTTTTATTTATCTGATTGCTTTTTGAGACTACACAATAAGGCTATGAATATTTCTGGGATTTGTGAAGTAAATTGTAATGCAATATATCTAAATCTCAGCAAAATATTAAGCTGAGCTTTTTGCAGTAGAACTATATATTGTGTGCTGACTAGTATCAGCTCTAGTAAAATAAATCCCACTGAATGTAATCTAGTAGGTTCTAAATAATGTCTATTTTTCTAAACAGTTTGTAAAGTGGTGTCATCAACTGCAAAACCCATATTTTACCATGTCATTATCCCTCAGGAAAAAAGCAAAACCAACCAACCTTCTCTTTTTCTGGGAGTCCACCACTATATATTTCTTTCAGATCAATAGCTTCCCTTACTGGAAAAACAGAATAGAAAAGAAAATTGGCAAGCAGCTACCTCTTTTGACTGAGCAACTGAGTGTGCAGACTGTTAGGCATGCTTCCTTGGAAGCTTATATAGCCTTTGTCTTGCAGTTTTTTCTGCATGGAGAGGTTTGAGTTCTGTATAGCGCTTTGCTGGAATTTCTGTTGCTTTCCAGGATTTTAGAGATAATGGGCCCAGCCAAGGCCCATGAATCTGCTATCAGAATTGTAATTGCAGGACTGGGGCTTTTATTGCCCCTTCTTTCACCCTCTATGTCTACTTGTACATAAAGCTGCTTCAAACAGCTGTAGACCAGGAATACTATGTGCTGTGTTTCAGCAGTATGGCACAGATATTACTACAAGAGGTAAGCTGCAAAATTGGTTGGAATAACTTGGAAAACACGACACAGGAAAACCTGTTCTTACATGTCATATTATTAGTTGTGTCTGACATAGTTAGCTACAAACTTACATTTTCCCAGTATTATTTCTCTTCTTGAAAGAAATATTTCATGTTTAAACAAATGCAAGGATGAAAGTGACAGAAGTCTTTCAAGATACAAGGTAGCAACAGTGTAGTAAAGGCTCATTTAGAGTTTTAATGCTCAGTAAGTAGCTCTTGAACAGATTTCTGTTACAAAACATCTCAAAAAAGCTGATTGTGTTAAATATATGATGGATAATCATTCTCTATCTAAATAATTATTTTACAGATTATTTCTCCCAATTAATTTTCATAAGGAAGATTACACAACTATCCCTTCACAGGAAAAAGAAATAGATATGGATTTCCAAAAGACAGAAGAAATTTGTTTGCCATGTCTATAATGTTTTAATTTCAGCTTCATCAAAAGCATAACAGAAATACTTTCAGTAGTAGAATTACAGAAGAGGGAATCATTGTTTTAGGTCATAATAATAGACAGAGTTCAGTAACTCAAAACCTTTCACTTGCTTTTCTGCTTTTTTTTTTTTTTTTGGCCTTGCTTTGAAAAGACTCTGTAGTAAGGCTGTAGTAAGGACATATTTTTCATTCCAATTCCACCTTGCTTTCTGTATTACACTTTATTGCAGAATATGTCCAAAGAAGAGTTACAAACACTTAAAGGGGGGTAGAGGGGAAGAAAGTGGTACAATGTTTTTAATAGCTTGTAGGGTTATACAAATGCTAGTGCTTTTAGTAAGTTAGAACAGCTCTTGTGCATTTACAGTTTTTGTCCTCAGCCAATGATTCTGACAATGCCTTTTAGTGGACCCAAATTAGTGAAAAACGGGGAAGTCAGAATTACAACCTTTTCCACATACACATCTTCTATGCCAAAGGGATATGAAGAGGCAAATACATTGCTATGGCAGCTCGCCATCATCAGAGAATTTCCCTTGACTGAAATAATCCTACAGTGTCTGTTAAAATGGCTTTAAGCCTTTAATATACTGGAGAATTAAGACAAATGTGAGTCTGGAGATTTGGAACAGTAAAACCTCTCCAGATGGAAAAGTGTCTATGATTTATCAGCTTCTCTCAGGCAACAAACACTACTTTTTCAAGGAAAAAAAAAATAAAGTAAGAGAAAAGAACAGCAAAAGGGAAGAAAAAATTTGGTGTTTTGATTTTTAATTTAAAGCTTCATTTCACATTTTCATTCTGGGTATGCGATTTAAAACTTCAGTTCAGTACAAGAGGTGATTAGGGAGAAGGGCTTTTCTCAGAGATGTTCAGAATGGTTTGATCATCATTCAAGTACTGATGAACTAAGAGTGTTTGCTTAGCCACAAAGAGAATATTTTGGCATTCAGTCTGCTCTTAAAAAAAATGAAAATAGAACCCTTTGAACATAGGAATGAGTGCAGTAAGGACAGCAAACCAGATGCTAGTTTGCATCGCTATAAATAGCTAATTTAGATGAGATGCATTTTTGAATTGTTTGGAATAGGTTGAAATTTGAATTTGAAACTTGAAATTTCTTTAATTTCTTCTGTAGGAAGAGCCTACACTCCTCTGAAGAGTGCAATACTGAAATGTACCTACTTACATCCAAAGTCATTACAAATAAAATTTAGCAGGAGTCTGTCCTGTGGGAATTATACAAGGTACAGCATATGTGCATGCATGTGTGTGTGTCTGTAAAATCTTCTATTTCTACCACTGCGATTCTGTTGTGAATCAATGCATATTAAATCTTATATGTTTTAATGGATGCTTTGGACAAATACTGAATTCAATTCATCTTATAGACCAAAGTTCAAGATATTGTTCTGTAGACAAAGAAAGAAATTCCACAGTGTGTCTCTCTGTATTATTTAGTAGGGAATTTCAAACCTCTTGGACTTAAAACCTATTTAGAATCATTTTAACAGATTTAAACTGTGCCATATCTTATATCAGTAAGAACTAATATTTATTAGAGCATTCACTACAAATCTAAAGTACGTTTCAGGGAAAGTACTTTTGTCAACAAAAAAATAGAAAGGAACCAACCCCCGCTCATATTAGTAGTAAGTCGAAACGTGGTTGAGTGGTTGCACATCTTCCCTACTACTCCAAGAAACCTTCATTTTACAATGTGTTGTCAGATTCCATCACTGTTTGGACCACACCACTCTGAAGGTAGCCTGTGTAGCTCTTACCAAGCTAGCTTTAGTTTAGGCAACAGTCACACTAGAAAAGCAACCATCACAGTAAAGACAGAGTAGCTGAGCCTTCATACATTTCACAGGTCTCCAAACAAATTGCCACACAAACTCAGGACCTTAGGCAAGTAACCACTGGTTGCTGTTCACACTCTAACTTCAAGATTTGAGGCAGCAGGTCAGCAAATGTAGGTGTCTGTGTGTCATGAATCACTCATATCTGACCATATTTTTTGAAAGTGAGACATATTGAGCCTCTTGGAACCAAAAAGAGCCTGACTGAGAACATATATGTATATTAAAAGACTTTCTATTTTCATGATGTACTTACAGTTTAAATGGACGCAAATGCTGGGAGAGACTAATTTTCAAATCTAAAAAACCCTCTCTTTGTAGGGAATGTTATCTTACCTCGCTACAGTAATATATGCATTTATGACTCATCAGCTAGCAATGTATGTATAACTTCTTCATTTCTCATTCATGTTTAGACTGCTGCTACAGTTACTGCTGTGGGTTGATTATGATGGAGGGGTAACTTAGACATATCTGTGATAGCTTTGCTCTAAAAGCTGGCTAAGCACTCAAATAGCAAGTCTGTATTCACTTTAAAATCACTGAAACTAGAATAGGTAAGTTAACATTAGTTTGGATACATTGACACAATGCTTCAGACACCGTGGTATAGACACTTACTTTATACATAGTTCAAGATCACAACCACTCTTATTGATCTGATGAAAATTTGCTGAAAGCCCTGGGAAGAAGGAGCTAAATGTTTCCAAATGAAATATAACCCCCTTACAATGTTATGGATCAAAAGTGTTAAGTTTAAAGGGCTTTTAAATATTTCTTTCCAGAGAAAGTACATACAGAAACAGAAAAATTGGAGAAATTAGGTATGTGATTTAGTTTATTAAAAAGGGGCTAGCAAGAGTCATAGAATATAAAAACAAACTGCAAATCTTGCCAGTACACTGAAATAAGCTATAAAGAAAATGACTATAGCTAGTCATGTTTCTCTCCTATAGTGTTAACAAATACAGATTGATGTATTCTATTTCTTGTGATAAAAACAACTATAGTGGCTGCAATGGTCTATCGTTAAAGGCACCATTCATCAAGTTTGAATTCTAAGGGCCAGCTGCCTTTATATCTGACAGAGAGATTCTGCAGCTTTGGGAGAGAAATGAGGATGCAGTCAGCAGGAGGAGTGGTAGCATCAGAGGGGAAGTTGGTACACAATGGAAGCAAAATACCTTGCAGGCTATGATAGCTGTTGTCCAGAAAGAGCAGTGGCAGCCTTACTGCGGGTAGGTGAGAGGGAGAAATGAGCTGCTGTGGCCACAAAAAGCCTGAGCTGTGGCGACTCTGACAGGCATTTTGTTTTCAGATTCATTCTTTTTCAAGAGAGAGAGAGAGAAAGAGGGGGAAAAGTGAAATGACATTTCCAATGTCTTTCATCAAGGAAATGTGAATACAGTAATATTTGTTTTCCTCAAAACTGAGTATTGCCACAGGGGAAGAAAGGGGCTGAAGGAAAAGAACAGACAATTGGGAATATTGCTGACATCATCCATTCCTCTATGGTGGAGGTGGATCAATGAAGAAATGCAATTCTTTCAGTGGAGCTGTGGAATTTCAGTGTGATTATAGAGCAGGCAAAATGTAGTTAATAACTATGCCAGATGGAGCTTCCTCTGCTGGGGATTTGCTTTAGAAATTATTGGTAAATATGGGCTCTGTCTTTTTAAATTTAAAATCTTGGGAAATACTGACATCCAGTTCTGATGTTTAGCCAGGAGAAACAGTTATCTTGAGGGATAAAGGTGATAAGAATGTTAATTTGAGGAGAGACAGCAAGAGCTATTTGCATGTTAATCAAGTCAGCATCAGCAAAGGCCCCAAATGCAGTGTACATAAGCTGAAGTTCTCACATAAACAAGAACAGATTTCTGCCTCATGAATGCTTGAGTACATAGCTATACATAACTGAATATTTTTGAAATATAATCTTGGTCTAAGGCATTGGCAAATGAGAGAGATATGAGTTGATGAGTAAAAGAAGGATCCTATGCTTAGATATGAATGTGTTTCTAGGATCAGGAACTTTTTCCAAAAAGATGGTAAATAGTAAAACAGAAATTACTGAAATTATCTTTTCTTGACAATACGCTATAGCAATAGATATTAGTATGTTGACAGACACAAGTACCAGGAAAAGGGAAAAAAATCCAAAAGTCATTACATGGCTAATAGGGTTGGATTGTTTACTAGTTTCATACAATCCCAAAAGTCATAATTCTATCACTGACTTCCAATCAAAGGTCCTGGAGGAGCTGTGGAGCAGGGGAGGTTTAGATTAGATATTAGGAAAAATTTCCGCACCGAAAGTGTTATCAAACACTGGAACAGGCTTCCTAGGGAAGTGGTTGAGTCACCATCCCTGGTGGTGTTTAAAAGTGCAGTTATGGTGTTTAGCGATGTGGTTTAGTGGTGGGGTTGGCAGTGTTAGTTTTACAGTTGGACTTGATATTCTTAAGGGTCTTTTCCAACATAAATGATTCTATGATTCTAATTTGCTTGGTGTAGTACACATGCCAATAGAACTGGATCATACACATCCTTTACTGCAGATATTATCATGTACAGATACACACTATTATATTGGTTGGCACTCTTAGATCCTGGCTTTTGTCAGTGTTGTACAAATGTCCCCTTGTTCCCAGGTTCTCCTGGAAACGCAACTTACTGTGGCCCTGGGGATGGTTCGCTCCTGTGGTACCACAGGCAGGTGCTGCAGCTGTGCAGCAACATCTGATCTGAAATTTACTTACTTGGCATGACAGGTATATCAAGTGGGTCATGATTGCTCTTCTTAAAACACAAATGTCCAAATCAGAGCCCAGCCCAGCCAGTTCAAACTGGAACAAGATGGATCCAGGCAAACAGGACATTCGCTGCAATCTATTGACATGCCATGTCTGTACCTGGCAGCTTGGTGATTATGTGCAGTGGCTTCTCCTTGGGCTGGAGAGTCTACAAAGCACTCAACATCATGTTTGGTGTGCTTACAGGAAGGGATGTTTTTTAGTTCTTCCTTGTTTTCTTTTTTTAATTTGTCAGAAGCAGTCGCATGTATTCATTAGCCACAGAGCCTCAAGTCAATCAGCACTACTGTGGTTTTTGTCATCTTCTGGCCCCTGTAAAAAATATTACAAAAAAGAAAATGTTACTTTTGTTATCCAGCTCATGCCAGATATATCTGGACAGTCTGAGATGCACAGAGGCAGCTAGGTATCACCTCCCTGTGTGGTACCCCCGGGCAGGCTATGGCCAGTGACAAATGACCACAAAAAGACTGCAGCAAGTACTGCTTCCTCATCAAGTCATCTATCAAGCTCTCAGCAGGGCTGTACCTTCAAATAGCCACGAGCATCCTCATCCTGCATCCCAGAACATGCAAAGTATACGCTTATTTCCATGCCAAATGCAATATGACACTAGTGCTCTTCAGCTAAGCTTCACATTATTTCAGAAACTTCAGAAAACTGCATGCAAAGCAGTAATTTTGTCATAAAGTCACAGGGGCTACTGTGCAGGGCAATGATGTGCAGTGTGGATGCAGCCAGTTTGACTGAAACAGCTGTGAAATATAAGCCATTTGCCGCCTCTCAGCCTTTAGAGCCAGGTTCTCTCCTTGTGGCAAATGAGATTAGGGATGCAGACATGGTTTACCACTTGTAAGCATTTGTGTCACAGAAGAATAGTTATTTATCTATGCATAATAGTCCCACCAATTTTCCATTGTTTGCTTTGGCAGATCATGTTTTTCTTTTCCTGAACTCTGCAAAAAAGAGACACTTGGTGATGTCTAAACATTGATATGCTTAGTAATTTATCAATTTTTCTAAAGATAACTCAGATTTCTCTGAGTGTGGTTCTAGATGAAAACATGAGGAAGTGGGCTTTCTTCATGGTCATAAAGAACTAGCTATTTCTGTTGCAGATGAAAACTAGAAGGGCAGATCAATGTAGAAAAAAAAATAGTGGAAATGAAAATAACCATTGAACAGACAAGAATTTATATATATATAAAAAGAAAATGTTAAAGCAGTTTATACATAGACAATGTGTAAGGACAGTGTATCTCAAAGAAAGCCAGACAAGCTGGAGTCTATAGTACAGGAGAAAACAGTTCATCTATAATTGTTTTTATTTCTGAGGTGTGTATGGGAACATGGAATCTTTGAAAAAAAGGTAGGATAAAATTTTTTTTATGTGACAAGTATAGTGGGTAAATAGCAATTGCTCATCGACAAAACACTATCTGTAGTGATGGTCTGGATGTTGTATTTTCCTATTAGAAATAAAAGATTCAAATTACTTAGAATTTCCTAAGACCTCTGAACTCCATATTTATTTAACAGTTTCTTTCCCTTTCTCATTGCATGTGCATATGTACTCATAGCTATGTCTATATCATTATCTGTATTTATATGGAAATATCTGTAAGGAGAATTTCTTCAAATTAAAACAAATCACTAAACCCAAGCCTATAATTACTTGGGTTTATATATGTTTTAAATATTGTTATTTTCCTATCTGTGTTCTTGGGAACTATGATAGTCCAGGTGTTTTGAAAGATACTATCAAGTATATATACTATCAAGATAGTATGGGGCTTCTACATGGCCTCCCTGGTCAAAAAACCAAGTAAGATATTAACTTTCTCCCTTCTACTAAGACCAGTACCTAATTTCTCCATAAATATAAGGAGATGTTAGGAGAGATGAGAATCTGTACAAGTTCATCAGTTAGTGAACATATATTTGCAGGTGAATTAAGGTTTCAGTGCATGAACAGAAATTCAGTCAAGGTATAGAAGTTAATAAGAAATTTTTGGTTAGTTTAAAAGATTTTTGGTTATTTATTGATAGCTGTTGGTGAGAGTCTAGAAGGAATATGCAATGCATCAAAACACGTTTACTCTGTCTCACCATGAAAAAATTTAGTCCTTCAAAAAATATATGAATGCAATTTGGCTAAGACATAATGAAGTGCAAATGTTCCCATATGTTAAGAAGAGATAATGATAAGTTAGTATTCAGAAACATTAAATATATATTTTAAGACAAATAGAATTAGTAGTAAAGAAAAAAATGTTCTTATTGACCGTGATAAATAATTCATACTCCTATATCTTTCTTAATTTCTTTTTAATTTCCTATTTCTCCCTGTATGTAATCCAAAAATAGATTCTATATCTTTTTGAAATATCTCAAATTTGTTAAAAAGAGAGCCAAGAGAACTGATTATGCACATGTCTGTAGGGAAGCATAATAAGGGCCTATTCTGGGTACAGAGAAAAGTGGATATAGACGCCTTAGGGAAAAATGTATGAAGAAGGACTTAGAAATCTGAACGCTGCTTTTAAGCTAGACTGGGCCACAAACAGAGGTGCCAAATATATTTCCAAGACTAAGCCATATGCCAAATTTTACTTCTTTACACATTCACTGAAAAGTAGAAAGTATCTTTACTTAAGCATTTCTTAATTCTCAATTCTTCATCTAAAACGGCTTGCCAATATCTGCCATAGTGTACCTTTGGTCTTGGGTATGAGCCAATGAGATTGGAGGTTTTTATGAGTTCCCAACCTGCATCCAGACAATATTGTCAAAAGGCACCTTTGTATAAAAAGGAAATGCCTCCTTCATTGTCTGCCCGTTACATATAGTTGGAGGTTTTTTAATGTCTTAAAATGGCACAGATTATAAACATGAAACTGGAAAGACTAAGGATGAATCTAGGAAGGAAATGCATGTGAAGCATTTTTGTGGGAACAGACAGATTAGTGAGTATTGACATAGATGCCAGCTGAGGTAAGGCTGCATTGTGATGTTTTTTATCCTCAGCCCAGAAGTTTCCAAACTGGCTATAGAAATACACCACTTACACTCCCTGTCTTAACACTGCTGGATGAATGGTGCTAAACCCAATTTTCTGGACCTTTTGAAGGTTTGCAAGTGGGCAACTCCCCTCCAGCAATCAATTGCTTTAAGCCATTCTGTTTTTTCTGAGTGGTGAACTCACTCAGAAGAGCTCTTAAGTGCATGAAGATAACACACTTCAAGAAGCATGTGTGTCACATCTGCCCACTCCCTCACATCAGACGAAGGAAATGAAAAGGGCTTATATTCAGAGATACAGGAAAAAAAAAAAAAAAAAAGCTTGCTCGTCCCTTTACGTTTTCTACCTGTAATAAGATACACAGACAAGGTCTGTAATAGTGCTATGTCTATTGTATGTCAATTAGATTAGAACATATATGTTGGAAGAAAAAAGGTATTATTTATGGCTATGAGATAATTTTCCCCTTTTCTTATTCCAAATTCTAATTTCTGACCCTATTTTTCTAACTCTTATTTTTTCACAGTTCTGTGAGTTGGCTTTTATCTCTGCATTTCATGAAAACTTCTAAGAGTTAATCCATATTTTCAGCATTTGGAAAGCCTTGAAAAAGGTAAAATATTTTAGCTAGCATTTCTGAGCATATGGTACTGCTGACTCCCTCTTCAGATCAGGTATTCACAGAAATAAGTCATATCTTTTTCCCAAAGTAATATATACTATGTTCTTAAAACATAATGCCCAAGGCATATATATTTGCTGATCTCACAGCAGCAGCATCCAATTCGTAGGTTAAAAGGAATGGAAGTCTTTGACAGAGAAAACAGTAGTAAAGAATAAATGACAAGAAAAAATTATGAAAGATCACTTTTATAAAATACATAATTTTCTTCTTGTTTCTGCATTCCTAGGCTTTGAAATTTGGTATTTATGAATAGCCTTGGAATCATTGTTTCAGATTGGAGAGTTAATACAAAACTACTCAGGCATTAAATAAGTCTCCAACTCTGTTAATATTTCTACATATGCAATATTAAAAAGGCTGAAGCCTAAACATATTGGAGAAGCTCTCTAAACTTTCTTAAATATAAGCATACCAAAGAAGGTATAAAAGTGAAAATCTGCATAGTAACATGTCAATTTGCAGGTTTCTATAAAGACTCTAAGATTTCAGAACATGCAAAGAAATTCTGAGTGGAACCTCATGTGCTTGGATTTTCTGACAGAAAAGAATTTGTGAAATCTTTACAAACTAGAATTTTTTACTGTACTATACTACGATGTAGTGGTTTATTGAGAATAAAAAAAATATAATTCTTCAAGCAAAGTCAAAATAATCCACTCTGCTCTGCAGACCTTAATTGATTCTTGGTGAACCTCTTTAGGTGGGCTAACAGTGACCACAGCCAGCCTTCAGGAGTCAGGAAAGGAGACCTTAGGTTTCTTTTCTTATTAGTATGTGTCGATATTTGTGTGAGAAAGAAGAGATTGATGGTTGCTGACTTCTTTCATTTATGAGTTGGTGCTAACCGTCTGAGCTGCCATAGGAAAGGTAGCGGGTTTTGAGCCCGTACCTGTGAGAGGCAGTGTTTCATTGCTAGCCCAGCACAGGCTCCACTGTTGAAGAGCCAGCCGCTTGCCAGTAGGACGCAGCCCATCTAGCTCAGCCTTTCACCACTTCATAAGTCCTTTTGAGCCTTATGAGCGTTAAAGCAGGTCTCATACCGATAACAAAGGTTAAGGCAATCATCTCTTTCCCTTTGCAGATAAGGACTTGGAAACTACCTTTGCAGTCTCTCTCTTCTGTGCCACACAGAAAGATTTCTGCAGCCTGTGATTTCTCTTGGTTTATACTGCATTTATCAAATCAAAACACATGTATACAGTGGATAAGTAAACATTTGCTGCACTTTGAAGAGCTTGCTTCCCTTTTGTTTGAGGTTGGTATTCTTTAACAGAAGTACTTTTAAAATATACATAGGAATAGAAACAAGATAAAGGAGTTTAATCAATTCAGCTCTCATTGAACCATAAAACAAATGAATTCTGAATCATACTGCTTTATGCTTACTTGTAGTCCCTACTGAGAGAAGGATGGAACAGCCTGCATTTGGACAGCACTGTATTATTCCTAATTACTTTTTATGTGTACTGAGATTGTAAAATCCTTTTGGGAATGGCTTTAAAAAGATTGTGAAAAAAATATCTAAAGAATGAACTTAATCCCAACTGACTTTTGTACATTTAACTCAACTTTGCAAACCACCCATGTTTGATAAAAGGTGGGGTTTTTTTAGGTTTGGTGTGGTTTTTTGGTTTGAGTTTTTGGGTTTTATTAATGTGATATGTGTGACTGTTCAAGAGCTTTTCCTGCAATTTGTGACAATGCTTGTGATACTAAGCTTTTGTTCTCCTCTGACTTTCCCTCCAGCACATTGTTCTTTTCCTTCTTCCCCTCCTGAACCACAGATTATTTTTAGAACTTCATCACAAGCACCAAGCTCCAGCTAAAATATAAGAAGTAAAGCAAGTAAAACACAAAGATAAATAATTTCACCTTTATTAAGTCTAGATATGAGGGACTGGATTCTCATATCCCAGTTGTTCAACTATGCTCCCCTGAAATGAATTGTGGTGTTTTAAATTATTACCAAATGTATGACTTAATAATGAGTGTTAATCACTGTTCCATTATTCACCTCAAACAGTAGTTGAATGCTACTTTGTAAATGTTGCAAAGATAACAGTGTCTGCTGGTTTTTGAACTCTTCATCTCTAATCCATTTTGCTCCAAACCTTAGTTCTCCTTGCAAGCTTTGGAAAATCATATCCTGTATGGATAGATAGAAAATCAAGAGTGATTTGAAAGAAGATGGATTGGATATCAGATTATACCAATTTTCTCCCCACAGGTAAAGAGTGAGCCTAATTTATTTAAGATAGTAGAATTTTTTCCAGCATGCCAATTTTAGTACATTTTTCTTTAGTATTCTTAAGATCCACATGAAAGTAGAAAAGGAATCAAAGGAGTCCTAACACTTTACTTAAGAACAACTGCAGGAAATTAATATTCCTTTTGCAGAATTTATTTATGCATTGTGTTAAGGTGAAAAATGGAAAGGACTATCTAATTTTGTCAGCTACACTTTACAAGTCAGCCAATAGTCACATCTACCTAGTACCACTTTTTGAGCTCCTTAGTCAGTTTTAGTCAAAGGTATAACTGTGTTAACATTTACTGGAGTTAAGATCGCAGGTGGGAGTATCTGACTGAATGCAGCCAAGTTGCACAGGACTTTATAACTTTCTCCACTTATATTAAACTACTTGTCTGATGATAAGTCCACTCTCACATTCCTCTGATTATGAAGAATGATAAAAGCTGAGACTGAACCTGAATAAAACTCAATGCAGTGAATAAAATCTTCCTCTGTAAATGCAGCCACATTCACAAGAAAAACTCCAGAAGACAACTTAATATTTTTTTTGAAATTAGCATTCAGAAAATTGATTTAAACTACATTAACAAAACAACTCCTTTCCGATTATAATCTCAGACTCCATGGGAAAGAATTAGCTCTATGTTACTGCTATACTGGTAAAGATTCTTAAATGTCAATAAAGCTTATCTGAAAACCAGTAAAGTACCTTGCCTTTTTTCATTACCATGTACATATATGCATATAAAATTTACAAACAGTTCTCTCAATTTATCTGCCAAGATGTTTTTGATAGCAGGAAATAAACTTTGGGGCTCAATTTTTAATAGCAAAATCTAATATAATAGTGCGTATTGTTCTAAGTATGTACTGTCAGCTTTGTGAAACAGACATCGGAATAGACACAAAGTATTTCAGAATCTCACCATGTACATTTGAGATACATTTTTCTATTTTGGATCATCTCTATTTATAAGTCTTTTATTATTCTTGTTCCTTGATTTTCTACTGTCTGTAGTTCCCAGTGATTTGAGTCTTAAGTCAAATGAGTCTTCAAACCAGCATTCTGTAATGCCTGAAAAATTAAGACGAATATTATTTAGATTGTGAAATAACCATTTATTTCTTCCTGATCTGATAGCTCCAACCTTGTCAATGGTAATGCTCTTCCATATTTGCCACACTGTTCCTTCTGCTTCTCCTTTGTGTTTTAGGGAATTCAGTGTCACAGAAACCTGTGAAAGCTTTTTTTTTTCACTTTGGAATAGGTCACCCAGACACATTATGGAGTCTTCATTCTTGGAAATATAAAAAACTTGAGTGGACATGGCCTTGAGCAACCTGCTGTAGCTGATCCTGCTCTCCGCAGGTGGTGGGAGAAGAAGATCTGCAGAGTTGCCTTGCAGCCCTCAGCCATACCTCGATTCTGTGACTCTGTATGTGAACAAGACAATTATAGGCCACCGATCCTGCACACTAACTGTAGCCAAAATGATGGGGATGCTGATAGAGGATCCAAGAAAGTGTTAGAAGATGAGAATATGATTAGTAACAGTGTAGCTTTCTGCCAGCAATCATGTGGCAGAGTCATAGAATAGATTTTAACCGAAAGGCATCACCATAGAAAAATTAGTTGGAGACCCCTACTCATGAACCGGAGAAAATGAAAACAAACGTTCTTGTACTGAATGAACTAAACTTTTATGCCTCACAAGTATTAATTGAAAGGTTACCAGAGAACACTTTCAATAAATCAGAAAAAAG
Source organism: Rhinoptilus africanus (assembly GCA_013400135.1). Classification (NCBI taxonomy): domain Eukaryota; kingdom Metazoa; phylum Chordata; class Aves; order Charadriiformes; family Glareolidae; genus Rhinoptilus; species Rhinoptilus africanus. Next base: position 114,684 of record VXBO01001862.1, on the reverse strand, counting down.
AAAACTCTAGGAAGCTATAAGACAGGGTGATACCTGATTCTTACATCTATAATCATATACAGTCTCTTCCACTAGGAGTACACTGTTGAGGCTGACTAGTTGTTTCCCCCTCCCACAGAGACCTCCATTCACTATTGGCAAATTTTATGTTTTATTGAGCAAGAAGGCACAGCATTTACTAAGCTGGCCTGTGCTCTGACTTGTTGACAGCTTCTCATTTCCCTCAGGGCACCAGCAGTTATGTCTCTCCCTGCTCCTTACATTGCTAATCAATCCTACTGCCATCCCTTGCACTGTGCCATCTCACTGTACTTTTTAAACTTCAGCTTGTGAAAAGTACCATAGAGAACTAAAATGATCCTGTCAGTCACAGGAAAATTACCTGAATTCCTTTCTCACTCAAATCATACAGAACTCTTAAATAGCTTCTGATTTTGTTATACCTCTCAAATACTTTCACAGAACATCTCCTGTCCTACTGCTGCTCTTTCATGGTTTTACCTTTGCTAGTCGGAGGAACAGATAACCACACAGTTGGGGTGTTACCTGTTGTCAGTCTTTAAGAGCAACGAGGAAGATGAAGGTGTTTGTCCTGATGTACATACAATCTTCCCCTTCAGATGTTTATTTGGCTTCCCCTGCAAGATTTTAATGCCAACCTTCTTTTCCTCGTGCTCACTATACCACCAGGGCTGTCTGGTTTTGAGTTAAACACTGAGATGGGGTACAGAAGAGAGATGAGAACAAGTTTCTTGTAGAATACCTTATACTTAAAGAAAATAATAAGAACATGTCCAACTTCAGTCCATACAGTCCTTCCTGGAGACATGAGACCAGACTCATATAGCTAAAAGTTCATTGTATCTAGAGTATCTTATTGAATTTTATCATAATTTAATACAGTAATAAATCTATAGTTGATATTATGACATACATTTTATTTACATTACAGTTTCTTAATTTAAAAGTACAATAATGTCACAATAAAATATACAATTAGTACAATAATACTGCTACTTGAAATAATTTGAAATGGTTTTAATTGTCAAATAGATTAAAGTCCATATTGGGAAAAAATAATCTAAAATCTATGTTATAGTAGCTCTATGACCACCAGTTGATATTAGGAGTAGATTGTACTAAAAAAAAATACCCATACTGTCATAAATCAAGATAAGAAAATAAAGAGAAATGGGATCCCAAAATAATGTATATTGATGCATGCTTAGCAGTAAGGAGAAAATAAAACTACTAATATTCTCTGTAAGATTTAAAACATGCCCTATATATTCAGAAAAGGATGGAATATTATTGTTAATTGCTCAGCAAAGATTGTGCAGCTGCAGTCCAAAAATAAACCTAGAATTATATTACAGAAAGAATAAGCTGAAAACTAATGTATGAATATTTTGTATAAAACAACAGGGATGCCTCATTCAGAATATTTTATACCCATAACACAATACCCTTGTCTCAGAAGCAAGTTGCTTAGAGACAATGCAAAGGTCCAGAAAAAACAAACAACTTCCATATAAAAAGAGACTGAAAAGCCTATGATAATTTACCTTAGAAAGGAGATAATGAATAGGAATAATATTGAAGTAAATAAAATAGTGAAAAATCTACCGATGAGTTTCTGTTTTACAAAACTAGAAAAGAGTGATTCAATTTAAAATTAAGACAAAGACACAATTTTATTCATATTATTGTGTTTTAGTTGCAGAACACCTCTCCATCAATATTTGAGGAGATACAGAGATACAGGATGTTTCTACTGAAACCAAAACTATGCATTTCTATTTTAACTGTTCATAACATTGGAAAGGTTATTAAAGCTTTGGAGCTGAAGACTGTTCTTGGGAAACAGAGACCTGGATGTGATCTAAATTTTGAATTTTTCTACATTTGCATAGCCATGGACTTCAAGAGTTTGTCCGCGTCTTCTAGTAACGGTCACTGCTAGGATATAGGATTTCTGCATATCTTGTCCTGTTCAGCATGCCATTTCCTAGGTTTCTCCTTCACTCTCTGAGTCTGTTTTGCTTGGTGATTAAAAAGAGAAAGGAGAGGAGAAGTGCATTGTGGCAATCATTATCCATTTACAGATAGAGCACTGGTGCCTCACAATAAACTCATCACAGAAAATCTTTCAAAACCTTTTTTTGGGAAAAAAATAAAGGATTTCAGCTCCCACTTTACACATGAAAGAAGTACTGTGAGTACTGTGAGAAGGATGAAAAAGTTTTATTTTTCAAAAATGTTCACTCACTGGAACAGGGTCTCTCTCCAAATACATACACAAAGCTTTTGTTAATGACAATCATAACTGCTATTATAGTCATAATTATTCATAAAGCAAAACATATACATTGAACAAAGAAATATTTTTCTCATTGAAATACTGGAAACAGTTATATAAAATCTAATAGTTACTATCTTATCTATAATGAATATTGCCATACAATCTCATGAGACATTTGGTTTACTCTTCCTAAAACTGTTTTTAAGACTGTTTTGTAACTTTAAAAAGAATTTTACTTTTGGTCACCTCTACCCTAATGTATTTCACTATTAACAGGAATAGTTCTGAAATAAACAAGTAGAGATCCTAGTAAACATCTCCTGTGCATTTTCTTGGGGGTGGTGGGAGAAAAAAAACCATCTAAAATTTAATTTAAAATTGAAAGTATTACTGTTTCAATATCTCTCATGGAAGTGTAACTAACTTCTGAATGCAAATAAATAAATATTATACTAATTTTTCCTTAATCAAGCAAGTTACTTCATCTCTGAACTTTTTTTTCCCTGCTCCAATTCCTAGCAAATCTCAAAAATACAACATCTTGTGGTCTTCCATTTATTCCCTAATGTCAATTTTTGAATTTGCCATTAGAGTTCGTTTTGTGCACGTTTACAGTGTGGCTTTAAACAGTAAAAGAAGTGAAATGTGATGTTAGGAGTTCCTTATCCTCAACATTATTCTGCAAAAGAGCTTAAGTCTGCACATAGTCAGATCCACCTTGGCTGGGCGGGAAAGCTTTCTTTGTGGATGAAAACAAGAAATTCTCCCCATTTCCAAACACCCTATATATACCACCTGTATTTCTTCTTTGTCTGCTGTGAATATCACAAACCTGGTAATCGATCTTTTCCAACTGAATCTTTAAGCTCTTTGAAACTAAAAGGGAATTATTTGAATGAAAAATGTGTGTTACAAAATACCATGTAGTACAATGGTTATCTCATAAATCTTTTCATCTTGGTTAGTTAAAGACTTGCACAATGGAGTTACAAGCTAATCTAAACTCCTTGTCAAAGATCTATGCTTAGTGCTTAAGAGAAATATTAATGTTTAAGCATTCTTTTGTATAAAACAAAAGGTTTAAATCAAAATAAGTGAACAATAAAAGGAGGGCTATATTGCTACCTTTACCAAGATAAGCAAAGTTTTTACTGTTCAATTCTGTAGGACTAGGCTTTCATCCAACTATTTTGAATACAGATATCCCGAAACCCAAAAGAAATATTTGCATAAATCCCTGTATACTTAATTTACCTAAGCAATATTTATTTTATAAACTCAATTTATTCCTTTTTGGGTTGGGGAGGGCATTTATATCTAACTAGCAGTGTACAGGAGGTCTGCAATTCACTAACAAATCAGGTTTCTCATTGATTGAATTGATTAAAAAGCCCATGGCCTACATGACTAGTACCCATTTATGGAAATGTCCCTCTGTGATACATTTTCATATGGACACTGTGTCACTGCTTGTCTTGCTGAAGTCAAATTAGATGTTTTCTATCCTCATGATGCGTCCTTTATCTCTGTAACACGTAAAGAAATTCCTACGGGAAATAAATAGTTTATTGAACTAATATTTTTAGTGTGAAGTAGCTGGAAAGATAGGCAGCATCATCTGCTCCGATAGACTATCGAACACAATTGTTAACTAAGAATTTTTCTTGTGATGAAGTGGAAAGAAAAAGTACCTAATTTTCAAGCTCCATAAACAACTAATGCCAGCCAAACTCTGATTCAGTGTGTAGCTGGATTAAACATTTCAGCACTGTAATATTAGGTTAGTCATCTAATGTCTAAAAATCCTATTTAATAATAAACACTATTATTTAGATATGATTTAAATTTGTTTAATACTACCTTAATAGGTTTTGTTCATGTCAGTCTTAACATATTCGTTGCCTGGCAAGAACAAGCAAATGAATATTTCATAGTAAATCCAAATATTACATCATATACAAAATAGTCTGAAAAAGAACATTTATATATAAAATATTAAAAATATAATATGCTTTAGGTTTTTCCCTTGTAATTTCTCACAAGGAATAACTGATATGATAAAAGGTATTTTTCCCCAAATAATTGTTCATTCCAAAGCATATAGAGTCTTAAAGGCTTGTAGTACATTACAAAATCTCTGTGAAAATGCAGATTCAAAACAGAAACAAATGTAAATAAAAAATCTGAATACTGTAGGAAAAGCAGTGCTGTGAAACACCATGCTGTGATTAGCATGTGCAGGTTTTAAACTGTCAGTTAGTTACCTCTCCATAAAGACTGTAGATCAAAAAAAAACCCCGATATTTAACCTACCTTATTACTACCACTGTAATCAACTTTGTTTAGTTTAAACATATTCTAAAAATTTGTCAGTGCTGTCATGCTCTTTGGAATCCAAACTCAAGTTCAGTTCTCAGCATTGTGGAGAAAATGACCTGCACATGACAAAGCAAAACATGACAAAAGAAAACAGAAATATATAATATTTTTTAATTGTTTTCTTCATGAACACAAAGAATAACTAAATAATCCAGTCATTGGGTTTTTGGGCTTGCCAGTTATTTTTATTTTTTTCTTTGGTTTAATCTTGTGAGAGAGGTATAATCATTATTATAGCCAGGTATGAACAGTTGTACTATTATGTTGAAAAACAGAAAAGCCTGCCTATGTTGAACACTTAAGTTCAATTTTATTGTATATTTATACTGCACAAAGATCCCTTTTCCTTTATTTCTAAAGATACAGATTTCTAGTGCTCTAACGTAATTCAACAAATGCTTACATAGCTAAAACCTTTATCACCATGTGTTCTCTTTAGATGGTGTAATGAACAGAGTAGCATTTAAACCATTCTGGAACAGTGAAATGCAAAGTTGTTGCAGCAAATACTGCAGCGAAATTCTGTGTTAAAAACAATTAATCACCTCCTAACCCATCAAGTGTAAAAAGGATGTTTTTGTTGCTAAAAGCAATTTATTATTTGGTAGCTGTGTTAAAAATCTCCAAAATGTAGGCTGTAGAAGAGGCAACTTCATTAATTTCCTCACCGATTTCCTTCCCAGTTATTCTGTTTCAGGAATAACCTGCCAAGGTCATGTTCCAACACTGCCAGTGAAAGGATAGGCATGTACTCTACATAGCCACTTGAAGGCTCTAAGCCTCCAAGGAAGAGCAATATCCCCAGCTCTATACAAAACAGAGATTAATAGGTCTATTGGATATATCAATAGCACCATCTAATAACAAACTACATTCTCATAGGTGTAGTGGGTAAGTCTTGCATATTTAAAAGTGACAGATAAATGAGTGCCACAAAGGAATTCAGTATTGGTGGCTACACCTCTTGTATCTCACAGTGCTTTCATGCAGATGCTGCAACTACTTAGCGATATAAGCCTTCAAGACTTAACATGCTCTCAGGGGGTGAGATTACTTCAGTTGAGGTCCTCTTAAAATGCTATGTATCTCCCCAGCATCTCCCTCTTTGTGTCTTGGGCATTCACTTCCATCTTAACTCTGATGGTTGTCTGGGTAGCAGTCATCCTACATAGTCTTGATCTTCTACATGAAAGGAATTAACACATTTGCTAAAGCTATAAAGTGTTTCCCAAGTCTTGTGGTGAGCTCTTTTCAAATCAGATTCTTTCCTCATACAGATACCATACAGTCTTGGAGACACTACATTTTAATTGCCGTTTCCTTTTTAGTACATTTTGATAGTGGTGAGTGAGAGACTAAAATGATGGTGGGTTTGGGTTTTTTCGATAGAAACAATGTGTCATTACTAAAGTATTTAAAAGACTCATATTTTAATATTACTGACTTCTCTCTGGAATAATTAATTGCCAAATTTTGTATAAAGAAGTAATCATAGAATCATAGAATTGTCAGGGTTGGAAGGGACCTTACAGATCATCTAGTTCCAACCCCCCTGCCATGGGCAGGGACACCTCCCACTAGATCAGGTTGCTCAGGGCCCCATCCAGCCTGGCCTTAAAAACCCCCAGGGATGGGGCTTCCACCACCTCTCTGGGCAAGCTGTTCCAGTGTCTCACCACCCTCATGGTGGAGGACTTCTTCCTAATGTCCATTCTGAATCAACCCATCTCTACTTTTAATCCATTGCCTCTGGTCCTACCATTACATGACATCCCCAAAAAGTCCCTCACCAGCTTTCTTGTAGGCCTCCTTAAGATACTGGTAGGCCACAATAAGGTCTCCTCAGAGCCTTCTCTTCTTCTGGCTGAACAACCCCAACTCTCTCAGTCTGTCTTTGTAGGAGAGGTGCTCCAGCCCTCTGATCATCCTTGTGGCCCTTCTCTGGACATGTTCCAGCACGTCCATATCTTTCTTGTATTACGGGCTCCAGAACCGGACACGGTACTCCAGGTGGGGTCTCACCAGAGTAGAGCAGAGTGCGAGAATCACTTCCCTCGATCTTCTAGACACGCTTCTCTTGATGCAGACCAGGATACGATTGGCTTTCTGGGCTGCAAGTGCACACTGACAGCTTATGTTGAGCCTCTCATCCACTGGTACCCCCAAGTCCTTTCCTTCAGGGCAGCTCTCAAGCCAGTCACTGCCCAGCCTATATTGGTGCTTGGGATTGCCCTGACCCAGATGGAGGACCTTGTACTTGGTCTTTTTGAAATTCATGAGGTTGGCATGGGCCCACCTCTCCAGCTTGTCAAGGTCCCTCTGGATGGCCTCCCTTCCCTCCAGTGTGTCAGCAGCCCCACACAGTTTGGCGTTGTTGGCAAAGTTGTTGAGGGTGCCCTCTATGCCACTGTCCATGTCGCTAATGAAGATGTTAAGACCGGAAAGACATGGAAAGGCATGAGAGTGTTCCGCTAACTCACCGACACCATGGGTTTTATGAGATTTTCTCTGTTGTTAATTTAACCGGATTGCCCTTTTTGGGCTATGGAGCATACATACTGGTTGTATGAGTAGAGCTACCAAACAGGACCAGTGAGTGAGCACAAGTTTGGCCTGGTTTAACTGCAATTCTGTGATTTAGTTTTGTCACTACTCTGTTCTTTGATTCTTCAATTCTTTTAAAATTAAATAGTAGAAACACACAGCTGCTTAGAAGATTTTTATTCCCATTAAAAATCTGTATTTAATGCAGGAAAAATTATCTTGAAAAAAAAAGTAAAATCCATGTCTGTTTTAAATTTCCACAGGGAAATATTATATATCTGGTACATTTGCTTGTAGAGTAATGGTTGATTAGCCAAAGATAAGAAAAAGTAGAGTATGGTCTGAACTTAATGTCCTTGTCCATATCACCAAATTGTTTATTTATCTTCTGACCTGGGATAATTTTGATAATAGATTTTTCCCTGTAAATAACCCATTAATGTCTGATATTTAAAATGGAATGCATGTTTCTCTCCTTACTACAGAATAATCTCTTCTTGATCCCTCTGGAAGGGGTAGGCAAAGCAGATATGCTTATATTTGTCATATAGATGACATAGACAGAATGATATCACTAGCTTTGTGATGAACTTCCAGCAAAAAGCATGTAAAAATTGCTAATAATAATGTGTAGCAAAGTATGCAGTTCATTTCAATTGATGATGTGCAAACTGTAAGTTAGAATTATTTAATGAAATATTTTAGGGTTTGATTACTTTGCTAAACATAACATTTTCTTATACTCATTCAACAAATCTTAACATTTTAAAAGTTTTATGATATATTCTTCCCTGTTTTATATTTTTGTTTCTGGTTGGGGTTGGTTTGTTTTTTTTTTCCTCACCAGAACAGCACTAAGGTATACTCTGCCATTATGATAAGAATATAATCTCAAAAAGGAAAACTGATACACATGATTCTACTCAAAACTTGCAAGAAATGTGTTAATCCTGCAGGCTATTTATTTCCCTAGGATTATCTATTTATTTTTGTGCCATATTAAAAAGAAAAATAAAACCTTTATCAAGCAGATCTTGTTCATTTTCTTCAACATCATGTTTGTCCTGAAGCACCTCTACTGTCTTAGATCCCTCAGTTGTCACAAACTATATTTCATTCATGTCGTCCCAGAGCTTCAATATGGGAAATCAATGGTGAATAGATACACTTTAGACAATGGACTTTGCATCAGTGCCAAGATTTACTAAGTCTTTTACTACTTTTGAAACAAAATCTTGAATTCTGTATGTAACCTTTTTCTACAAGATATGATGTTTAATAAATGAGACACTATGATACTCTTAAAGCAGCCCCACAGAGAATTAGCAGAAGACACGCATTAGTTTAAACAAACCTTAGGTAAAAGCGTTAAAAGATATTTTTAAAATACTTTTGTCTTGATGCCTTTTGAATGAGACACTAAAGGCCTGACAGACTTGGTAGAAGTTGCTATTATTAGGTGTTTAGTAACACCTTTTCCACTGACTGCTCTGGAGGAAGCCAACACTCTTGCAGGGCAAAGACTTATGGCAGCTGAAAAAGCAGAATACCTTTCCTCATTTGATTATCTAGAGATAAGCATTCCTGTCCTACTTAAACTATAGGATTTGTATAGGCCAGGTAAACCTCCTTGCTGTCTGAGACTGCCATGAAAAAAAAAAGGGAGAGCAAAGCCAGGATTATATGAAGAAGCATGTACATGACATTGTGCATACCCACCTCATACTCCATTCTGGGAATCCATTTTGGTTAGACCCCACCTGGAGTACTACATCCAGCTCTGGAGTCCTCAGTACGAGAAAGGCATGGACCTCTTGGAGCAGGTCCAGAGGAGGGCCACAAAAATTATCAGAGGACTGGAATATCTCTCCTATGATGACAGGTTGAAACAGTTGGGGTTATTCAGCCTGGAGAAGAGAAAGCTCCAGGGAGGCCTTATTGCGGCCTTTCAATACTTCAAGAGGGCTTATAAGAAAGATGGGGACAGAATTTTTAGTAGGGCCTTTTGCTATAGGATGAGATGTAATGGCTTTGAACTAAAAGAGGGTAGATATAAGGAAGAGATTTTTTTACAAAGAGGGTGGTGAAACACAGGAACAGGTTGCCTAGAGAGTTGGCAGGTGCACCATCCCTGGAAACATTCAAGGTCAGGTTGGTTGGGGCTCTGAGAAACCTGATCTAGTTGAAGATGTCCCTGCTTGTTGCAGGGGTGTTGGATTAGATGAACTGTAAAGATCTCTTTCTATTTTAACTGCAGGATAAAGAAAAGGAAAATCTCTATAGGGAAAGGCCATAAATCTTATGGACAAATAAACATCACCAGAAAGTCTTTAGAAATAATCAGAGAGGTTACTATACTAAGAGAGGGACCAATAAACAGAAAAGAATAAAAAATCATATAGTCTAACATAAGCTTAAGATAAGAATTCCCAAGTGGCAGGTTGAGTTAAATCTTGGAAGGAAAGTTAACAGAAAACGTAAGAATACTTTACTCGAATAAAAAAACAGTGGCAGTGGCTACAATATGTGGGCTGGAGTCAATATAGATAGAAATATGTCTGAAAGCCAACATTAATCGTTTATCTCAGTTTTTACTAAGGAGATTCATGAAGTTATAGAACACAGTCTGTAAGGAACTAGAAGAGGACCCCTACCAAATGAAAAGTAAGATCAGCAATAACTACATACAAGTCATTGTTGATGAGCAATTGCACATGTTTTCTTTAAAAATAAAACAAAACAACCAACCAGAAAAGTCTCTATGATGACAAAGATTCCACAACCCTTTCATGAAAGCTCTTTAAATGATTAACAGCTTCTACAAAAAGGCTGCATTTCTTTATATATTTTTAGCCAATTACTTCATCTCTTATCTACAGTGGAATGGGAGTATAATTTATTTTCATTTTGGATCTGCTTGATATATGAAGTATTCATTATAGTTTTATATTTTAGATCTAGGAAGGCTTTTATCATGTATCCTTCCAGGTTTTCTTCTGCTGACTTATCCTCCCAATTCTTTTTTCTTTTATTGAAGTTGATTTTACCATCTCTTTGTAATTCTCAGTGAAATACTCTTTGAAATAATTCATATCTTTCTTGTTGAGAATGCTTAAAATTGAACCCAGCAGTACTGCTGTTCATGTGTCAATATAACTCTTCCAGCTTTATCTAATATTTGCAAGAGCTACATTGCAATTTGCGTTAGGGGCTTCAAAGGTAGTGCATATAATCTTTACATGCCTATCAACACATTGTCCCAGATGGAAATATTTGACATGGTGCAAAATTTATTAATAATTTGGGTAGATCAAGAGGTTGAATTATTGCAGCACCTAATTATTAACCAATTTAAAGATGTACAAAGTGATTTAACAAAATAATTAAACAGTGACTTAATTACAGATTGAAAGATGGCAAGATTCACACTAAGGTATCCCAAATAAACACATACACATATAAACAAAAGCATATATCTTAAACTAAAAAATATACATACAAGAAGAAACATATAAGTGTGTGCACACGTAGACACACACACACACACATGCATGGGGGTCTCTAACTGTTGGAATAAAAGATCGCTTGGTAGCAGGCAACTCTAATGAGTTGGCAGGTACCCTCTGACTCCTACACATTCATGGACAAATGGAAGAACATCCACATATATAAAAGCAAATGTGTATATCAGTAGCATATAGGTCTATATGTGGATGGAAGAGAGACTAGTCTATAGCTAAAAATTTCCCTTTTCTCGAGTTTAAATACTCACAATGGATCAGCATGTCTCAATGGACAAAGACTCAAGATGGGTTGACTCACCCTGGTCTTCTAATCCTCAAGGTGTCAGCCTGAGCGGCATTCCAACACAGGGGAAGTACTGGCCACAACCTACTGTGATCCAGAAGAGCTCGAAGGGTCTTACTAGAATCTCTATATATACAATCTAAGGTAATTGACTTTTGTCAGCTAGATCCTCCAGGCCAGCTCAGACAGTGGGATATTCTGGTACTTTCCACTGGTTACATGAGCCCAGAACTTGCTAGATCTTAGGGTCCTGTCATCACGGCCCCTCCTTTCCCCCCCACCCTTTCCTCTTTGGCCATAATCCATACATTGTGAAGAGTGATTGATTACGATTGTTATTTTAAAATGGCAGGAGTCATAGGAGACATGCATGCTCAGGGGTTTTGATAGTGGTCTGATCTGTTGCTCTCCACCTTTTCTTTCTTTTGTGTTAGACCACTATGTTATGTTCTGGTCCATGGGTATTATTATATGGCCCAGGTTGGGGAAGGAAATCGTGCCAAGTATGAAGTTGGGGGAGGGAGGGTTGTACCACCACACCCACCTTTTTTTCACCCCCTCTATTTTGAACAAGCCATGTCTTTCTTAATATTCCAGTCACATGAGTTTACCATGTCTTTTCATCTGATAAGTAATAGTTTTGAGTCTCTTATTTCCCATTTGTTTGTCATTGTGTTACTGTCTTACACAGAAGCACAGGAAGGACGGAGAATGAGAATGAGGCCATAGCCATATTAGAGGGAAAATCTGCAGTGAAAAGAGCTAGAAATTGTTCAAATCAAATCCTTGTTTCTGGCTTATCTTCACAGAATTTTGAGAAAGGAATGGATGAAGCAGAGGTCCTGTAGCAATAACTGACTGTGTAAAGCATGGTATCTTACCAGTGGAGACTAGACTTGTACATACGCTTCAGAAAGACAAAAGAACAACTTCAGCAACAAAGATCTATAAATTTGACAAGCATATGTAGTTACACAAGCAAATTTTGATGGATGATTTTAGACCTAGAGGTGAACTGAAAAAGGTAAAAAAAAGAAAAATGCTGAATTATAGTTGCTTGTAGTAGCAATTCCATTGTGACTGAAAGTGTCCATCTGGCTTCAACTTTATTGATAGGAGGGAACAGGGTGACCACGTGTAAATTTTTAAAAACACATAGCTTTTAGAAAAAAAAGAAAAAGTGTGGTTAACTTTGTAAATATAGCTCAAGAGAAAAATTAACTCAGATAAATACTGAAGACAATGCAGATGGATACTGTAAAAGTAAGGTTAAATTAGCTGTTGCTATTCTTACTCTTAAAATGTAATGTAGTAGGAATACATTACTAATATTAAAGCTCTTCAGAAATTTATTCAGTGTTTTCGCTTTTAAATTTTTCAAAATCACCCTTTCGTATAGAGAAAATGAAACCATCTCATGAAAGTAAATCCAGTTGAGAAAAGACATTTACTACTACCCCATTCAATTGTTTCTGTAATAACTGAGATATTTGTTAGATATACATGTAAGTGTCCCTCTGCACTGCATAAAGGTTGTGTTGTTTGATTTAAATGAGTGACTATTGCCCTCTGCATGCCCCCATGCTCTTAAGAACAAAACTTCTTTACTCTTTTTCAGGTGATTGAATTCAGCTTCCTACTTGTAAACATTCAACCAGTACAGTGAAGACTCAGTCTGTGACACCTAACAAGTGCACAGTCTTAGAAGAGACCTTTTGGTATATTAAAAACCGTTTTGTGTCTTTTTAATTCTTAATCCTGGAGAATGTTTAACTCACTCACTTTGTTTTGCAAGATCTGATCACATACCCATCAAAGTGAAAAATTAAGAAAATCAATTCCTAAAATAATAAAATTGATAAACTGAGAGATTGATAAACAAAAGATCATAGGAAAAATATACTGTGATTTTTTTAAATACTTGTCAGAAAGTCGACCAAGGGTGCCAGTGACTAGAAAATAAATTGTAATGGAGAAGATCTTAAACTAAGGTGAAGTGACTAGACCGGCACATTTCTTCCTATCTAGCTAAATGTCTGTGGTTGTACTTTTTCTTTGACACGTAGTTTATGATGTTGCTATATAGGATTATCTGAATAAACTTGTGAACTCTTTTTAGCCTACTATACTGTTTTCTTGTGAAATCCACTTCTATTCTTTGAACATTTCTTATTTATACTTCAGTAAACTCTTGAAAGCCATACCCTATGACTTTTATATAGAAAAGTCTGAATAAACACAGAATAGAAACAGGCTGGCCACTTTAAGTAGCTTCTCAGCATCATAAATGATGAGTGATGTAAGAGTAATTTGATGATTTTGTCTTCACAGGGCATAGCTTCCTTCAGCTTCTAAATGTAGTTGATACAATGGACTCCCTTAACCAACATGAAATTCAGATCTGGTTGAAATGAAAAATGATCTATTTAAAATTGGTTTTGGTTCAAAGAAATGACTCCACAAATTTATCTGGAGGAGGCAATGATGTGCATGTTTGCTTAATTTGCAGACGACACCAGTCATCTGCGAACACAACATGCTGGTGGGCATGGCTGCCATCCAGACGATGCAGGAGTGGGTCTGCATGACCTCATGAAATTCAGCACAGAAAATGCAGAGTCCTATCTCAGGGAGGGGAGAGCTCTTGTAACAACATGGGCTGGGGATCTATGGGCCAAAGAGTAGCTCTGCAGGAAAAGCCCTGGGGTGGTGGTGGGCAGTGAGTTAAACACATGCCCATGGTGTGCCCTGGCAGCAAAGGTGCCCAAGAGGTCCTGGGCCATATGGAAAGGGGCCCAGCTCATAGATTATCTCCCTCTATATAGTACTCATCAGACCACATGCATCCAATCTTGGGTCCCTAACAGAGAAAAGACAAATTGGAGGTACCTCAGCAGGGGCTGGAGCGCTTGTTCTCCCATCCTGATTATCTTCTAGTCTTATGAAGAGAAATTAGTTCTAAACATATGTAAGCTGAGAAACTTTGCAAAGCCTTATCATAACACAAATAAAAAAAGAAAGTAAATACAAAATAGAATTATATTTAGGAATTAATGTTTCATTAATAATAATAACATGATCCCTCTATTTGTCTGTTTTTGCCTTTTCTGGTTATTTTACAGTCAGAAAATAATTTGTTGTATGTTTAAATCTGTTTCTGTAGGATTTCACCTCATTGTTCCACCTTTTCTGTGAATTAAGGTAAATACTAATTTAGTTTGCAGCCACTGTCAGGTTTTCATCTGTAGAACAACCTAACTGCACAACAATCCACTTATCTTGTTCTCTTTCGTTTATCATCTGGGAAAACAAATAAGCAAACACAAATACCAGGCAAGATCTGCCTATCAAACTTTAATTTGATGACATGCCCCTTAACCTTTCCTTTGTTCTTTTTCCTATGACCAGTCTGAAATGGTTCTTCATCATGCCAGCTCTGAAGCTTTACTTCGCAGATTTTAAACTTCAGTGTAAGATTCATATTTTTCACTTCTGGATAAGGAAGTAATAAATATTGTATATATAGTACTTGAGAGCTTTAATCTAGTTTCCATTGTTTCTTAAAGGTGATCTTTTTGGAATTGCAAATGTTTGTTATAGGCTTATTTTTATCATCTACTTTAATCTGAAAAGTACCATCTTGAGAATTCTCCAGCTAAGATTATTTCTCACAGCCAAATAGTCTATAATGTCTTCAAAACCTACTACAAAAAACCACTAAAATACAATTTATTTTGTTTATTTCAAAGTACCAGGAAAAGAAAAATAAAAAAAAGAAAAAGAAGCAACTATCTTATCTTAAAATATCTGGACAATGGAACTAGGAATGATGATGCCTGATTTTTTTTTTTTTGAGGATTACTTCTGAAGAATTTAAAGGAAGTAATTGTTGTTACTAAAATACCCTGTGTATTCATCAGAGAATTTACCAAATTCAGTGGCTTAAATTTTGAGGATGATATTCAGTTTCAGATTCAGTGTTTATTCAGTCATCCTAAAATAGACTCCAACATTTAGACAGCTGAATTGCTCTCTATCCCAGTGACTACTGTGACAAAGATGAAATGCAGCTACTTTATCAAAATCACCCTATGATATTAGAGATGATTTGGAGTAACTGCATGGTTTTTATGTTCTATTTCAGAAGTCTTTAGGACTTGGGAATTATTTGTCAGCCTCTTTTAGATGTTTCAGATATTTTAGGGCATCTCAAGGTATATTAGGGCATCTCAAGTAGCACTAAACACATGTATTTAGGAAAATACTTCCGGCCTCTGATCTCTGCTGAGGATAATCGGAGAGTCTAACCCACGCATTGATAATTTATTCAAAGATATAAAGATAAACAGAAAATAGGCTGAAATAACTGATTTTACCAAAAGTGAAAGACAAATGTGTCTTCAGTAAGGCAGAAGATTTTCTCTGGAATGTAGAAGACCTGATGTATCTGGCCTTCAGGTACAGTAGGTGATCTATAGCAGCTGGCGATTTTGTAGTGAAACTGGGAGATACAGAAAACTAATAAAAGATGAAAGCATTTTGTTCTGAGAGGAAAGTTGTTGGGTTTTGAAGAGGTTCAAAAAGAGTTTCTGATATTTTGTTTTTAGGGTCAATCTTATTTACTACTTTCTTCGCTGACCTTGGAATAAACCCAAAGTTTTTCCTCATGATACCACTTGTGATACATAACTGGAAAACATTTTGCTATTAAATTTCTCCCTCATTCTATCATACATGGTATGAAGACAATTAAGTCTTTTTATACATAAGAGCATGAGTGTATGGGTTTCCAGTGGGGATTTTGTGGGAACTCTTCAGATGGAAATGAATGCCAATGAGTGCAAACTATCTCAGAGTGACTGAGCCATAATTGTGCACTAATCACAGCCTATGATGTCTCTGGACAAGTAATTAATTAGGAAATGAATACTACTGTTGTTGTTGCAAAATGTAGTGGAAAATCTTTATTTTATAGCTTTCCACTTACCTTGATTTGAGAAAGATACATGCAAATTTGAAGGGCCACTGAAGGATACTTAAAACAATATAGAAAACAAAAAGGACAGAGCAGCACCTTGTAGAAATGACACTTTTTTATCCCAGAAGCTGGACGTTTGTTTAGCATGCTTGCCTGGGTTAATTATTATCTGATCTAGCTATAAAAATATAGCTAGTTCTGTCCTGTAAAGAAAAGATGTATCTTGAAAGTTCTCAGGTTGTTTAGCCTAGCAAGCATGAACTGGAAAGGGATAGGATTGCCATACCTAACTACATATTTTAAAACAATAAAAGAAATCAGTCATTTAAGCAAACAGGTATTCTTGATAAAGGAATAAATGAAACACGTTTGTCAGGAATACATTTAGTTTGGAAATTGGAAGGACACCTGAACAACAGGATCATAACATTCTAAACATCCTCCCTGTGGCTTCGTGTAGATGGTGGGGAGGGAGAAAGGCAAAACCACAAAGGATAAAACTAATGAATTTTGAAGACATGAATATTGAATTCAATAGGCTGATGGCTGCAGATGGTAATCTAGAATGTCCCTTTTCTGTTTTTTGTTGTTTTTTGTTTTTTATTTTTTTTTAATTCTTCAGTGACTTAGTAATTACATCTGATCAATTTAGATAAAGGCTATGTGTGTGGTTTTTAATTCCCTAAATTTGTGCTTAATGAAATATCCTAAATTTAAAGTATTATTTACATAAATTAAATTTATCTTTGCATACTGCAAAGAAAAAAAGAGCTGCATAATCTCTAGAGTCAGGTAACTACATAACTTTATTAAAGAAATGCAATTGTCCAAAGTAATGTTGTTAAAAAAATATTTTTTTTTTCCTGTAAGGTAATTTCACATAATACTATACCTCAGTAATGAATCCTTTTTTCCACAGATTATTACAATGATATACAGCTGTTTGAACAGAAAATAGAGGTGCATATTAAAAAATGATTAACAATTAAAACAATGGACTGAATACTTTATAAGACTGTGGAAATGTTGGGGAATTGTATATGTTTTAACTAAAATATTCTTTCTTTTACTCTGGTACTGCAGTTCCTAAACTATCCAATTAAGCTCAATTGTCAGGATGCTGTCTGGAGGTAAAAACACTTGTGCAAATAAAGGAATGTCTTTAGCATTCAGTGTTACAATAATCATGTGTTGCCAATATAGTTTACCTTAGATTATCATCTTTCTCTCTATGTGAAGACCTAACTATTTCCAGAGAAAACTATTGATTTTTTGGGAAATAACTCCTGTCCTGAAGAAATAACTAAATACGTTGTGTGAATGATGAAATCTTTAAAGCTAAGATACCAAGATGCTTGAAGGGTCAGCAGCAAGTTTAGCTTTCCAAGTCAGTATTATTTCACAATTTCCACCACTTTATTCAGAAAGATCTAAACTGGCAAAGTGCAGATTTCTGCTATAAATCAGACATACTGTTGATTAAATGCCCTAATACATGAGCTTCCTAGAGCAAAAAATTTGTTATTATTATTCTTTCAAACAACTGTGTTAAGTTGTTAATATATCTCTTGCTTTAATATACATACGTTAGGAAAATCTCATTCCCTCTCTTTTGTACCAATTGGTCTTTGTATTATGAAATTTTACTAACTTTCTTAAGGTATATATAGTTTACAGTGTACACTGCATGGTCATCGTTAAGTAAGTATGACTAAAGGACCCTAGCTCATGCAAAGTAGGAGAAGGACAGCACCTATCCTGAAAATAAGGACCTTTATTTCTCAGAATCTTAAAGCAGTCCATGAAGATTAAAGGATACCTCTGGACTTCCAAGAGAATGCCAGCATCCTAGCCCCTCCAAAACCTCTGTTAAAACCTCCTATTATCTGACATCATAGATAAGTAACCATAGCAAGACAAAAAACAGGGACATCTAGGTCAATAAAGAAGCAGATGGATGATGATGCCATAGATTTGTAGTTGCTTTCCAGACCAGTAGTATATGTGTGCTAAGTAGTGATTGATCAAATCATGTTGTTCCTGAACACTTAAAAGGTAAAAGAACCCTGTGTAAAACCACATTCAGTGTGCCCTAATTTAAAGGGTGCATGTGCATGAATAAAGAATTACTTTTGTAATTCTATACTTTGTGTCCCAGCCTCTCTCCTCAGTTGGCAGGAGATAGTTATGAACATTTTGTGACACATAGCTCTTTCGACTTTGAAACGGTCTTCTCCAGGCATTTTATGAAATTTATGCTTACTGGTGAATAAAAGAAAAGAAGGAATAAACTAGATATGAGGGACTAAACCACAAGACTTCTTATGCTTGCATTAGTGATCATACCATTAGGCTCCCTTCCGGTCTTCTTAGGTCCTATTTTGCACATAGTTTTCTGTGGTTTCTCTGGAGCAGGTGAGGAAGAAGAGAAAAAGAGAAGGAATTAGTTGTAAATCCAAACTGAGGGTTGCAACATGCTTCTGGAATATAAAAGATACATTTTGATATAGAAAATCAAATCCCTTTAGGTTGCAAAGGTTTATGAATATATGCTCACCACCTCCCAGCAAAACATTTTTATTTGTTTTATTATCAGATTTAATGTGGTTTGTAATTATGCAAGACACTGGCAAGGCAATCTCCTTAAAACATAGTCACAAAAGAAGCAAACCTCTCATTTTCAGATATATAACTAAGCACTTAATCCCAGGAAGGGTCCAAATAAAAGCTCAACCTTCCTTGCAAGAGATTGCAAAAACACCACAACCTTTAGTGTCTCCTGTTGAACAACTTGGTTCTCCTAGCCTTCAAACTGATGCATGTGAATTCAGTGTAGATGCCTTTTGACTCCCCTCTGGGAAAACAGTGAATATGCATTTTTAAATCCATCTTTTGAATTATTGTTTTCAAGTTGGGTATCTGAACATCACAGGATATGGTCCAAAGAGCTAGCCTGAACACAGAGTTTCACTGTCTGCAGTCCCAACATAAACTAGCTTATGTTGAACATAAGCTATGACATTATTTCAAAAGTAATGATGAAAATACTCATTTTAAAGACTACAGATTGCTATTAGGCACCACCATCTGGAAAAGCTGAAAGCTCAAAGAAACACTGGACTGTACAAACTCAGAAGGCATAGGGACAAAATAGTCTGCAGCTGAATCATGTGACGGGTTTTAATGTGAAAATGTCAAGAA
>VXBO01001862.1:48270-95459 GCA_013400135.1 Rhinoptilus africanus | reverse complement strand
AAGAAGGAGGCCAGGTAGGGAACAGGAACAAGAAATACCATGAATAAAACTGAAAGAGCCATGAGGAGTGAAAAAGCACAATTTTCAGTCTTTCTTATGCAAGTAGTGTAGCAGAAATTACCACTCTAATTTTTGCTTAAATTATAAGACAGCCAGATTTACTTATCCTGTCCTTAGAGAAACCAGGT
This sequence comes from Rhinoptilus africanus, assembly GCA_013400135.1. Classification (NCBI taxonomy): domain Eukaryota; kingdom Metazoa; phylum Chordata; class Aves; order Charadriiformes; family Glareolidae; genus Rhinoptilus; species Rhinoptilus africanus. Next base: position 95,271 of record VXBO01001862.1, on the reverse strand, counting down.
GCAACCAGACCATGACTGCTACAGTAGTGAGAACCTGACTTTAGTCAGTGGATAGTCTTAAATCGATTGTTAATATTTAATACATTATACAATATTTAGAAACCCAAATAATTTTCAAACAACATTCTATTTGACTTAATCACTTTGAATGACCCAGATGAAAAATTACTGGATGGCTTTATATGAATTGTGCTAAGATCTGTAGCAGTTTACCTGAAAAAAACACTTTTGCATGATTACTTTAAAAACCCAATTGAATCAAAACAAAAGCATACAAACAAATAACAAAAAAAGAGGCAAAACCTTGCAGACCCTCGCATAACTATTTCAGAGCATGACAAACACTTTTCTAAAAGAAATTTACATACATAGCATCTTGCTCATTTTTCATACCTCAGCACTTAATTATTCTGTGAAAATGGTGCAAAAGATGGGAGAAAATAAAAGTACTTTCCACAAGACAAAGCCAACATTTTTCATTACAAAGAAAGTGTCCATTCTGCACAGGAAAATACTTTTTGTTTTACATACACATTTCTTGAAAACACCACTAGCAATTTTTAGCACTGTTCAAAAATGGATCTAACAGTTGGTTTACAGGTCATGGAATGACTCATTAAAGTGAGCAAGATGCACCTGCAAATCTAAGTTTTTGACTTATCACTCTTTTTCTATTGCTTCTTTAATTTTTAGCAACAATGAATGTGATATTTTATCTGCTTGCCACTGGCACTCAGAGCATGAATGGAATCCAAACAACCTCATCTTTCTGTTGCTGGCACTAGCAACATGTGTTTGCCTAACATCAGATCTTCAACAACAAAAGTAATATTACTTTTATTTTATATTCAGAGCTTTCCTGCTTTCCTCGTTCTTCAAGTGAAAGTTTGTGAGGTTTTTTGTGTTCTGCATCTTTAATTTTATAACCAAACATTTTCATGTCTGCAAATATTCTTTTTCTTCAAGATATTTGGTAGATTAATATTGAGATGTTTGCAATCTACTTTTTTATTGCTTGCATTGCATCCCTTAGAACCTCTCACCTTATCTCGATGGTTATGGGATCCTACTGTGTTTGCAGGACTTTGATATTTAAAATACACTGGCTGTTGCCTACTACTCTGTCTGCAAACTTTACCTACTCTAAAACAAGCAGTAGGACCAGCTTTATAGTCACAATAAAATTTCTTTATTTTTCTTTTAGTTACAATATATGCCTTTCTCTCTGAACAGATTTGTTGAATATAATTAAAATAAAGAGCAATCTAACTCCAAGCAAACTGAAAGCTAATTTATATTTTAGTGTTATTTGCTGTTTGTTTGAAAGGAGTAGGGGAACAAAAAAAGATGCAGGGCAATTAGCAGGGGAGTGAGAGGAATGACTAAGACATAAATCACAGTGAAGTTGTTAAAAACCAGTCACCCACCTATCAACTACTTGGTCTAGTTCTCCAGTACTAACAACCTAACAAACAAACAAAACAAACAAAAACCTCAAACAAACCAAACCCAAACCAATAAAAAGTCCAAGAGACTGGTTTTATCAAATCTGACTTAAAAAATAACAAAACCTACTGGTTTAAGAATGAGGTATTAAAATATATTCCATAAAATATTTAAACCAGAGGTCTAATGCCTTTGACAGGGTGAGAATGCATTGACAAGGTGAGCAGGAAGACGGGATGAAGAGGCAAAGGATGTGCTGGGCGGAGGGTCTGAAAGGGGTTGTGTCTCCTCTGGTGAGGGTGGTGGAGGCTCCATGTGCTCACCTCAGCAAATGAGAAGATGATGCTGCCTGCCAAGCTGTGGACAGGTAGCTCCTCTTAGAAGTGAGATGGAAAAGGGTGTGGGGACCAGATTTCTCCCAAGGCATGTAGTAATTTATGGTTCAGGAAATGGATGTGATTTCTCCATTTTGACTGAACTATCTCAGTTCAAGCTGCCCTGCCCAGGTAACGATCATTTGTACAGCATACATTTTATGGCAATGACAGAGAAGTTCTGCTGCTTTCATGAAGTTTCTTCTCTCAGCATAAGGAGACATGGAGTGACCGATGCCCCTTAGCAGAAAATAATTGAAATCCAAAATATATATATAACATTAAACCACTACATTAACTTAATAGGAATTTGTCTCTTGACTGCAAACAATGCAGCTGTCTTCTCAAACCTCTGAATGAAATACCTGATGTATCATAAGGGTACATGATAAGTCAAGTTTTCACTGACTATGGCAAGTATCTATAAAAGTGCAGTTTGTTTTCTGTTTAAAAGATAATGGACCACAGATGTACACATGCTGGTATCTCCCCAGGGACATGGTTAAGGACATACAGACTTGTTACGAGTTACTACAATTAAAGAAAAAAATTTAGTTTCAGACACATAGCTTCCCAGACTAAGGCCTCCAGCATAATCTAAAATGTTAGACTTCCATAGTTAAATACGACTTAAACGAGGACATACCTTATATATTAAAAAATAAAGAATAAAAAAAATCATCCTTCATTTGAAGCAAAAAAAATTCAGTAAAACTGACACAGTATTTTGCATGTAGTTCCAGTGTTTAATTACTTTAGGAATTAAAAATTGCCTATAAATGTTAAAACTCGTCAAACTTTGTCTGACTGTAAATACCATTATATCATATTATATCTTTAACTACTAAAATAAATATTCTTCATTGTTCAGATTTTGTTTTCCGTTCTGATACTTTTAGATAAGGATCAAGTTACCTCTTGCCTTACTCCTGGCTCATGTTGTCTGTATATAGTGGTGTTTGTGATTGACATTAATGGCAAAGTAAAAGTTAAAACTCTAGATAAACTGTAAAACCTAAAGAAAAGATGACTCAGTTTATTGGGGAAAGAATCCTTTAACTGCAGGACTGGATAAGAAATCTTAGGAAGTTGCAGGCCTTGAATGTGATTGGGACCAGAGACTGTTCTGAGTAGGCAAAATAACATAATTATTTCTCATATACACAGTTTTATGAAGACCTTATTTAGATGAAATCAGAATAGATATTGGAGAGGGAATAGATATAGGAGAAAAGCTAGTTAATGAGGAAGGGCTCATGAAGACTCATTAATGAAATTAGGATAAACAATAGATTATAATACTGTCAATTAATTGGGCAGCTCAGTCCCACCCAGCCACTTACTCCATCCCCTGCAGTAGGATGGGGGAGAGAATATGAAGACTAAAAATTAGAAAATTCATGGATTGAGATAAAGATACTTTAATAGCAAAAGCTGCACACGCAAGCAAAGCACAATAAGGAATTCATTTACTGCTTCCCATCTGCAGGCAGATACACAGCCATCTCCAGGAAGGCAGGGCTCCATCATGCATAATGGTAAATTGGGAAAACAAACACCATCACTCCTAATGTCCCCTTCTTCTTTCCCTGGCTCTTATTGCTGAGCATGATGTCATATGGTGTGAAATATTGCTTTGGACAGTTGGAATCAGCTGTCCTGGCTGTGTGCCCTCCCAGCTTCTTGTGCATCCCCAGCCTACTCATTGCGGGGGCAGCATGAGAAGCAGAAAAGGCCTGGACACTGTGCAAGCACTGCTCAGCAATAGCTAAAACAGTGTTTTCAACACTGTTTTAGGTCATAAATCCAAAACACAACCCCATACTAGTTACTATGAAGAAAATTAACCCTATCCCAGCCCAAATCAGTACATGTTTATAGAGAATCATAGAACCACAGGATAAATGAAGCTGGAAGGGCCCTCAGAAGGTCTCTTGTCCAGTACTTTGCCCAAAGCAGAGCTAGCTCTTGGGATCAGACCAGACTGCTCAGGACTTGATCCAGTTGGGGCTTGAAACCCTCCAAAGACAGAGGTCACACAGCCTCTTGGGACTACTTGCTCTACTGCCTCACAGATAAAAGCTTCTCCTTATACCCAGCCTGAACCTCTCTTGCTGCAACACATTTTGCTTATTGACTCTAATCCTCCAAGAATCCCAGCTTAATCCCCTTGATCCCATAGGTGCTGGAGATCTGTTACATGCTCCAAATCTGCCCCTTCTCCAGGCTGACCCAGTCCAGCTCATTCATGTGCTCCTCACAGGGCAAGTGCTCCAGCCCCCTCTGCCTTTGGGGCTCCTTAATGAGTTCCAGTTAGTCCATATCTTTGATGTGTAAGGGGGCTCAAAACTGTAGGCAGTATCTAGACTTGCCGAATAAGGAGTCCAGCCCTCCTTTTGTTGTAGCCTGGGATATTGTTGGCATCCTTTTTCTGCCAAAGCACACTGCTGGCTCATGTTCAGCCTCTGTATGCTAGGACCCACCCATGCTCTCTTCAGCAGATCTGTGCCCCAACTTGTCAGTCATATATAAGTATCATGTATAGTTATAATTTATGAGTATATAAATTGGTCATCGTGGGATAAAAGGGTTCTCAATAATAACTTCTTTGGATTGTTTCCCAAGGTGACATTGCATATTGCCAGCTTTCGTCTTGTTTCTGACATCATTACTTTGAGCATGGAACCTATCCTTGTGAGAACTAATTTATAGTGCTTTTAATACAGAACTATAACTCATCATTTTTCAGTTCTACTCAAAAGAAGTCTATATAATAGTTTTCATAAAAAAATAAAAATTAAAAATAAATCAAATTTCACTAAACATACAGAAACCAGTGAGGTTGTAATGAGTGAGTTTTGGTCTAAGCCCAAATCCTTACAACATTGTCTTTCCTAGACACTTTTTTTTCTTCCTGACTTAATGGTTCCTTTAACTGCATTCAAAATTTTAGAACTGTGGGTAGGGATGTTTTAATACACCTTGTTTATATTTATTGAGATTTTGATAGTTATTTAATTATTTAGTTAGTTATTTAGCAATTTTGTCCTTTAGCATGACCAAATGCGCTTGCTTTTGGATTACAAGGTTTAGACAGTTTCCTCTTGGACTGTACTTCAGCTATTCATGATCTGCTTTCCTTGTTACATTGTTCAGTGAGATTTGAGTTTGTTTTCTTTTGTTATACTAGGTAATGAAATAAGTTTTTACCTTCACATCATTTCTGAAAAGGATTTTCATGTTTGTAGTGGAAGGGTTGTGGTTTTGTTAAGGTTTTTTTTTTGGTATTGTTGAACACAGGTTTCCCTATGCTCTCCTATAACTTGCTCTATTGTGTCTTCCCAGACTACACCATTCAGTTGTTATCACTTTCTGATTTGTGGAAACCTTGCAGTGGAAGCATTTTTCACTTTGTTGATTGTCATACCAATGCCAACAGCTACAACAACCAAGGCTTTAAACCACTGAGATACAAGGAAATTGTACCTCAAGTACAGCTACTTGAGCACAAAGCCTTTTGAATGCACAAGCCTCACAAAGAAGTGCATCTTAATCAGCTATGTTAGTTTGAATCACAAACTGCATCAATAATCCTTGCAAGCTCATATTATCCAGAAATTAGTTCCTACAGTTGGATGAAGTACAGGAAAAGGACTATACATTTTAAGCTTGCCCCCAAAACTATTGCATTTTCACCGAATGAACCAGTTAGCAAAATGTGTTTGTTTTACCATGATTTATCCATTATACATGTAAGTTACAAAATATCATGCCACTCTGCACAGCGCGGCATGTTGCCTGAGGCTACCTCACTGAAACATGCCCTCTTCTTACTCCAAAATTTGACAGATGCCAAAAGTTCTCCCACAGGGGACTCATCTGACTCACAGTCTCCATTGTGAAACTGAGGCTGTGGTCATGCTTAGTGGTCATGCTTATGGTCAGGACTCTTCTCCCCTGCAGCTTCTCAGCAAATATTCATATTACATCAAACTCAGCAGTGAGAGGCAGTGTGTTCTAGTGCAAACACTACTGTTTTTGAGACACTCAGCACATCTCAAGTTACTTTAACATTCACAATCAATATCTGGTATAACATGATATTTACATGATGTTCGTACCACTCATAGCTTGTTAAGGTGCTATTAGCAATCTAGGCATTCTTGTCAGATGAAACTAGCATTTCCTAGCTGACAGACAAAACCCCATCACATCTATAGTCTTAGCATCCTTCCTTTTCCTCATTCCTTTAAACTTAAAGACATTTCCTCATCATAGAATAATTTTTCTGATTACAGTACTCAGACAATGAGTCCTACTCATCAGCTTCACTCCTCTTCAACAGAATTGTTAAGCATTCAGTTGTATTTATGACTGGTATCTGGATTTTAGATGTTCAAACTAAAGTGCAGTGACTATGAAGAAAAATTATCTGATAGCTATACAAGTGGTACTTGTTAAAACCTCTTCCCAGTTTTCATGTTATTGTTGATACTAGTGATTTGATTAACTTGCTTCATTTGACAGTTCATCAGCATTTGCTGATGTTTTAAAATGACCACTGTAAAGATATTTAAAAGAATGTAGCACCCATCTATCAGCCATCAGTCATAGTAATAGATGTGGAATTTCAGGTAGTGATATGCCTGGGGGTCCTGGAAATTCTGGGTATTTTAACTTATTGTTAACAACTCTCCTCACAAAAGGGAAAAGGAAGAACTATTCCTGAGTATCTTGATTAAGTACTTAATTTCCTTTTTCATGTTGAAGAGGCAATGGCATAATAAAATTTATGTTTCTCTTCCCCTTAAGAATCAGAAACTGAGAGCCCTTGCTGCAGAAGTACTATCAACATGTGAAAGGAAGTTTACTGCTCTCATAGCTCTTTAAGCCTTAGAGTTGCTCAAATAATCTGAACAAGACTCAAGTATTACTGCAGAGAATAAGCGAGCTCTAGTGAAAAACTGTACACAGTGATGCCATCAACAAAATAAGCTTTGCGATTTTCCACAGAAGCTTACATTCCCTAAGCACCAGTGGTCTCCTAGAGAACAATACCAATCCATCACACCAACACCTCTGCAAGTGCATCTTCAGATTTTCTTCCTCAGGATCATTTTGAATTTATGTCTGCTGCTCCTGAGAGGCTATAACAGTTCCAAAACCACACAGTATAAAACTCTGACCTAGAAGAAATATAGCTGACTTGGTTTAACCAGCATATGTTGTGGGTTGACCTTGGCTGGATGCCAGGTGCCCACTAACCTGCTCTGTCACTGTCCTCTTCAGGAAGATGGGGGCAGGGGGATAAAATAAGATGGAAAAAACTTGTGAGTCAAGATAAAGGCAGTTAAATAAAGCAGAAGCAAAGGTCACATGCAGAAGCAAAGGAAAACAAAAGATTTATTCTCTATTTCCCATCAGCAGGCAATGTCCAGCCACTTCCTGGGAAGCAAGACTTCATTATGTGTAGCAGTTACTCCGGAAGACAAATGACATAGTAACGAATGCCCCTCCCCCTCATCCTGCTTTCTTTTAGCTTTTAATGGTGAGCAGACATCTTGCGGTGTGGAATATCCCTTTGGTCAGTTTGGGTCAGCTGTCCTGGCCATGTCCCCTCCCAAGATCTTGCCCACCTCCAGACTACTGGTGAGGTGGGAATGTTGGAAAGACAGCATTGATGCTATGAGAGCACTGCTCAGCAGTAGCCAAAACACTGGTGTGTTGTCAACATCTTTTTTAGCCACCAATAAAAAGCACAGAACTATGAAGGCTGCTGTGGGGAAAATTAATTCCATCTCAGCCCGACCAAATACGATCTCCACCCCTTATGCCATACTATTTGCTTCACGCACAGGTCACACATAATTTAATATATACATTTATTTCTTCTAACCACCCCATTGTATTTAATTCTCATTACTGAAATCCCTTCTTACCAACACTTACAACTTAAGCTACATACTTAAACTGTTTTTATCGCCAACATACAGATTTATCAATTCTCATTAACTATTTTCCCCTGTCCTTTAACAGGTAGATATTACTCTCACATTCCATGGGCTTCCTCCAGCCCTCTAGATGTTCATAAGAACAGGCTATTACTGTCAAGATGGATGCTCAGGTCAGGAGAAGCAGGATGTTTATTTTTTGGGCACCAGCACCCGCTTGGTTTGGGTCATTGTTGCACTCTTGTGGTTCCTTGCGAAACTCGCTCTTCATTAGTTCAGCTTGCTCCTGATATATTACTTCCTACAACATGTAACTCACACCACAGATCATTTTTCCCCCAGGGTTAAATATCCCAGAGGCACACACTGGGTCATTAACTACCAAGTGCACCCAGGTCCTTGAACAAAGACCACAAATTGCTTTGCCTTTTCACAAGGGAGAAGCAATCCACACCCCCATCTCCAGATACTTTCTGTGTGCACTGCAGAGATCTTATCTCCTCCCACATTATTTAGGGGTTTTGCTTGGGCAGGATCAGTACAGTAAGCAGATCCTCTGGTGTTAACCAGACAAGTGACTTCTGCTAAGTTTGTATCCCAGTGCTTCCATGCCTCATTGTCCAGTGCTCTCAACTTAGTCTTTAACAGTGAATCCAGCCTCTCAGTCTTTCCAGAGGCTTATGCATGATGGGATGTGATACACTCATCCAATGCCGTGTTTCTTTGCCTAGTTTATGAGGTTATTTTGGAAATAAGTCCCATTGTCTGATTCAAATCTTTCTGGGGTAACATGCCGCCACAAAATTTGCCTTTCAAGGCCTAAGATGGTGGTTTGGGCAATGACATAGTTTACAGAGTATGTTTCTAGACAACCAGTAGTTGCTTCCATCATGGTGAATATGTAGCGTGTGCCTTGGCGGTAGTCCACCCTTCTGGTGCCCTTTACGTGGTGCATCAGTTTGACAGGGTTACTTGCCTGTTCAGGTGTAAAGACCCATGTTATAGGAGGTAATAACCACCCTAGGAACCCACCCAAATCCTTCTACACACCTTACCACCCACGGACAAGATGCCTCTGGGTATGTTTCAGTATTGCCCCACCCAAAAGTTGTCTTCTCTTCCACCAGGATGACACCAGATTCCACAAACACCATAATATGCTAACATTGTTAATAATTAGTATTAAATATCTCATGAAAGGGTGAACAAGGAGCTCAGGAACCTGTATAATAAAACCATACAAATCAGTCCTGGGTAGGAAGAGGGTGATGTATTTCCTTATCCTCTCCACAAGACAGCTCTTCTAGCACAGTAAGACCACCAGTGTTAGGGCAAAGCACATAGCCACTATTGGTGTTAACCTGTTCCCCAAATCAGCAAAACAAAGAGATAGGCAGTGCAGCCAACAGAGACTGTGACTCACACAGGAGCTTGACACTTAATAATTACTATAGCCATAACACACAATACAAAACTACCATTGTCTCGAGCCCCATGTTGGGTACTAAAAAGGACTGTGGTGAGTGGACCCTGTCTGGATACCAAGTTCCCACCAAAGCCATCCTACCACTCCCCTCCTCAGCTGGACAGTGGAGAAAAAATATAACGAAAGGTTTATGGGTCAAGATAAGGACAGGGAGATCCCTCAGCAATTACCATCACGGGCAAAACAGACTTGATTTGGGCAAAATTAATTTAATTTATTGCCAATCAAATCAGAGTAGGATAATGAGAAACAAAACCTAAATCTTAAAACACATTCCCTCCAACCCTTTCATCTTCCAGGGCTCAACTTCACTCCAGATTCTCTCTGCCTCCTCCCTCAGAGTAGTTCAGGGGGACAGGGAATGGGGATTGCCATCAGTTCATCACACATTGTCTCTGCTTCTCCTTCGTCCTCAGGAGAGAGATTCCTCACACTCTTCCCCTACTCCAGTGGGGTCCCTCCCATGGGACAGAGTCCTTCATGAACTTCTCCAACATGAGTCCTTCCCACAGGCTGCAGTTCTTCATGAACAGCTCCAGCATGGGCCCCTTCCACAGGGTGCAGTCCTTCAGGAACAGACTGCTCCAGCGTGGGTCCCCCGCAGAGTCACAAGTCCTGCCAGCAAACCTGCTCCAGCATGGGCTTCTCTCCATGGATCACAGGTCCCCCCAGGAGCCTACTCTAGCACAGGCTCTCCATGAGGTCACAACCCTCTTCAGGGCATTCACTCCCTCTTGCATGGAGTCCTCCATGGGCTGCAGATGAATGTCTGCTATGGCGCCTGGAGCACATCCTCCCCCTCTTTCTTAACTGACGGTGGTGTCTGCAGAGTTGCTGCTCTCACGTATTCTCACTCCTCCCTCTGGCTGCAGTTGCTGTTGCACAGGGTTTTTTCCACCCTCTTCTTAAATATGTTATCACAAAGGTCCACAGTTGCTGATGGGCTCTGTCTTGGCCAGTGGTGGGTCCATCTTGGAGACGTCTGGCATTGGCTCTATTGGACATGGGGGAAGCTTCTATCAGCTTCTCACAGGAGCCATCCCTGTAGCCCCAACACTACCAAAAATTTACCACGCAAAGCCAATACAAGTCTGCATGTAGGATTGTTGCAGATAAACACTAAAAAGAGGAGAAGGAGTATGAAAAGAGGAGAGATAAATGTGAAACATAGTGGGGCAAGCGGTGGGATGCCAGCAGGAAGCATTCAATGTCACAGTGCTGCTGTGTATGACCTGTGCTGTTTGTAAAGAGTGAGGCATCCTGGGTCATTATGGGACATCTAAGAAATGACTGAAGGTGAGAAAAGGAGAGATCAGGGTGGTTTGGGCAGGAACAAGTGTGGGAAAAGATAACGTTAAGGGACCATTTGAGTGTGAGCAGGGGCTGGTAAGTCCGTGCACCTAGTAGTGTCTGTGCGGGCAAGCACAGCCTCCTTTCTCTCCTCATTAAATTCCTTTTCTGATGTTTTTCTTGGGAGAGTGATCCTCATCCCCCTTGTCCATGCACAGGAGGGCTGGAGGTCAGGGGACAACACCGGAGACACCTGGGACGTGCAGGATGTGGGTTTGTGTGCAGGGATTCACATTTGTGTATGTGTGTGTGTGTGTGTAAGGGCAGGCTGTGCCAGCAGCTGGAGTAGGGCTGCAGCTGGGGAAGCTTGTATGTCCAGGTGCCAGTTAATTGGGATACTGGGTCCAGCTACTGGATTGACTGAGTATTTTAAGTCTAGCTACTGGAGAGACCCATATTGTATATATGTATATGCATGCATTTGTTTTCCACTGACAGACCTTCATCCTAATCTAGGGAATGGATTAAAAGTAGAGAAGGGTTGATTCAGAGTGGACGTTAGGAAGAACTTCTTCACCATGGGGGTGGTGAGACACTGGAACAGGTTGCCCAGGGAGGTGGTGGAAGCCCCATCCCTGGAAGTTTTTAAGGCCAGGCTGGATGGAGCTCTGTTCAACCTGATCTAGTGGGAGGTGTCCTTGCTCATGGCAGGGGGGTTGGCACTAGATGATCTTTCAAGTTCCTTCCAACCCTGACAATTCTATGATTCTGTGATCAGCCAACAAGGGGAACAGGAAGAGGCCTGTGATGCTGTTCCTGCCCCTGTCAGAGCGGTTGCTCTGGGTGGTTTTTGCTGTGCATCCATGTACCCGTGCTGCACAGTGTGTGCACGCGTGTGCCTGCTGGCAATACACACCCAGCGGCGGGGCCTGGGGGCATGGAGCTGCCGAAGCCTCACCTCTGTCACACTATCTGATTTGCAAACCTGTAACAAAAATGGTTTGAGAATGTTTTTCCTTCACTAATTTCACAGTTTAACCAATAGGAAAAGCAGGCAGTCCATGGTGTTTCACAGATGATTACTGAAAATTGAACCAAGTCACTCCTACATGTATTACAGTCATATGGTTAAAATGCCTGATCTAAATTTGCTGCTACATCTCATAGTTGAGTAGTTTTCACCCCTACACACAAGCAATGCTTTTTTTTCCCCTCCATTCATGTGGCTGAAGGTGCCAGCAAAATTGTATATCTGCACCCTTGGGTATTGAGTAAATTCTTTACTTGTTTACCCAGGGCACTTCTGAATATTTCTTCCATGTCCATTGTCAAATGAAACAAGCGCAAATGAAGTTGCCAAAATTCATAAGGCTTAGCCCTAGAAGCAAAGGAGGACAAGCTAAAGAAATTTTAAAATCTACCAGGGTCCCTAGAAGAAACAGGTCTCAAGTGTAATTCCGCAAACGTGCAGCTGGTATCGAAGGGGTTTTTGGTATGCTACCTTGTAAAGATGGCCAGAACATCAATCCTGTAAGAGAAAGCATTTTGAAACAACTCTAATTTAACCACCAGTATGCTATTTTTCTTATATTAATAGGTATTATGGAGAATAAATTCCCAGTGGCCTCAGTCGAAATTTTGCACTGGTTACAGGAAAAGCAGGTTAAAAGGACAGGGAATGAGAGGCACAAAAATACTCTAAATTACTTTAGCTGCAGGTACAGGCCAGGACAGGAGTAGAAGTTTAGACTTGATAGAAAGTAAGCTTTCTCATTGTGGGAGGAATACTTACCAATGATCATCAAACATTTCGCATTTCTAACTGGTCCAAATCAGACTGTGTAGTGTAACACCCCCACAGACATTCAGTTTTTGCTTTGCAATAAAAGATGGAGAAGAGTGAACTGGTACTTTGAATCACTACTCTCACACACAGATGTGCCTGCAAACTAATGTTTTATAATGGCTCCAGTTATTGCATTCAAGAAAAGACATTCTGGATTTGACAGCCCAACCATTTCACCCACACATCTGGAGGCACTTGAGCCATCAGTGTTACTCAGCTGTCCCACACTCAGCTCACTGTAGAATTGCTTTCCATCACCTGCACTTGAATATTTTCATAGCATTTGAATGCTTACTTTGTTTCCAGACTGTGCTTGGAAATGCAGTTCACTCACACAATTCTCATCAACACAGGATGATCATAAGTACACTTCTGATGAGTCACTTCTATAAATGTAATCCTTTGTTGCAGTATATTTGTGACCTTACTAAAATGAAGAAACATTTCATGGTGAAAGGGTTAAAAGCTCATGGTACTGTATTGTACTTCAAATAGATGTCGGATAAGCTGGTAAAACAAGGACTTGGGAAAACTTTAAACAAAAATTTAAAATCCATAGAAGAGGCTGTATTGTTAGAAACTCTCATGAAAAAGCCACATGAAAATGAAACATCTAATTTAAAGACTGGGAAAAAGACAAAATAATTAAATGATTGAAGATGATATCCAAGAAAAGTAAAAAGACCTGATAAAGTTGTTTCTTAGGTAAAATACAAACAATGCTTGAGTTACTGCCGCTTGAAGGAAGTTAGATTCCTATATAGAAAATATCAACTCAGTTTAGAAAGTAGATGTGGCATTATGCTGATGACACCTTCACTGGAGGGCATCTAGGAAAAGACTTTTCTAAAGCTTTTTGTCTTGGGCTTCTGGATTGAAAAGTATATGTGCAAAGGTATGTCTGAATGGTTCTCCAAGCAATCCATCAAGTTTAAAGAAAAAGTCTCCCTCTTCAGGTTCTCAGAGATATGAAGAATGACAGAATGTTTTCAAATTTATTTTGTGGGTCCATTGGTAGAAAACTTAAAGGAAATTAATTTTGACTTGTAATTGTAGATTCCCTCCCTCAGTACTTTGAAGTGAGGTAGAAACATTTCTTTTGCAGAGGACTGCTGAGCAAGCCACAGCTGCAGCTCTGGTGGAAAAGGTTTTTTTCTCTCTAGATAGTCCCAGGTAAGATTGAATCTGACAACTGTTCTGAGAATATTCAAAGATGTTAAGAGTTCAACAGCAAAAAAAATACATTTCTTATGAACTAAGCCATCAGGTTTAGTAGAACAAATGAAACAGATATTACAACAATACTGAGGAAGCTACCAGATGACAAAGGAATTATTGGTATTTGTTAATTCCCTTAGTTCCAAAGGTTCTTCAAACCTGCCTAGCTACTAACAGAAACTCCCTTTGAGGTAATGATAGGCTGAAGTATACACATGCCAGAACATCTGATGTGGAACACTAGTGCTCTCAGATACAGGGGGTAAATCATTATGCAAACATTATGTAAATTTCTGAATCAGGTATTTTTGTAAGTAGCTACTAAATTACAAAAATCCAAAACTAGAGCAAATGCTTGTTTTGACAAATTTCAGAGAAAGAATACCTGGGATGGTGGAGATCTGGGAAAGCAATTAGCCTATGCAAATCCTGAACATAGGCTGTGTCACAAATGCAATGGGCTGTAACCAAACTACAGGCAAGGTCAACTCTTTTGCAAATTAAAGTTACTGGAGAGAAGAAAGCAGTAGATAAATTTTACCATTCAAGTCAGCTGAAATTGTGCAAGCAAGGAAATTTTTCAGAACTGTGCAGACCCATCTCTGGTGTATTCATGCAAAGATGGAACTGTGAAGAAAGGTTAATTTTTTGCCTCTTCCTTCTCAGTGATTTTGAGAGAGCTGATTTTTGTCTCCATAGTAGTTCTTGCAAAAATGGAGACTACAATTTAGAATTACTACAATGATCGCAATAAGAAGGAAAAGAACAGAAGTTTTTAATTCTTAATGATATTTTGGCAGTGCACTCTTTAATTAAATGTAGAGCATTAAAGTCCCATTATAAATGTTATTTAAAGTAAGAAACCCATGTTGACCCTAAGATATAAGCTGAGAACAAAAGAAGACCAAATCTTCAATTCAGAAAAACCTTTACTTTAAAATAACTCCACTGAAAATATTAGTCAGAGGATGTTGGGAATTATTCAGAGTGATGTAGCTGTCTGAAAAAATTAGGGAAATGATATAACCTTGTAAACATAATAAAAATGAAAGAGTTTGAAGAAAACTTTCTTTATTTTCAAGATGTTAAGAAATATTAATTAGTGGCTGGCCTTTTAGCGCTAACTGTCCTCAAGGTTCAGCTGTTGAGTTGGATGGGTGTGAAGATCTCATTGCTGCTGCAGCTGGGAACCTCAGTCTCAGTTCAGTGCCAGAATACTTTTCCAAGCGAGATGTCATATCTTACTGTGTAATCGCTAACAAACCCCCAAATTAATAGCTATACTATAGGTGGATGTACTTAATTTATCGCCATGTTTCTGGGCAGCGCAGGGTTAGCCCTTACACTAATTTATGGGTTTTGGTGTTACCTAAGCCACTTTGACCTTGTGCTATGATCAGCTCTCGCTATTATTTCTTCTGCTGTTTCTTGCCTACAGCCTGATCCTTGATTTCTCTTCTATCCATCTTTGCAGTTTGGATCATAAGCAGAAAGAAAACATCCTGAAGAATAAAAATTAGAAGTTCCAAGAACTGAATACCTATGCAGGTCTGGGAGATATTAAACACGTATTTCTAGAAGAAGACTATCCGTAGTACTGTCTATGATTGAAGGAATTACAGAGCCAACTACCAAAACAGTTTGAAATGCTATGGTAACCTTTTCAGAGGCAGTTGAACATGTAAATATAAATTTCTGGATGACTAAAGCAGAGTCTCCTGGAACAGCCCAATTTGCATTTGAAGTGACAGTGCCTACCTGTGGTCTGCAGGAAGACAAGGGCAGGAGAAAACCAAAGAATCTGCCATCATCATCTGTAATGTGCCCCACAAAAATAAGTGCTTTACTTCAATAGGAAGAGTAATACATAATAGAAACAAATGCCGCTTGCTGTTACTAAAGTTTTCTTAATCTTTGAAAGACTGAGGTCTGTCTCCTGACCCTTTCAGTTTTCAATTTGTTTTCTGGAAACCTAACAATAGGAAAAGGACCAGCTTAAAATGCAAAAATGCTAGCTTAAATGGAAGTAGCTTAGCTCTATGGAAAGAAAGGAAGAAAAAAAGTAAATTAGCCTTAAAGCAGACCATTAACTGCAATAAAACAAGAAATCCTGTAAAGATGCAAGCCTGAAATGTGATACAAAACAGTGTTTATTTTGACTGGGCAAAATTAAATTATAAAATATTGGCATTAGACTTTAGCTTAACTATGAAGATATTAATAAAATTATAATGAGTAATAATATAGTACTGTGTGAGTGATGGACATCCTAACCATTCAGTGAGTTAGTATGAAATTCAGTATTCTAAACTACAAGGGTGTTAAAGAATAGGTATTCTATAACAGTTTCTCAAGGTGACATTGACTCCTGCTTGCTGCACACCTCGTTTCCAACAGGTGATCTGATCTCTGTTATCGTGATCTTGACACTTGTCTGTATTATATAATTTTGATTCTTTTTAACAGAAAAATTAAGTTTGGTAGCTCATAATTTGACCTTTTCAAAACACATTTTAACTTTAATAACTTTGCCTGTGAATGTTTAGAGAGATGAATCTAACAACAAACAAGCTGAGAAAAGAAATACTTTGAACTTTATTAAGTGGGAAAACTACAGGGATTTATCTCCATGAAATGTACTCTCCAACATTTGAAGTAGTCTTTTCTCTCTTTTTAGATTCTCCCTGTGTGACAGCAATTCTCCCAAAAGGGCTGAAATGAGAAAAGGGCTTAGACTGTCCATTCACTGGGACACCAGCACAAAGTCAAGAGTAAGTAACCTCAATTTTTCCCCAGTAGTCTCTCTTGTGCTTACTTGCACAGAGTTATCCATCATGCAGCCCAAAGCCCTGTTCAGAGTCACTGTTCCCCAGATATCTCCTCCAAGCTCTAAGCCAGCTCTAGTCTTTGGCTGAAGATATATGACCTTTTTGCCTGTATTAGAGAAAATACTATTTGCTTGTAACCCACTTAGCAAGTGAGCTGTATCCTTCCTCGAGAATATTTGACCTGCTGCACTCATTTCAAATCCAGCTTCTGCAGAATGAATTGTATTTAATCATGATGCCAACAAGCAGGAGGAAACTGATGACACGCTTTGTTTCCTAGGAACTTGTGCAGCTGGAGGTAAGTTCAATCAAAGTCAACAAGCCTTGAATAAAAAGGATGATGAATTCTTCATTTAAATGAACTCTGCTTAATATTTACTTGGCTTTTTATTCTTTTTGAACTTCTGAGCCTCAAGAATAATACTGTAAACCTGGGTGCACTTAGTATTATTGCTGTTTGAGAACTGTAGGCGTGTTCCTCACAGTCCCCTTAGCTTTCCCAAAATTACAAAAATGGTTGTCAGTCAGCTCCAGATCAAAGCTGATTGAAGGAAAAAAAAATCATAAAATTTTAGAATGTTTAATTTCAGAGATAACTGCCCTTTTTTTCAGATGAGACAGAAGCCTTTAACTGCAGACTAGTTTGTTTATTTAGTTAAGTTGGCACTGTTATGTGGGTACATTTGATGGGATAGAACTACAACAGTGCTCTGTCTTGGGTCTGTGTATTTTAGCAGTCCACGCACATCTCTCTCTGCCTGACAGTGTTGCAGTGTCTGCTTAGATGAAGTAGGTGCTCACTGCTCCTTGTTCCTTTCTTCTTTTTGTCAGAGAGCTCCTTCTTGAAACCTCTATGTTCTTGCGGGGTTTTTTTTGTTGTTTTGGTTTTGTTTGATTTTTTTGTTTTGTTTTGTTCTTCTCTTTAGTTCTTAAGGCCTGGAAACATGTTTTATCAATTGACAATAAAACTAAATAAATGAGTTTCTTCCTTTGATGTGGTAAGAAAGGACTAACCCAAGCTCAATATATTGGAGTGACATCTTTGTTCTTGTGTAGCACAGGAGTGCGGTGTATTTCTTTGTTACACAAGTAATCACCTAGATAAGGTGACTCTCACACGGCTCTGTTCCTGATTCCATCTTGGCCCGAGACAAATTCCTGGTGCTTTTCTTATTGTAGTGGTCAAAGGAAGCATTATGTATATGCAGTATTATAACATAATCATGGAAGGAATCAAACCCCATTGTTTTTCACAAAATCAAAAAGCAAAGGAAACTTAGAAATAACAGATGCCAGACAGTAACTTTTCTGTGTAGTCTGCATTCAGCTTTCTTTATTGCATCCGTATCTTATTTGCACGGTCACATTTACACAGGACAGGGCTTGGAAAAGGTAGTGCTCACTAGTAAGCAGCTGCTCACATTGCTGTTTCTTCCACATTGTTCCATGTGTTTTTTCAAGTCTTGGTTACTGGTTCCTATTAAAACCTGTATAAAACTAGCCCTTGGCACTTTGCTTAAGGCCGTTTTCTTATAGTGCCCAGAACTAGTATATTTAATTTTTTCACAGAATGAGTTGTTATTATGTAAAATGATAGAACAATATACAGCATATTCTGTATTCAAACCATTAATTAATTATAATTATCTTTATTTGCACACTAACTTTTTTGCCTTAGTAAAACTGGGTGTCCAAGCTGAGACAGAGTACATGTCAAATATTGATGATAGGTTCCATTTAACATGTTCTAGGGTATCTTAACTAGTCTTCTGATGCTGTTTCAGAGTGGGAGCAGGTCTCACATGGGTCCCATGTCCTGTCTACTTGCCCATTGAGGATTTCTTGGATACCTTATGGCACTTCAGATGCCAATGTTTAAGCAAATAGTGTCAATCACCTAGTCAATATTTTCACTTCAGTCTTAAAACTACCCAGTGTACCCCAATGTACACTGACTATCTTCCTCCTAGAAACAAATATTTAAATACCAAGCCCATATAATACACTAGAGAAGCTCTATCAATGAAATAAATTCAGTGCTGGACTCACGGAGATATATCATGTCATCATGTGATACAATTTTTGGAAATTTCTCTATGCTTTTTTTTTCCCTGTAGATGATTCCTTCTGTTTCTTCCAGTCTATGTGGGTGCAATTTCAGTATATTCTCCATTACAATTTCCAGCCTTATTATCATCATAGGATCAGTTTTTCTTTCCATTTCTCATATTTTTGTTATCTCAATCCTTGGATCTTTAACCTTCCTATACTAGTTTCTTATAAATGACACATGATTCCTAATCCTAATCTATTCTGTCTCTAATGTGATTCCTATATTTTCAGTTCTCTTCCCACTTAAATCCATTTTCTCTCTCCTAGTATTTCCCCTGACCTTACCTCCAAATATACTTTTTTTCTCATTACATTTTACTCTTAGACTAATTTCTAGATTCCTCTTTAATCTCTCCATCTTTCTTTAGATTTCCATGTCTTTTATTAAATCCTCTCCTCAGTTATTACCAGTTCTGATGTCATCTTTTCTCTGTGTTCTTCATCGTCTCTCTTTCCTGTTTCAAATTGCCTTTGCTTTTATCAACCCCAATTCCCAGTGTTTTCATTCAGTCTCTCCTAATCTCTTCATGGTACATATGGTCTTTCCTCAAGAAATTTATGATCCACCTGCCTCCACACATCTATATGTTCTTTGTCCAGCTGATCTCAGCATTTCAGCAACCTCTCTCATATTTTCATGATGAGTACTGTCTCCACTTTTCTATTGGTTTATTTGGTTTCTAACCTGCATCTTGTTGTTTGTCATTCAAATCAATAGTCTCTTCTTCCTCATATGCTGATGACAGAATGGCGGTTGCTGTGAAAACACAGTAGGAATATTACTTTTAGTTATTTTGTTTCCTGCTGGATTCCAGATCTTTAAGACTAGAGCACAAAAAGCCATACTTAGATAAAAGGTGAAACCTACATATTGTGAATGAACTCTTTCAAATGTATGAAAGAGATTAAGCAAACCGTCATTAAGCACAGGAAACAGAATTTATCAAGACTTTGTCAATTAGCCAGATTTGTGTATTCCTCCATATATTTACAGTAACACAAATTAACTCCCCTGTCAAGAGTTAAGCTCTTTTTCTGAAGACAAGGAACTTGAGGATAGGAGTTTCCTGCACAATATAATTTCTATGCAGCATAATTTGCAAACTAATGGGACTCCAGATTACTGTAAAAGCAATTTTACCAGACTAACTAAGACTATTCTGTATAAAGCTAAAAATGTAATATTTTCTACACCTGAGATTTTATGCAATACAGTAAGCCTGATGCAGCCTGCAGATATCCAACAGCATTCAGAATACAGAAGAGTCTTTCAGACTCTCATTAAACACTATGGCCCGACACTGTTTCAGTTATGACTTATTTCACATGCTAGACACAATGGAAAATTTAAACTTGGTCACAGTTCAGATGACAGAATATCAAGGAGAATTCTTAATCAATGGGAAGAGTTGTAGTGACTAGGCTGATCAAAATTTTATTTGTATGCCCTGATCTAAAGTTCACTGACTTTGTTAAGAGTCTATTGACTTCTGTGCCCTTTAAAAAGGGCTTAAGTGCCTCTTTCTGAGAGATTACTACAGGATATTGAGCTCCCTCATGATAAACTGTTCGATCTTTCCTTGAACAGAGCGTAGTTCTGTTTGATTTATAACATTTCAACTGAAAATGAAAATCTCAAACACCTAAAATATGTAAGCATTATTTTAAAGTAAAAGTATTTTTCCATTTTAATTTATTATGGCAAAACCTAAATTTTAATTTGTGCGTGGACATTGTGGAAGAACTTGGTCAATGTTGAACTGTCAATTTCAGCTAGATAAACTGTTTCTGAATTGCAGTTTTTCACCTCGGAGCTCTTTAATGATTGTCATATTACACATGAGAGCTCATTTCAAGATGAACTGATTACTTTTCTGTTTAAGTATTATATTCAAGACTGTATAGACCTGGTTTAGCTAACTGAAATAAATTCATATGCATAGGGCTATATACAAACTCTATATAATCATTCTGCATAAATGGATTTGTAGGTTGTCAAGCAGAAAATAAATATAGTTGAGCTAATAGGATCAATTACCACAGGTCCCATGGCCTTCTGACCTCAAAATACAGCTGAGTTAGGAGGCCCAACTTACTGCTATTTGTCTTCATCTATATGCCTTACCTCAACAAAATATATACATATAATCAAAGAACTCCTACACCACTGATCAAATATGAAGTATTCTTTTTGTGATTCTGTGTGATAGACTAAAAGACAAATTCACCATGAAAAAAAACAGCTGAAATACTAAAAAAGGGCCACAATCTATAAATAGAGGCATTTAATATCCATATAAAACATTTTTGTAATGGAAACTAAGGAATTATTTCCTCTGACTTCTTTTTATTTTTATCTTTGCACTTTCAGTAGGAAAGTCAATGAAGAGCTAATCTTAATGACAGGGTAGGTAGCATGCACTACAATAAACTTTTTTTTAGGTTTTTTAGATACCTGAGAGATAATACTGAGACATTCAGTAAAAACAAATCTCATTCTTCTTATTATTATAATTGTCTTATTTTATGATACATGGTAGAATGATAATATTTTAAAGTGCTGTAGTTGCGAAGAATCATTTACATACAAAGCCACCTAAATTCTTAAGCTTTAATTGAAAATTATTCTTCAGCTCAGAACTAGATTATTGAAGCTAAGTAAACACATCTAAAAGTGTTTATATTGTGTAACATAAAAGCAAAATTGGCATTTACATAATTCTGATTTTATTTTGTCACGAATGGATGGACTAGTGCGTATTGTGCTATGTGGAATTTTTTCTGAACTGGTGTTGTCCTCCTTGTGATGTTGAAAGACAAAAATTGCTATAGCCTTTCAAAAAGAACATGCAGGGGGATATGTGTGAGAGGCACATGAACTGAGGGTAATACATGAATTAGAGAGGCTTGAGCTGGTGAGGCACAAAGGGGCAAATGTGTAACAGTCAGCGCACTTGAGAGCAATTCCTCCAAAATTCAGGGCTGACCTAAGGTCCTGCAGGGTGAGATTTCAACAAGAAGTGAATGCATTCTGTTCAGAAGCTCCAGTGTGCACTCAAGCAGCACTACTGCTGACATACAGACATAGTGTGCTGGCTGAGAAACTATTTCCTGCTGTTTGGCATACTAAACTGGGTTCACCAGTTTAGGCATAACACTCAGCTGATGAGCTACGCTGCATGTGGTTCTTGAGAAACTTTGTCACATCTAACTCCTTGCAGAAATGACCACTTTTATATGACAGTAGTAAAAGACTATTTTAAATGGGCAAAACTAATATTAAAAAAAATTGTTTTCCTTCAGCTAGACACAGTGAATCATTCTGAACCAGCACAATGTAACACTTTGTGTGCTTAGAGGCTGGAGAAACAGGAAACTTCATCAGCATCTAGGTAATCATAGAATCATAGAATCATAGGGTTGGAAGGGACCTCGAAAGATCATCTAGTCCAACCCCCCTGCCAGAGCAGGGTCACCTAGAGCACATCACCCAGGAACGCGTCCAGGCGGGTTTTGAATGTCTCCAGTGAAGGAGACTCCACAACCTCTCTGGGCAGCCTGTTCCAGTGCTCTGGCACTCTCACAGTAAAAAAATTCTTCCTGATATTCCTCTTGAATCTCCTATGCTCCAATTTACATCCATTACTCCTTGTCCTATCACTGGTCATCACTGAAAACAACTTCTCTCCATCTTCCTGACACTCCCCCTTTAGTTATTTGAAGACATTGATGAGGTCACCCCTCAGTCTCCTTTTCTCCAGACTAAAGAGACCCAGCTCCCTCAGCCTTTCCTCATAAGGGAGATGTTCCACTCCCTTAATCATCTTTGTGGCTCTGCGCTGGACTCTCTCAAGCAGTTCCCTGTCCTTCTTGAACTGAGGGGCCCAGAACTGGACACAATACTCCAGATGTGGCCTCACCAATGCAGAATAGAGGGGGAGGAGAACCTCTCTTGACCGACTCACCACACCCTTTCTAATGCAGCCCAGGATGCCATTGGCCTTCTTAGCCACAAGGGCACATTGCTGGCTCATGGTCATCCTCCTGTCTACCAGGACCCCCAGGTCCCTTTCACCTACACTGCTCTCCAGCAGGTCAGCCCCCAACCTGTACTGGTACATTGTGTTTTTCTTCCCCAAATGCAAAACTCTACACTTGCCCTTGTTGAACCTCATCAGGTTTCGCCCCGCCCAACTCTCCAGCCTGTCCAGGTCCCTCTGAATGGCAGCACAGTCTTCTGGGGTGTCGGCCACTCCTCCCAGCTTGGTGTCATCAGCAAACTTGCTGAGGGTACACTCTGTACCCTCATCCAGGTCGTTGATGAAGATGTTGAACAACACCGGTCCCAGTACCGACCCCTGAGGGACTCCACTAGTCACAGGCCTCCAACTAGATTCTGCCCCATTGACTACGACTCTCTGACTTCTTCCTTTCAACCAGTTCTTGATCCACCTCACTGCTTGATCACCAAACCCATACTTGATCAGCTTAGCTACAAGGATGCTGTGGGAGACGGTGTCAAATGCTTTACTGAAATCAAGATAAACCACATCTACCACTCTACCATCATCTATCCACCTAGTAATATCCTCATAGAAGGCTATAAGGTTAGTCAAACATGACTTACCCTTGGTAAAACCATGTTGACTACTCTTGATGACCCCCATGTCCTTGACATGCCTAGAGATAGTGCCAAGGACAAGTTGTTCCATCACCTTACCAGGGATGGAGGTGAGGCTGACCGGTCTATAGTTGCCCGGGTCCTCCTTCTTGCCCTTCTTGTAGACTGGAGTGACATTTGCTATCCTCCAGTCCTCAGGCACCTCTCCTGTTGCCCATGACTTACTGTAGATGATGGAGAGTGGCCTAGCAATGACCTCCGCCAGCTCCCTCAGCACCCTTGGATGCATTCCATCTGGACCCATCGATTTATGGATGTCCAGATTACTCAACTGTAAATTAGTAAACTAATTTGTAAATTAGTTTACGATTCCAAGATAATAAGTCTTAAACATGAACTTTCTGAATGTGGAGGCTTAAATTAAATCTTCAGTTTTAACATAACATGGATTTTCTTTTTTAAAATAGATAAAAGACCACAACTTCTGAGGTTGCTATATAACCCTGACAGTCTTTTTAACCTTTTCCCCAGAGTCTTAATATTTAGTCCAGCTATAACAACCTTGAGTATTTAAATTAAAATTTGAAAAGCAGCTAGGTTGCAAGTGTGAGTAAATAAACTGTGCAGAAATTAATAAATGCTACTCATAGAGTGTTCACCTATCTAAGGAAAAGTGCCAAAACACTGAGCCTGAAAATTTATGTATGTATTCAGAAATGTTTCCCTTCTAAAGCATAAATGATAATATTTTGCTAGCTCATTTTAAAACTCATTTTTCACAACTAGCACCAGCTTCTATCTATGCACATAGAGAGGAATACGTGCACTGAGCCTTCCTATGTTAAACTCTAGGAGCACTTCTGATAACTGCTGCCACTGATGTGCTTGTGACGGTTTCTAAGTCCACACACACATTACAACCATAAAGTTACACTCATGGATTTTGGCCCATCTGGTAGTAACTTGTCAATTTGTATGCATTTCCATGTAGCTCAAAGGAGTTCACTGAGCAATTATTAATTTTCTCAATTGCAGCTTGTGCAAAGCCTAGGGTTGCCAGTTTCAGCTCCTAGCTTTCTGACAATTATATGTTTGTGTTTCCATGTTTGGTAAGAGCAACAATGGTTTTACACAGGTCAAGGGTTACAAGATGAAGAGGAAAAGCTGAAGATCAAAACCCATAAAATACAAAAAGATACAAATAAAAAGATCTTCTGTGAAGAATTTAGTTCAGCTAGGAGCCCATTTGTCATGCAGGGATTTTATCCTCTTACTAGAGGTCAAAAGATCTTCTGTCAGGATCAGTGTTTTTGTGATTCTGTTATGGGCTTGTTCTGTGACCATTGCTGATTCTTTTGGCCTTGCTGACACAACCTCTTCATCAGTGCAGTGGGGATAACGTAGCTATCTAGCAGAAATATCCTAAGCATTCATTAATTTATTGCACAATGCATAGAGATAAAAAATGATACTTAAAAAAAAGTGACACTAAACATCACCCACATCATGGTTAATCTCCATTTGACTGCAACAGTGGACATCTAAGTACTGTAATTGGAAGTACACTACTCTTTCCTTCCTCATTTAAGTCAAATGATATAGTGAAGATAAAGCTTCACTCTCAAAGTGGTGTATTAGTTTTGCACACAGGGAAAGCAGGAAGTCTGACCTCCTCAACTGTGATCTGATTGTGATGGAAAGTTAATGTCAGATACACTCTGGAAAAGGCCTGACACACATGTAATTAACTGTTTGCAACTGGAATAACTGAAACAGAGTTTAACCTAGGTGCATCACACCAGGACATACGTGGTCTCACATCACCCATGTGAAACATAATGCACAGTGAGAATATTCAAGCCATATAGTTCAATATAGTGTCTGAAATATATAATTACTACATGTACTGACTGCAAGGCATTAATAAAGACATTTCAGTGCGTGACTAGTACCTGGGTGAGGTAACTAAGCACTTGAGAAAGGCATTCTTGTTACAAGGCAAAAGTTGGCAACCTGAATGAGAAAAGTCTATGGGCAGAGTTTTAAAACCAGTGATGTTTTGCAGGATCAAGATGATCATGGAAAATATAGGCAGGGACATGAAAAACTTTACTAATGAGCATGTATCATGTAGAAACACAGCAAAACATCAAGAAGAAATTCAGATAACTCCCTTCTTACTAAATAGTGTGAATAAAGTGCTATTTTACTAAGTAAGACAATTTAATTGGATATTGAAAGCATCAGAAAATTTGCCTCTGCTATGCCTTCTGCTTATGTGTGGTGCCTTGTATTTCACCAGCATGACGCAATTAGTGCTGTCCTTCAAGCTTGTACTGCCTTAACTGAATTTACAGTTTGGTATATACTAACATGATGGTTAGCATACTTGCTCACTGACTCACCTAAACGGAGCAGGTCACCATTCAGGTGCCCTCCTCTTCAGTAACAGAGGAGAAATTTGGTACTTGATCTTCTTGGTCCTCTCACTCTCTTCTTAAATGGTGTGTAAAAATTATCCTGTTTACTTGTCGACTCTCCCTATATTCCATATGGCCAGTGCACGACAGGCAAGACAATAAAATCATCTTATTTTTGAGATATCCTGTCCTGGTTTTGAATCAAAGCTTTTCATATCAACAACAGTTTCAATTTAATAGGAATAATATAAGAAATTAATGTAGCAAAAGTCAGTTTGAGATCTTAGAGTAGGGGGAGCCAATATTTATTTATAAAATATTTGAGTGGATTTCACCTAATCACACTCATTCTCACACAGATTTTGTTCATTCATGTTTTCACACCCACATCCTCATAAGCATCAAGCTGCACATGTCCAAGCAGTCTGACCAGGATCATTTATGCACAATAAATAGGGTTGTCTTGGGTTCTTCTTGATCGACAAGAAGGAACTAGTTTTTTGACAGAAGCTTATATAGTCTTTAAAAGTCAATAGCTATTATGAGGTGGTCCTTTGCTTCAGTATCCTACTTACGACAGCCTCTATGAATCTTAGGAAAAAATGTTGTTCAGAGGGCTTGTTTGTGCTTGGTTTGTTGTTTTTTTTTTTTCTCTATTTCTTTTTGGCTATAAGTTTGGACTATGCACATATATATATATGGCTATAGCTAGTTTTCCTGGTAGGCTAACAGGAAAGCATAAGACACATGATGCACTGTAATCTTGCTTTCATCTTTCTACTGGTTAGGGTTCATGATTTTCTGCTCATGAGTCATTTGTGGTGTGGCCTATTCAAGAAACAGACCTTCTGATCTTGATGAAAAAAAGTTCTGCTTAGTTTTATTGCTTGTGATAGCTTTGCTTAGAACAGCACTTCATTAGAGTGGCTGCTGCCTGTGGAAGTCCACGTAGATCTATGGCAAGGCTTTATCAGTGTTACAGCTGGTTCTGGCAGATACAGATTGGATATCAAAGGGAATTATATTCATATCTTTCTTTTTTTTTTTTTGAGCTGAATTACTTAGACTTTCATATTAGTGATTATGATTTATAAACTAAAAGAGGGAAGATTTAGACTAGATATAAGAAATAAATGTTTTACAATGAGGGTAGTGAAACATTGGCACAGGTTGTCCAGAGAGGCAGTAGATGCTCCATCCCTGGAAACGTTCAAGGTCAGGTTCGATGGGGCTTTGAGCAACCTGATCTAGTTGGAGATATTCCTGATCACTGGAGGGGGCTTTGGTCTACATGACCTTTAAAGATCCCTTCCAATCTAAACTATTCTGTGATTCTATTCTATGATTTGTCTGTAACAGCTGGGTTCTAGTAGTAATAACAGCTTAATAAATGAAAGATGCTCAAAAAAATATTGGTTGCAACCTGTGTCTTCCCCAGCTTGATCCCCAAGAAAAAAAGAATTTACAACAACTATTTGTGAGCAGTTGAAAATGACTGTCTTGAAATGACCCAAATGAGCAAATTCTCTAATTGGTTTTTGAATTACAGTAGTCCTAAAATCTGATTGCAATCTGTGCTACAGAGCAGCTAGTAGCCAATGGGGAAGAAAGCTCATTCCACTGCTAAATTTTTTTTAACAAAAAATTGACTTTGTGCTCTTTATCTATCAAACTTTGAATGCGAAGCCACAACTTATATACAAATTTTAACCAGCAAGTCTGGACTAGTTCCATACAAGAGCACTGGGAATTGTCTGGAAAGGTTTTGGACTAAGTCCTGGACAATATTGGAGATAAGCTGATACAAATTTACAAAATTTAAACCATAATGAATTAACTGGTGAGAATATAATTATTTGTAGTCACAATGATTTACTGGAATATAAATCTTGTTAAGCAAATCTGATTTCACTGTCAGCCTTGATAAGATTACGGATTTGGTAAATAGAGCTGAAATTACATAAACTATTTGACTTAATACCATATGACATTCTAATGAAAGGATTGAATCACACACAAGTAGATCATGAGATGCCTAATGGACAGGTGAGTTATTACTGAATTTTCTTTTACATGGTGTTCCACAGAGATCCGTATTGGACATGGTTCTGTTCAACATTTTCATCGATGACTTGGTAATAAAGATAAATCACTGTTTATCAAATGCACTTGGAGTAAGGTGCACAACAATACCTGTGGAATGATTGAAAAAGCATAGTTGACTGAACTTAAAACAATGTCCAGAGCAAAGTAGCAGTTAAAAGCTCTAATTGTACTAGCAAACACGTAAACAGTATCAGTGGAATAGTAAATACATCTGTGGGATATTAGTTCAGATTTGTGTCATTAGTATTGTCATTTCATAAGATTAACCTATAAACTTTTTTCTGGGGGGGAAGGTAACGTCTTAGTTGAACATGTGATATATTTGAAAAGAAAAAAATCCCATAGCAATA
The DNA here is from genome assembly GCA_013400135.1 of Rhinoptilus africanus. Taxonomy (NCBI): domain Eukaryota; kingdom Metazoa; phylum Chordata; class Aves; order Charadriiformes; family Glareolidae; genus Rhinoptilus; species Rhinoptilus africanus. The sequence goes on along the minus strand of VXBO01001862.1, from coordinate 67,223 downwards.
ATGACTCTGAAATATAGTATTCAGTTTTGCTGTCCATCTTTTAAAATTATGTTGAACTACCAGGCCAAGAAAAGCCACAGACGCTGCATCTGCATTCATGTTTATTTTGCATTAGGAAAGCACTTTTAAATTACATGTCTTGATTCCGCCCTGTCACTGTGCTTTGGTGCACACCACAGGGCCGTCACAGAGTGCATGGCCAGGGTTGTGTGTGGTTGTAGGGAAAGATGTGTGCTGGCAGTGAGCAAATATGCAGATGTCGATGGGCTGAGAGTAAAACTTCCCCAAACACTTGTAGAGCAGATGTTGGACCCATAATCAACAGTCTATGTACAAATCTAACCTTATAGTCTGTCATAATGCTAATGCATCCTTAGCTAAAGCACTCCTTTCCCCATTTCCCTACCCCCAAATCAAAACACACTAAAAAATCACCCCATAGAATGATCTATTCCCTCAAATTTCAAAGTTTTTATTTTCATATCAAAACAAACAAACAAACAAATTAAAAAATACATTTTCACAGGGCAGGAGTATCATCGATTGTGTTTAGTTGCCAGATTGAAATGTTGGGTGGAATGTGGAATGTTAAATTTTCTGCCTGTAGAAATGAAAGCCTTTTTGGAAAATACACTTTAGAGTTGTGTTTTAGATATTTACAAATTCTTTGACTCGGTATTGGTAAAACTGGTAAATTGGTATATATATAATTCCAAACTTTCTGCATAAATGGCTGGCTTTCTTGTAAAAAAAATTAAGAAAAAAAAAAGTTACTGTTGGAGGATTTTTTTTTTTTTATGGAGACAAACCACTATTTATGGCTAAGGAATTTCAAGGTTACACTTTTTCCTGCATATTGCTACCTTGAAATATAAATTTTTAACCACCAAAATAATTTTAAACTTCCACATATATTCAGTGAAACCTGTTTGAAAATATATACTTAACTGAAACCCAGAATTAAACCCATTTTTTAAAAATAATCTCTTGTTATTACAAGTACTGTAAAAACTTATTTTTTAAAAGGATTTAAATAGGTTTGTTTCAGTTTTTCTTTGACTAGGATATCTCATCACACTTGAATATAAGCTTACAGGATGCTAAAGCAGGGGAAAAAACCCCACGTTTTCTAAAGCTGTTTAATGTTCTGGACAGCAAGTGGTGCTGCTGCATATAGAATAAAGAATGGTTAAAAAACAAAGACAAAGAAGAAACTCCATGCTGAGAAATTAGTATCCTCTGTCTCAGGTAGAATACATATCTAAGTGCAGTTATAGTGATATATATCTAGAATACTACTAGAATAGCAGTATTTAAACTCTTCAGACAAACTGCTTCAATGGTAAAATAAAATATTATTAATAATAATAGTAACGACATATTACAAACTCTGCTAGATTTTAGTAGTAATTGTTCAGACTATTACTTGTACTTGACTACTTTTAATATTGGTGGTTTCTTTCAGGTACTTACGTAAACTGTCAATTAAGATCTGAAACAGCTTTGTCTTCTCTTTTATTGTATGTTAACTTCTTATGGTCACAGAATGTTAGATCAAGAATTAAATATATGTATATATATACACTGAGTTATCCAGGGGAACTGCTTCAGTGTTAACAAAAACATTTTCATATAAAAAAATGTCCTATTACTCATCCACGATATTTTGGTGTCTTGATATTCCATACACTTGCATAATAAGATATCAAGTTCCTACCTGCAAGAGTTGTTATTTGTCTGTTATTTGATAAAGATACAATTAAAAGGAAACAATACTTATTTTTGTTGTTGTTTATACTGCCTGGCCAAATAATTAACTGCACGATGTCATTCCCAACTCTCTAAAAATGGTATTTCTGCCCATTCTCGGATATTTTGATCTACGTTATTTCCATACAATAAGTTTTGGGGTTTTTTTACTCTACCTTTTTTTAAAATCTACCAAAAATGACAAATTATCTGGGGAATGGAATATGGAGCATAGAAAAAATCTTTGCTCCTTACATTTTTGTACACTTTTCAGATCCATGTTGTCTGTTGTGTAAGGCCATCATAATGAATTTTTTACCTCTGAAAGTTTGTACAGATGGAGTCCTTTCAAAAACAATGCTGCAAGAAATCTGAATAAGATGTCAATTTTTTATGGAGACTTGATTCAGAGACATCAGTCATTGAAAGTTTAAAGGGAAAACACAACAACTATGAAATTTGAGGGAAGATTACATCCTAAAGGTGTGGCAATATTCCTGTTTTCTTTTACATTGGACTGAGCACTGGTTACCAGAGCAGCAGCTAAGAGAAGTTGTATGGTACCAGTTTCCAAGCCAGAGATCATAACCCTTAAGTAACTCTGAAACTTATAAGTAGAAATGGGAAAAAGATTACTGTCTTTGCACTGCACCCAGAGATTTGTAAAAAGTATAACACTGAACCTTTAAGAGCAGAAAAGATTCGTACTCACTTCTGTAAAGACTGATAATTAGCCTTTAGATTTGCCCCACTGCACTATTTCTTTACATAGCAAAACAGTTTGTTAACTAGAAGTTGCTCATTTTCCTTGTGTGTTATAGAGCAGGTACAGAAGAAGCTGTCTTTACTGAATACTCCCTAAACTTCAGCTTTTGGGACATTTTCCTGAGAATGTACTCACATATTATGCCTGACTGGCCACATCATAGGACTCTCCTGTCTAATCGTTCTACCAGAGTCTGAAACAGGGATGTAGCCCCAACTGCTCCACAATTATTGCTTTTGTTCCTCCCTTCCTCAGTTTCCCCTTTAAAATTGCTTTCATGTGTTCTAGTCTTACAGGGCAAGAGGCCAAAGTGAATCTTTCAGGTTAAGTCCTTTAGCAGTTGTTATTCACACAGTAATAACACAGATCCCTGAGTTTTCTTGGATGAAACCCTCTTGGGTTACTCTAAGAGGGACTGTCTAAAAGAGATGAATTTATAAAACCAAGTAAATGTCAACAGATCTGACCTGCAAGAAAATGTACAAAACTTTATAGAATTGCTGTGTTATAGATAGATTTGGCTTATTGTTAACACTCTTTCATTTCTAGATGATTTTCTATATTACATTTTCAGAGAAGAAGGATGAAATATCACACTTTGTCAAGATTCAAGAGTTTTAACAGAAAATATCTCCAAGGCATATTTAGGTATGTTGCTTGAATGAGCAGATAATCAAATGGAACAAAAATCTCACAACTGATATATAAACAGAAATGACCAAAGTTGACTTCTGAGTCTTTTCATGAATAAATTACAGTCAAAGTGAATTTTTTGCCGAGAATGCAATCCCTAATCAGTTTTCACTATGTTAGCTTGTGCCACATTTTATTTGCTGAATTCTGCTTGTCTTCCTTTTCAATTTGGACTATGAATCCTCACACTAAAAAATAAATAGTTAAATGGATAATGAATAGTGTGAGTGCCTCCTGTGCAGTTTTTGTTCTTAGTGAATTGTTGTCACCATATGACTATGTTTTTTCCAAGCACTTTTTTGGGAGTAAGAAAACAATTTTTCTAGGTAAATAATATTAGTGGTCGTCTTCCTCTCTTTCTGATGTATTGCTAACACGTTGCAAGATACAATACCTCACAAAACTCTGTCCAGAGGCAGAAAATGCCTCTTTCCAAGTTATTTTGACCATCAATGGCTAAGGCAGACCCTATCTATAATTTATGGCAGAAAACTCCAAGGAGCAACAGTAGCTCAAGATAGTTTTGGACAACATTTATTTGTTGAAAGCTTCTGTTTTTCCCCCACCTCACTGACAAAATGCCAGAAGAAACCAACATGTGTGGAATGAAATAGCAGGAAACACATGACTCCTTCAGGTGCTTCCTTCAGGTGGGTTAATAATTTCTCTGTTGTTGGGGGAAAAGTAGCACACAACGGTCAGCATAAAAACAGAAAACAGGTTCAGTCTCAGGGGGAAACACCTTTTAACTTAAGTGTACTGAGGAGTAGGAACCACTAATGCAGTAGGTGAGAGAAAGCAGCACAAAAGCCCCTGAGCATCACAGTGAAAGGCTTCAGATGAACACTATGATTCATATGGCTGCCCAACAGACGATCCCTTAATTCAAACTGTGGCACCTCTGAGAATCATAAGCAGGCATTTATGATTTCCTTTCCAAAGGGTTTCCTCCTTTGGAAGGAATATATATTGGACTCATGGCCCATACTTAGGTCAAAGAACATAATTTTCTTCCTCTCTCTTCGTTTTCCTTCACTGCTCCCCTTACCCACATATATATGAACACCTTTATGTTTTGTCTATTCTTGCCACTAGCCTACAGACCAGGCTGGGTAGATTTATCTAACCTTTCTTAAATTATGTTTAGAAGAGACGGAGTATTGAACGAAGGCATAATTGTCATTGCAAGATCAACAAACAGTCATAGTGATAGATTGCAGTAGTTTCTAGGATTAGGAGAAAGCTAAAATGCAATTTAAATTTAATTCTTTAAGCTCATCTCTCAAAGGGTAAAAATAAAAAAAAAAAAAAGAGAGAAAGCATAAATACTTGCTAATTAAAGGTGAAAGAAAATAGGGTGAAAATGGGAGACACTAAAAGAAACTGAGCCAGACTTTCACATGAAAAAGGGTAAAATAATATATTTAATTGTTTTAGCTTACTGGAAGACTGCTAAACATACCTATATTGTTTTGAAGATATCTGTCCTACTGACCTATAGGATTGATGTTTCTCAAATCTCTACTTTTATATTTTTGGGTGGTGTATATTTTAACAGCATAGAAATTATGAGGAGAATGATGCTGTCTTCTCAGAAAGTACTGCATTATGATTGACTAACATGGTCTGATGTAAGTTAGCCACAAGTTACATCCCTTAGTGTAGTGCATTCTAGTAATAATACGTATGTCAACCACAGATGCACTATTCACTATAGCTAAATTCCAGAAAATCCGAAGATGAAAGAGGGCACTTGATCACCTGAGCATCTGCACTATACAGACTATAAACTGTCACTCAAAAGTTTAGGAATCGGATTCGTTATTTCTGATGTAGCTAGTGTGAACCATATCATCTGCTCTGAAGATTTGAAGAAGCAGAGAACTCAGTGAACTTTTTCACAAAGTATTTTGTGGTGAATGTACTCCCACTATTTACCACTGACAGCTTAATTTCAAAATTCAAATAGAATCACTCATAAATGAGAAATGTAAATGATAGTATTTACTGTTATTGCTTGTTTGTTTGATTGTTTTTAGCCTCTGTCTCCCAAACACATCTTTGAGCAGATGCTGAGGACTCTGAGGGCCAGTCTGCCAGCTGAAGGACAGGCCTTCTCAATAAATGGTGAAGAAGTGTTATAGATCAGTTTTAAACACTATTATTTCTGTCTGACTTTATTTTGAGTTGTGCCTCATCTTGCTTCTGAGTCCTTACATGTCACAGGAGTTTACATAAATACAGGTATTGCTCATATTACAATTTTATATTGCAGTAGGACCTTTATGGTTCAGCCAGCACATGATCCAGTATGACAGGTGCTATGCAAGCACATAGTGCTATAAATATTAATATCTACATCAAGATCCCTGAGAGGTCTGCTTTTAGAGACAAAAAAATAATTACTTCCGAAATACGGCTTTCATGAATTATTTCAAATTGTTCTTTACAATTGAGCCACTTCAATAGTGCATCGATTTCTAAACTAACAATGGACTGTAATGAAAGGCATTCTTATAAGGTCATCTGTTACATGAAGTCAGTCCTAAATATCAAAGACTTTGAAAAATGTGGTAGATGCACAATCCTGTGTAACGAATTCCAGCTCTGTCTTGTTTTATATACCTGTCTAAAGAAATTACTTGGTGTAAAAGGTCATCAGCAAAAGAAACCTTTACTTTTCATTTTTGTCATGTTTGTTTTTGGTTTTATGTATAAACAGGAGAGTTGAGAGGGAAAACCATATTTCACCTCTCTAACTTTCAGATTCAATCTCATTTATAAAACTTAAGGTTTTTTACCTTTGCAACTGTAATTAAACTTGAAAAATCATATAAATTCATAAAATGCTTGAGGTCTTAATTCCAGGTACCATGTGTCCTGAGATGCAGAGATGTGTCTATTAAGGCTCTTTGGGTTTATCGTGTACAGTAATTGTGCACAACCTCACAGACTTTACAAAAGGTAAACTTTCTTTCAGTTCACACTATGTGAGCACTTCAGTGTTCACCCTATTTCCCTGAACTAGAAATATTTTAAAAGTAATCAAGTGGCAGTTCCACGTTCAACTTTTGTCCTAGACAGGGCTTGCAACATTTGGGCAGTGGGTAGCGGCAGGGTGCCCAGGCAGGAAAGTGTGACTCATCCTTTGTGAGTCGCAGCCAGGTCCAGCCAGATCTGACACTGATGCAAATGCCCCAGTGCACACCAAATCTCCAGCTTGTCAGGCGAGCACCCACGGCACAGTCTCAGGATCCTGTGGCACGTGGCTGTAACCACGCTGCTACACTCACTTGCCTAATTTTTCCTCTGGACAATGTAGTCTCCTCAGTGAGACAGGGAAATTGTGCAGCTCATAATATTACAATATGTCCATGATCACAGTGTTTTGGAATCTGAGCCTATTTATTCTCTGCTCACCATTTTAATCTTTACTTGCAGTGGCTTCAGACGCTGAACCTTGATTCAGTGATCTCAATATAGGTAGCCAATGCCATTTAATGCTATTGTAGTATCCCATTTTCCATCAACTCTTACTTCAGTAGCTGTCACAGTTATCCTGAGAGCCTGCACAGGATGGTTCCGCTTCTGTGAATACACCAAGTGCTGGCATCTTTAGTGTCTAAGCGTGAACAAGTTGTCAAACCTTCTGTTACAGTAATTGAAAATTCAATCAAAGCAGACGGGAGAGTCTGGAGAGCTCTTCAATTTACCCTCAAGTAGATGCAGAGTGCTTGATCCGGCTTCCCAATACAAGCTCTGTTCTATATCAGCACTATTCTGTGACTCAACAGGACGTAGATGCTCACAGATATGCTGGCAAATATGATGGAGTGAACAAGAAACCTGTAGACATCTGGACCAGCAATGAGAAGCCAGGCAGCGTATGGCACTTTTTAGGACACTGCATCAAATCTCTACAAATTATTTGTCTGAATCCCTCTTTAGATATCTTGATTATGTTGACTAGATCTCCATTGATCATAATGTGAGAATATATATCTTTCTCATTGTCCTACTTTGAGGTAAAACAGAACAAATTTTCTGTTCAGTAACTTTACTTTTTAGCTAAGGCTCTTCTAACTAACTGAACTGTCTGAAATTCACAATGATTTTTTTCAGATACCATTGACTTTTAGCAGTGATAAGACCTGACTGTTTATAATTTATACCTAGGAATAGCATGCAGAAAGTCTCTTCCTTATAATTATTGCTATAACAACCAAAATCAGCTAACTTTGTTCTACGCCCCATTGGAGGATGGGAATCAGAAAAGCATAGAGGGATCCCACCTGCAGGACAGGTGACCGAAATCTGACCAACAGGGTATTCCATCCCATCTATATCATGCTCAGTATAAAAGCTGAAGAGTCAGCCCTCTTTCTTCAATGCCTGGCATCCAAGTAGGACTCTGTCTGTTCATCCCTCTTTGAACCTGATATTTCATATGAATTAGCAAACACATCAAAAGTAGGTTCATTGATGATTATATCTTTATAACTTTTAGTAAAATGTATTAAGATTTCTATAAAAAATAAATTTATGCAGGTAAAGTTGTGTTTAACCCAGGATTTAGCAAATCATTAAAAATAAATTTTATTCAGGTTAGTATCTTCGAATACTTCCAAAACCATAAGTGCACTGCAAAGACAAATGTAACATGTAAACATTTTTTCTTCACAGTAACTTCTGCATTTTGACTATATCTGCTCTGTTTTCTATACTGTTATTAATTTTTATATTTCTTAAATAGAATTTTTTTTAAAAAATCTCTAAAATAATCTGGTATTTACAAGCCTGTCTGTGTCCATTTAATTGAACAGGGGTTGCTTTATACTCTGAGGCTAAGGCTGGAGTGCAACTGGAAGAGGTCAAGCTTTAGTATCTTGGAACCTTGTAATTATATATTTCTTGGTACAGGTATCCTAACTGTTTAATCTTATGCATCTGAATCAGCTGTGATTGATTCTGATTATGTCTCTTAAATTAAAATTTGACATTGAGATACCTCTTCAGAAAAAGTAAATGGCTGTAGATGAAAGGTTATCACACATGTAGATCAGCAAAGATCTCCATGCCGCTGGCTTCCCTACTAATACAACCTGGAACCTAGTTTCTTCTAGGACACGTAAATTTCTGGAGATACTGAGCATCTCATCTTGCTTCAGGATAACCCTTGTATCATTACCTTGAACACAGTAGGATTTTGGATATATAAATATTTTGATTAAATTTTATCTAAGTATTTTTTATTCTATAACTTACTTGGGTAATACTTGCCTGGAACTTGATACGGCTTTCTGCATGCTAGTACATTGTAAAATTAATTAAAAAAACCCATACAAATGATCAAAGAAGAATGCTTTACTTACATACACACACAATACTGAAATGATATTAACACCACCATTAACACTAGCAATAACGAAAAGGCATGGGAATTTTAAAACGTACATACATGTGCTTACTCCATAGCTGTACATAAAGTCAGTTCCTCTAAAAGATATTTTTCCTGATTTCCAAGGAGACAGAGTGAAAGGAGGTGACAGACCACTCTGTAAACCTCATCTCCTGGTTTCCTACCCTGCCACAGTCAACTGCATGATTTGTGCTTGTAGTGCACTATTAAAACTTCTTTCCAAGTCTCTAAAATAAAAGTAAATAAAAAAAAGACGCAGTGTTGCGCAGCCATTGACAATTATGCCTGCCTTTCCAGCTCCAGTCCTTTTTTGTATTCCTGCCCTTACTGCAGAAGCTCATATCTGGCAATTGGGAAGGGGAAAAAGCAAGGAGGAGAAGCAGCTGCAAAGCACCTCAGACACATCAAGGCTGTCCTTGAATAGGATGCAGACAAGCTTGATCTATGCCCACAACATTCGTAAATATCAACTCAAGAGTGCTGAACATCATGGTGTACTGACAACCTAATTTATATTTTTTTCTTCCTTGGAGGCCTGTAGCAGTGGATAGATTTTGTGTAAGGCAGACTGGTTTTACAGATGACTGTATTCAGAGAACAGCACCGATAACACTTCTAAAAACTCTCTGAAGCATTTCTATAACAGCTTTACTTTGTAATATGTGGATTCTTTTCTATGGAATGTGCAATTCTGCAGTATAAAGATTTTTTTGCTGCAGGTTTGTTATGAACTGTATAACTCACAGCCTCACTATTCATGCTGAATTTACTGACCTTTCTATGTGTACAGCCTAGGAAATGCTTGGGGTTGAAAGATGCCTTAAAAAACAAATGGTATGAAATTTACTTTACCATATAAATCACAAAGTTAGTGAGTAAAGCAAAAGAATTACTGAATATTTGCCTTTTAGGAGGAGTCTGACCAGCACAGAACTGCTTAATGACAAATAACTTGGAATAAAGGGTTCAGTTCTATTATTTCAAAGAAGATACAAAAAAACAAAAAATAATCAAAGGGATGTTTTTCAGCAGAGATGGAGGAGACAGCCATCTTTATGATATATTCCATGCATCTGGCAACTGCATATAAATTTCTCTATATGTGTACTTTTTAGATAATAGGGGTAAATATTTATCTTGTACTTCCAGTCCTCTTCATTTATGCATACATTTTTTATATGTGCAGGTGTAGGAGACATGGAGTTTTCGCATACAGCATACTACTTACCTACTTATATCCATGCCCTTCTGTGTAGCAGCTGGAGGCTGGCAAGATAACTTAGGGCACTGAAAATGAAGTTACTTGAAGTTACGCAGCTAGTTTAAACATATATGAATTTACGTTGTCACCTTAAAATACAGGTTAGGATTCTTAATCTAGATCTGAGATTCCGTTCTAAGGGCATTTAACAGCATCACTGCTTGGACCCAGGGATTCTGTTATATCCTGAAATTAACAGAATCTTTCTAGTGGGAATGCTCAGTGCTCATACACTTGAGTTTATGATTAATCACAGGCATTACCACAACACTCAGAAGACCTATCTATGACATTGGACAGAATATCCCCTTTTCATGTATCTTGAAAACATGCAGAAACAAACACCAAAACCAGGTAAAACTGCTTCTTGTACTCATATCTACCAGAATCGAGAAACACGAATCATTAAAAATGTTAACTCATTGATATCTGGCATAAAACTGTGAGTAACAGCTGGGGCTGTATTTTACACAGAAAAGTCAGTCAAAGCTTATGCTGTATTGCATTGTAAAACCAGTGTTTTAAAATCCAGTTATGAATTTAGTAAGGTTTGAATGGTGATGACAAAAATAATGGAGATGTTACCTGTATGGATGGATTCAAACTACAGCCTGTACTCTTCTCTTCATTTTCTGGATGCCATCAAATATCATGGCATAGAAAATTAAAACTTGTATTGTTAAATTTTATCCAAATTAAAATAAACTGCAATTTGTCATGCTAAATTAAAAGCAAAAGGACTACAAACACCTCCTGGAATATGAGAGATGCTCCAAGAACACAAAATAAAACAATTTTTTCCCCACAATTTGTCTGCCTTAAATAAAAGCTGACCCTGTAAATCTACTACTTTTTATTTTACGTTTGGGAAGATATTATGTCTCACTACCTTGAGAAATCACTATTCACTTTTCACTCTGATGTTGTCTTCTGTGCTACCTGATTTTCCCTGACAGTTTTTATTCCTATATCAATTCTATGAAATCTTTTACATACAGTGTGTTGATGGGGAATCTGAGGTGCCAACTTCCTGTGGTGGTGTGTGCCCTAAGGAACACATCTGGGATGAGTGAATTAATGCTATTTTAGGACTCCGAAATTTGGGTTCTATTTCTAGAACTGTCTATTTTTTTTTTTTCAACCTAGAAAAGAAGGGATTGGACTTACCTTCTATAGTACTTGCATATATCCTAATAAAAAATATTTTGGCAGACCAAGGTCTGTTTTTTGAATATAGCTTGTGTATAGATATTGCTAAAACATTTTGCATATGGATTTACTCAAATGTAAATGCTTAGGAAAAGAATCGGCTCCTTTTCTAAGGTGCTCTATGTCAAATTAAAAAGCTGAAAGATTAAACAGCTGTAATTTTTGTCCCGGAGATATATGTGTATGCACATATGTATTTAATCAAAATAAAAATTCATTGAGATATATAAGTATGTAAGCACAGTAAAGAATATGCCTGACTTCAAATCCATCCAGAAAGGTCAGTATAGTTATCATTCATTTTGCCGCTAAATGTTTATAAAGTTACTGTGGGGGTATCTTCATTTGATTAGTCCATGATTGATGATTTCATTTTTGTACCTCTTGACTAGGCAGATCCATCTTGTTCTTTCCGTTTGCTTGCTCAAATGTTTTCTTTTATTTTACAGTTTAGACTTTGGAAGTTCCCTATAAACAATCCACAAATCATTTGTTTTACATTTGTATTTGTGTATTTCTATCATTTTAAAAGAGAGAAAGAAATTCTCACTCTTCATGAAAGAGCTCAGCATACACATGCCTATATAGGATCAAATAGTTTGAATTCCCTATTGTGTATTTTTTTCTTCTTCTTTCTGTAATTCAGAATCTATAAGTAAATTCTGCTTACTTAATCAAAACACACTATTTATACAATTGTATATAAATTACAGTTAATTAATTGAAAGAAAGCTTCTAATATCAGCAAGAGCAAAATGAAATTACCATCATTGTAGACTGTAGATAGCATAGACTAAGGAATAATTGGCCATTAGTCCCATACAGTTTCAGTGGGAGGCAGTAATAAAAGAATATTTCTCAGTTTTAGTGTCTGAGAGTTTGCTTAATAGCCAGAATTCCTGAGGTTGAAACACATATATTTAAGGACAAAGTATTATTTGGGGTATCCAGGTGCTTTTCTTTGTCTCTTTGCTATCATTGTCTCTTTACTAATCATTGTCTCTTTGCTACTGTTGCCTTCTTTGTTCAAGCTGGCTCCTTCCAGCCCCACAGAAATGCCTTCTGTTAGGCCTGTCTCACAATTCCTTGCTGTTGTCAGCTGTAGGAAAATAGCACTTGACTTTTGGGTTTTCCTGGGGCTTACATGGTATATACCACTGGTCTTCTCATCAAAAAGAATGGACCTTGCTCTTTGCTGCAATCTGAATGTTGGGAGTTTTTTTGTTTCACAAGTTTTCTGAGTTTCCATTGAGCTATTCTCAGTCATAGGTCCATTAATATCTTTTTTGATCTCAGCCATCTGAATTAGAGGGCACAGAGATAGTAAATTTGGGGTCGGTTCTTTAGCCAATTGAATGTTGAGGTGCTTTTTCAGACAGTGCACTGTGTTTGAGGGGAAGCTCCATTTTTTCTACATTATTTTCTAGGAAAATAAGTTATATTCATGAGAAAAATAACCCAACATATTAATATCTTGCACCGCGGTTTTGCCCTGCAGGTATTAGCTGGAGACCAACAAAATCTTGTATATTGCTCTATTAACTCATTTTATAGGAATATCCACTGTGGCACTAAGGAAAGATTTATTCATCAAAAATAAAGAAGATTCTTAAAAAAGCTGAAGTTTAGTGAGGCACAGACAGTGTATATTGCCTTGCTCTGCTCTCTAGTATAAACAACAAATGTACAAACATATTGGCAATTTGTGGTTACGCTGATCGTGGGAAGCAAATTTATTACTTAGGTCAATAAATTACACTGTAAACAAGTAACAGGCAGAGAAACAGATGAGCAAACATTTATTCAGTGTGTGGGATATCATTATGCACTATTAAGTGTCTAATATGCTTTTATGGAACTACAAGGGAGTCTTGTGGAAAGGTGGGTTATTTTCTTTTATTAGCTTAGAGTTTCAGTTTTGAATCTGTTGACCTTTTCCACTTTTGTATTTTTTGATGAATTTAATAAAGGCCTATATAGATCACGCCTGGGTTGGTCAGAAATAAAAAAATAATTTTGTACAGGTTTCAGATTTTCAAATTTTGTTTGATGAGGCTTTTTTTCACTGCATGCCAATAGGCACTATATTCTATAGTAGTCGCTATATGCTAATGAACAGGTAAGTTTTGAAGAGGAGTTGCAGTATCTTTCTGAGATATAACAGTAGTATACTGTGAGTAGAAGTGATATGAAGATAATAGGACAAGTCTTTAACTCATCTGAGTAATTTCTAAGCATTATGTCACTGTTATTCCTTTAAGAGGAGTTATATCTGTCTTGGCAAAAGTAGCAGAGAAATATGAGTTCTCTCTTTGTGTTAGTAGCGCGCTCTCTGTGTCTCTGCCTTTGTCTGTCTCAATGTCTCTCTCCCCTCCCTCCCCTGACCCCCAATATATATATCTATCTTTAATGTATCTTTTTGAGATGCTGCACCTGTTGTAGAAGGCAGCCCAGAACATCTGCAGAAAATAACTTAGGAGGAAAATCAATTTTATATGAGAGGCTTTTGGTTTATTTGAGTGCAAATAATGACAACAGAAAAAAACCCTAACCCCCCTCCCCCCAGATTATTGTACTGCATACAGAACAGTATATTTCCCAGAGCTTGCTAACCCAATCACTGTTAGTTATTGACATTTCTACATTGCCCAATGGAGCATGATGAACAGAAATGTATGCCATCTGTGAACAAGTTTACCGAAAAACCCTAAGTAATAGCTCTCCATCACCACAGAAAACTTAATCATGTTTCTCTAGAACAGAGGTTATTAGTCCAGAGTTCCTTGACATATTTTTGAAGTGCCATGTTATAGATACCAGACTTGATCAATAACTTGCATGCATTTTTGAGTGAACTGGTCTAGCAGAAGTTGTCCCTGCCCATGGGAGGGGCGTTGGAACTAGATGATCTTTTAGGTCCCTTCCAACCTCAGCTATTCTATGATTCTATAATTTTCAGTTCCACTGTCAAGATCCTCAAGTACAGGCAAAACTTGCCTATACACTAATTATATTGCTCCTACTAGAATTGCTATACATTGCAAAACTTTTACATGAATGAAATCATTGCATAGAACTGCACAGAGCTTTGCCCTTGAATTAGGATAATGTGAGACTCTGAAATGTTTTCTGTTTGCCTTTTCCTTTAACTAAAGAAGGAGGGGAGTGAATAGAGAACTCTGCACTCAGAAATGCCAAGTGGAATATGTGCTTCCTTTTGTTTAATGGCTTATTGGGTGCCTAAGACCATTTAGAATGCAATGAGTATTCTAAAAATCAAGAAGCAAGTTTGCAGTTTTAAGAAATACAGTGCATTAGGTTGGGGTTTTTTCCAGGTCAATGGACTAAATTTAGCATCAATGCATTCAAGTCTTATTGGCAAGGAATCATATCCACTTCAGTGAGTGGATGAACAATTAAATTAAACCTTTTAGCCTTTGAGATTGATTAATTTTAAAGATGTGCTTAGAATTTCTTTGGACAAAGAAGAGAAAAGAAGAAACTAGAAAGCATAGAAAGAAACTAGAGACTTGGTAGGTTTTTGAGCAATGTGGAATTCAAGTTAAACAGAAGTTTACCTCTCTGTTCAAGAGATGATACAAAAGAGACAAAGCACAGAGAGCCGAGTGAGAAGGCTGATTAAAAAAAGACTGAGCCATGAGAACATGATCAGCAGTGTGATAATTACCCCTTAAGACTCGCAAAAAGTGCTGGACTTCAACAGTGTGGCTGATGATATCCTAATATATCAGATAAGAGTAGTGTTTTATTCTAGCATTTTATAGTTTAATTCTTAAGGCTATAACGCAATATGCACCCAAAATCTCTGCCTTGCAGAGTAAGAAAAAAGAGATGTATTGAAAGCGAAGAGAGTACATGACTCACATAACAGCATGGGCTTCTGAGGATGAGTTTAATAATCCTCATCACTGCCAACATTATTTTCCCTCTCTAAAAACATACACTGAAAAATCAAACACTTTCATATTACCTGAAAGAAAAGGCATCAATGACTGTTTCATCCATGATGGGTGATGGCACAGCTTTCACTTGATGGAAAAATAAGATTTTCATACCTCATCAATCTTTCACACTTCAGAAGGAAAGAAACTGTATCAGCCAACCTTCACAGGTGAAGTACACCACCCAGCATGTCTGACACCAGAGTTTAAAGTCTCTCTAGCAGAGAGTCTTCATAAAAACACATTGTTTCTCCAAGACAGAGTAATCTTATTCACCTCTTAGTTGCTCTCTATTACTTCCTAGGCATCTTTATTTTGCAGTGCGGGACAGTCAAATGCAATAATCTGAGAAATCCTCAGTCTGCAAGCAATCTATACTCTTGGATGGAAACTAAAAATTATACAAGATTTGAGAAGCGGCATTTAAATAGTGATATTTTGTCTGTGTGCAGCACTCTGCTTGTAGACAAAAATTCTGTGTAAAAGGTCAGTAGTGGAGATTTGGACGAAATGATCAATACTGAGGATCAAAGTATGCCATAAATAGCCAGAGGACGTTTATTTCAACATAAAGTGGGATATAACCAGAAATCTGTGCTACTTCTTCTTTCCTTAATAGGAGAGCAGCTGAGCAAGTCTGGGGAAGAATGAAGAGCACAAATATATTAAAGAGTAATAAAATTCTGGATTCCTCTTTCTGATGTGTGTATACATTTAAACTCTTATTATTTATATAGCTAAAAAAAATTTCTGTGTTTCATTGGAGAGTGACACAGTCTCCACATACAAATGCAAACACAAAGCTACAAACATGCAGTATTCAAAATTGTGCTAAGCATAAACAATACAGGATTTTTTTCCTCCTGTTTTAGCATTTAAAAATTTTTTCTACTCCTTTTTTTATTTTGCAATTTATTAACTTGCTATAAAAAGTCACTGAAGTTTAGCCATTAGAAGTCATGTTCCATTCTGTGCAAATGAATGTACAGTGTTTCTGAAAATCAGCCTTTAACTGTGTTCTACAATTGTTAATGGCTCTATTACTTGACTATCAGTAGTTGTCGTAGTACTACTGACTACTTATTTTTTTTCCTTTTGATAACAGTATTAACATTTTTCTCTGATCATTGTGTATTCCAACCTGGCTGAATTACACATGATACCTCACTGTATTTTCTGAGTAGATGATTCATGTTTTCTCCACATACAAGGTTCCAACCATTCCTCAGGTATATTAAATAACAATAATAGGATTTTGAAACGTATTCCCTGTTTCGAACAGGTGTCATGCTTTAGGACAGCAACTAGGACCATGCAGTCTCTCGCTCACCCACCTTGTCCCCCAAGAAGGGCAGGGAGAAGAGAGAAAAAAGGAGGGGAAAAGGAGAATAAAACCTTGTGGATTGAGATAAAGACAGTTTAATAGAACAATAATGGAAAAGGAAAATAATAATAATCATAATAGTGGTGAAAGATTATACAAGACAAAAGTCCCTCTCACCACCCAGGGAACTCGTTGCCCAGCTGGACCCAAGCAGTGATTGTGGATTACTGCTGCCTGGCCAACCCCCATTTATATACTGAGCATGATGTCTATGGTATGGAATGTTCCACTGACCGTTCTATAGTTCACTCGATGGTCCTTCCCAGCTTCTATAGGAAACTGAAAAAGTTATTGCATAGTATATACATCGCTTAACAACAATTAAAACAATATGCATTATTGACATTCATTTAATATCAAATCTGAAAACACAGCTACCACTAGAAAGAAAATTATGTCAGCTGAAACCAGGACTACTGGCTACCAAGTTTTGCTCCTCTGCAGAGAAACTTCTTTGAATCTAGATTGGCAATTGCTTTAGTTCTTATCCTGCTCCATTTTTTATCCTTTTTGTATTATTTTTTTTGATTAAAAAGACAAACTAAAACAAAAACAAAACTTAAAGTGCATACTGGTTTTTTTTTTGGTTTTTGTGTTTTGTTGTGTTTTTTTTTTTTTTAGAAAATACTACACATTGGGTTTTTACTTGTTTAATTTCTTTAGAGACTTTGAAACTTTTTTGAACTTTTTGCTTAAGGCTTGGCTGTAAGAAACCTGCATTTTTACTCCTTGTTTTATGTAAGATTTAGAAAAGTTACCCTTCTGCTCACTTAGCTTGTGACAAGAAACAAGGAGAGAAGGCATATGAGAGGATATATATTTATAAAAAGAACAAAATAGAGAGATTTGTAAGCAGAATCAAGTCAGAAACAACCGTAATACAAATTTCAAAGCACTGACTTAGGGGATATATATATATATGTAGATTCATCATCACTAGCTCAGGTGTGGCATTATTCAAGTCAGACTCCTGAGGTTTATGGTGAACTTACATTAAAAGCAGACAGATCTGCACTTATGTTTGCTTAGCATTGAATTTGCTTAGCCAGAGTAGCCTTATGTCAGCCTATAAAATGTGCCAGATGTGCTGTGTGATGGTCCACACATTGCAAGAAGAAATGTTTTCAATACTCTAAAGGGTATTGAAAATTTGCTAAGGCAAATTTTTCTGTCATATAGGGTGTGTCACCTGTGGGCTGTTGTAAACAATTGATATAAAGACTTCTATGGAATAAATTTATATTAGTAGTGTAAAATAGGGTCTTGAGTCTAGACAAATTTGCTTCTACTTTTGCAATGATTTCAGCAGGTCCAATATCAAAAGTGAGTTAAGGATCCAGCAACAGAAACTGAACAAGTGTTTGCCTGTATTCTTTGCATCTGGCTGAGTCAGATGGAGGTGAAAATAGAGATCGTTTCATCTGAATTATCTACGAATGGAAAATTGATGACTGAATGCTGAAATTCAATAAATCATAGTCATTGTAGTTATATAGTCTCTATGGCTATACAACAATATCTTACTAGCTCCTGAATGTATGTATATTAGAAGCTTTCTGGCTCTAGACACTAGTAAAAATGTTGCTTTACTCTTTGGAAATAAGTTGTTGATATTTTTCCTTGCCCTTTTTCCTGAGTTTGAGAGATTTAGCAAGTTTGGACCATATGATTTCTGGACAGCACACCTTCTAAAGAAGGACAGATGCCACGCTACCTAGTCAGTGGTAAATTATCTTGAGGTGGCTCTAGATGATTAGAGTAAAGGACCTGAGAAAGTAACTATTTAAATATGACCTTTAAAAAAGAGTCTGAGAAACAGAAGAGCATTCGTACCTTAAATATTCTTCAAATTAATGGCAAAAGGGTAAAGGTGTAGTATATAACTTATGACATTAGAAGAGCCTGGAGTAAAATTACTCTGTTGACTTCTCATATTTTCCTTATGAAAAGGTTTGTGAAACTCTACCTTTTCATAGCTGAACCACTGGAAATATATCTTAATGTACACTAAGCTACTTTAACAATCTTTAATCTTTNAGTGATTCCCCTCAAGTGGACTGACTATGTGTGTGTGAATACTTCTATTACCTTAAAATGTCTTTAAGCCAGTAAACACCTTCTATGTTCACAGTATAAATATACCACAGTATAAATCTATTCAATTATTAGACTGGTGTATATATATTTTTTTTTTTTTGGCCTTCACTTATTATGAGCCTGGGTACATTTATTGCATTTCAAATTTTAAGCTGGTCCTATTTTTTTTTTTTTTTTAATTTATTAGGGCCTTTGAAACTCCTGTAACAACTATTTCAGGGAGAATTTGCAAGCGGATTGCCTGTTCCCAATTTGGAAGCTATGAAATTGTGGTGAATTAAGAGAAATTCACTAGTTTAATCAGGATCTGTTAGTTTTGAAGAAGCAGCACAAGAATTGCTTGGATATTAAAATACCATACAAATTTGTATTAGGATCCTGGAAGAAATTCAGATTACTAGAATAGTCAAAAA